>JAMZRA010000002.1:5770157-6227211 GCA_024499935.1 Tyrophagus putrescentiae | reverse complement strand
AAATGCTCCCATTCGTCCATCAGTGCGCAAATGTATGCAGAGAAAAAGGGAAAAAAGCAATCGCGTTACACGTTGCAGATCACACAGGCACTGTTTGTTGTTCATTTTCTCCCACTGCTCTGTGCCCCAATTAGGTTCACAAAATCTAATTTAATTCCAAATTTAGTTACCACTTTGCGGGAGAGGGAGAGCCGCAATGCTCTGCACCGGACAGCACTGCCACAGCACTGTACATGGACTTGGAGCAGAAAACAAAAAGCTTAGGCGGTGCGAGAGAAATTGCTTTTGGGTTGAGCTGGCCAGTACACGTGCCCTACTCTTGGCGGTGAGCTCCTGTACAGCTAGTGATGCATGTACCGGCAAACACAAGTTCACTAATTGTGGCATTTTCGTATTTATTGCCTAGCGATGAACTTGACACGCTCTTGGCCATTTCACTTTCGCTTGATTTCCGCTTGCCGCAGCAGCAATGAAGCTGGTGAGTGGCAAACAAACTTCAGAGATGTTTGAGCGAAGACAATACCAGAGCAAGGCCATCCCGTTTCATCAGAAGCCGACAGGAAAGAAGAAATTCCCCTAACTGGAATGTCAGAGCTGCTGCTAACAAGCAAAGATACGTATAGATTGCATTTAATTCACATGCACTAATACGCTCAATGTACAATCTTTATTATGTTTTCTATTGATTCAACAATATTACTTGGAAATTTCTAATATATGAGAGAGTTCTTTAAATTTTGAGAATACCTTCCATGCTCTCTGATATTAACCAGAGCTTTCATACAATATGAATTCACAGAAAACATTATCTCTTGTTACAAAGTCTGAGTTTTTGCAAAATATGTTATACTTGATCCCATTTTCAAATGCAAACAGATGTTCAGAAGAGTGAGGCACTAAATAAACGAAGAGACGTGCCGTTTGCTAACACACCAAAAAACGATTGTGTGAACAAACAAATTGCACAAAACTAGTTGGCACAGTCAATTCTTCCACTTATCTGTGGTCAGTTTTAATTAGTTTTCCTGGAACACATCTCGATTATCGCCCGCAAAACGTCATTTGCAAATGGCGGTTATTTGGCAGTTGGCACAATAATCGTACTTTTAGGGCCAATCTGGACACACAGTTTTCTGTTCATTTTCTGGCCACCTTTTTCTCGTCACATAATCGTAAATCAAGTCGCTGGCGGTCATAGTTCAACTGTGCATGCACTCAAAAAGACCGCAAGCAAAAGTACCACCACTGTTCATGTTTGGTTGCTATGCAAAGTGGCCTCTTTCAGAAAGCACCAAGTTTGTGCTAACCAAAGTTGTTTTTCCTGAAGGAAGCACACATTTGAGCACGGTCAATTAATCTGAAAAAAGCTTTTAAAGCACAGAAGTGCCAGAATGATGGCAAGCGATTTGAGCCAAGTAATTAGGATTATACTGGCTGCGCCATTTTTTTCCCTAGCCAATGCAGAAAGAGTGCGGATGAGTTGACAAAACTGCCAGTGTTTTTTCTCGCCAAGGTGTAATCGAAAGTTCACTAGAAGGCAAATTAGCTAGCATCTTCAAGTTGGCACTTTGAGTAGTTTCCATATGTTTGCCATGCAGCCGCACAACACCGAATCAAAAACGTTCCGGCTTCGGTCTGCACAAATGTGGAAACATGTCGACGGGGTGCTTACGTAAACTGCCGTCATGTTTGTTATTACCAGAATATTTCCAAAACTACACTATTGCAAAACAATAAAAAAATCTGGAATGTATCTACAAGTCGCAGTCTGGTAGGTGCAGTCGCAAAGTTTACAATAAAAAAAGTTTTCAAAGTGAAGCATCTGTGGCCTTTGTTTTGAACATAATGTGTATACCTTTAATTAAAAAGACTAACGTTTTTTTCTAAATAAAAACCGTAAAACAGACCACAAATTTTGAAAAGATCAAATACTCATCACAAACTTGATCGCAGTAAAATTTTTATTTGTTTCAAAACACAATGTTCTGTTAGTTTTGCCCAATTTTCCTTAAAGCTGGCAAATAACAGCCAGTCAGTAAATATGGCAGCACTGGTCGTGTGCAATTAAGTTTGATCTACTCTTCGGACAGTCTTACCACGCACACACCTTGTGAGAGACAATTCGTATGGCAAAAAGAGCCAAGTAATGTGTGTGAGTGAGTGCATGTCTGCTTCAATGATCGGCTGATCGAGTCTAATTGAGACCGGACCATCGTATTACGGTTATTACGCCTGGCGCGTGCACTTCTTCCCGCTGAACGACTCCAAGAACAGTGAGGCAATTTGCTCGTTTCTAAATTTAAAAATTCAAACAAAACAAGTCAAGAGAGTAGAAGAGTGGAAATAAGATATAAAAAGTTGAAGAAGAGAAAGAGAGGAAAGTTGTTGCGGTAAGGGAAGAGTACGAAGTGAGGTGGAAACAATGTCCCACAGTGTGAGTCCCGAGAAGAGGCAAGGTGCCGCCGCTTGGAGAAGAGCCTCGACAGGTCTATCTTGGTAAGGCAAAGAGTGTTGCTGGTGTGGTGCTGGTGAGTGAACGAAGGCAAATGTGATAAAATACATTGCAAAGGAGAAAAAACAAAATGAAAAAGAAAATGCATTGCAGGCAACAACACAAAGAGACGCTCAACGGGACCACTGATTGCGCCACAATTAATGGACGAAGGAGTGAGTGAAAGAGAGAAGAGGGAAAGGATAGAGAAAGACCCTAAGCGAGGCACTATAATTAGAGCTAAACTTGACTTATTTCTGTTTGGGCTGAAAAAAAACGGTTTATTGAAAGCGATACCAGCTGACGATGACCACAGTGCCACTGTGAAGGTAGTCCTGTCGTAGCCGTTGTGCCTCTTGATGGTGTTGTGCGGCTGGTGAATTGCACTCCATTGGACAGTGCACTGCTGACAACAAAGTCAGCGGTAAGTCACCTCGCGGTAAAGGTAAAACACACTCCGAGTGGCAGAGTGACAGCAGTACGACAATTCTCCATTTCTTTCGCATTCACTCTCCCTTCTTGCCAAGAAATCTGCACAAAGTCGGGTTTGTTGCACTTCTGCGACAACGCAGCAGATGAGCGAGGCGAATGCCTTTTTAATTCTGCAGAATACGAACCGATTTAGATCTGGCAAAAATACTGGTAGGTAATAAGGGTGATACGTGAAAAGATTAAAACTACAGTAGTTGTTTTAATAGCATAAAGTCAGCTTTCAAGAATTACAGAATATTAGTAGATTTACTGGCAACACTTATTCACCAAGCAAACATATTCTTACTTGCCAAGGATAACAAGCCGGTGCTTTAACCGGCACCAGGTTACCGGTGTTTTCTGCATTGCCAAGTCAGTCATTACGCCAGTGTTAATGAGCCAAGTGGCAACCAGTCTCTTCTAGATTGCTACTAGTTAACTGCAGACTGTTTTTATTCTATTTCAGTGATTTACTCACATTTCGCTGATTTCACTTTTATTTCACTAAAAAAGATTTTCGTAGCATTTTGTTGATACCACTTTTATATTGACTTCAAATACTTAGCAAATCAATCCATAAAAATAATGGAAGTACTTGATGACAATCACCATTATAACTGATGTCTACAGCTGACTAGCGGCAAATAATTAAAGCAACATGCGGAAAACAAAAGGGAAAAGGGGTGAGGACGACGGGAAGAGAATACGACGGAAAGTATCCATAAATCAACCCAAGCCGGTTGATAAAGGCGGCAATTGAGATGGCACCGACGATAGTGGCGTGGAGGCCAGTGGCTGAGGCGGAGAAAAGCGCAAGTGGCTGAAATGTAACAGTTCCGCCTGATTGCACAATGCGACAAGTGTTTTAGAAGCTGTAGCTGTCGTCCATAATATTTACAGCAGCAGCAGCTAAAGCAGCCCAGTG
This sequence comes from Tyrophagus putrescentiae, assembly GCA_024499935.1. NCBI lineage: Eukaryota > Metazoa > Arthropoda > Arachnida > Sarcoptiformes > Acaridae > Tyrophagus > Tyrophagus putrescentiae. The sequence continues at coordinate 6,223,324 of JAMZRA010000002.1, read as the reverse complement.
GTAGTGGCGGTAAGCCTTTAGCTGGCGACTACCAAGCCGCTAAAGATAATAGACTGGTAAATGACCGATAATGACTGTGGTCAGAGTGGCGGAGTGATGCGATGTGATTGTGCAGCGTAACAGTGCCACTGGCAATGGGTGCCAAGCCACCGCCGCCACCACCACTGCTGCTCGCATACACAGCGCCAATTAACTTTGGATCAGTCACCAGGCATACAAAATGAAGGGAAGTAGTGGAGTTGCTGATGTTGGTGCTGGTTTCGGTGGCACATACCAACACGGAATTGTCTTCTTGTTAGTGAAACCAACAAATCAGGGAGCCTATCAAAACCACACGATCGTGCTGCAGATTTTACTCCTCCTAATTTATCTAGTAGCTGTAAAGGAAAGTTAATTAAATTTTGTCAGGTTTGTTGATAATAGTGTGTGGCGTTTTGGGATTGCCCAAGTGATGAGGCGACTTCTGAGAATTGCCAAATTCACCAGTAGTAGTGTGTACCCTTAAAATGAGTAGACGGTATAAAGTTTCTACAGGAATTGCGGCACATCTGTTGTATTGGTTGAGTCGTTGTGCAAAAAACAAGGTCAAATGTCAATTACTATTAATTTAATATCTAACAAAAAAGAGAAAGAAGAGCTGTCACTGGACGACCACTTCTGGGCTACCACTAAAGCAATTGCCTTTTATTAACGTAGAATTGCTTTTGGCTCGCTCCAAACTAACTGTGAGTGGTTTGTCTTGTCCCAGTTTTCTTTTTTATGCGGATTTGCTTAGGGTCACAGTGGCTAAGCAACGCTAACTTAAAAAGACATAAGTTTCAACCGGAAAACATTTAAAAAACTGAGTAGGTGGCATCTCCAAGGGGACTTAAAAACGACGGGAGAGTTTCGTCAAGCACTTTTGTCAACTCCGGAAACGCACAGTCTTCTACCCAAAGACCACACACTCACTTGGTCCAGTTACCACGGCGACATGTCTTAGTCATCATTAATATAGGCATCAAATGAAGCGCAAATTGTGACCAGAACAACCCTTAGCATTAGTTGTTTTTTTGTGTCAAGAATGCTAGAGGCCAAAAACAATTTTAACTAAAGTTGTTGTGAAAAATATTTTTCAATAAATGATCAGATGAGAGGGAATAAACACAACAAAATACTCAATTTTTATAAAGTAAACACTGGCAATAATACAAAAGCATAATGAGATAACATTTTTGTCAGTAAATCGTTTTTTATAAAATAGACCAGAATCCAAACAGGAAATTAATATCCTACAGTACTGTCAACAAGTTGTGTGTTCAACTAAAATATTTTTTAAATTTTTAAAATAGCACAAAAATACTTTTAAATTGCAAAGCTTTTAATTCAGTCGCATTTCATGCTCATCATCCATTTCCTTTATACTTTCTGCCTACATATACACTACATTCCTTTGCTAAAGTGCAAGCAAATATTGCGTGACTCGATCAGAACTGAGTAGAGCACGTTTGAGCAGTTTTTAGTGCATTATTATTTGAACCACTACTTGCTGCTACTGCCAACTGCTATTCTTTTTGATTGGCCGTCTGACGAGCAAACACCAGCACTAGGCAGTAGCATCAACGACAGTCTTCTGCACTAGAGCACATTTCTATTGCATGGCATGAATATTCTTTGCCATCGAAAGTTTCTTCCTCTCTCTCTCTCTCTCTCTCTCTCTCTCTCTCTCTCTCTCTCTCTCTCTCTCTCTCTCCTCTCTCTCTCTCTCTCTTTGCGCTGATGGCAACAATTTATCAGCATTGCATGAATTAATAGCCCTATGTGCATCGTTCAGCAGCCATCATTAGCGATGATATATGATGAAAGCGAACATGAGAGTCGCAGTTCTAATTACGCTGTTACCCACTGAAACAATGAAAAGATAAGCAGTAAAAACTCTAAGATGAAACACAACACAGTTTTCACTAAATAAATTCTTTCTGTCTTTCTTTGCTAGTTTTCATATAAAAGAGCAATGCCCAAAATAAGTCATTTTTGGGTCTAAATTGAGCAGTTGAATCCTTCAACATATTATATACCGTTGGAAAGCTAATTTTTTGCTGATGACAATTCTTAAATAGATATCTTGAGGTGAGAAGTACTTCTTGCACGACACTCAGTAAAGTTCCTTATAGAAACAGCTTGAGTTGACAATTTTGCTATTTTTAATAATTTCGAACTTTGCAACTTTGCTTTTTTTTGACAGTGTATCAGTCAAAAACAATAGTATTTGAGACTTACTCGTGTAAGAATCTTCCAAACAACTTTTTACCTCAAGATATTTATTTAAGAATTGTGATCAGCAAAAAATTAGCTTTCCAACGGTATATAATATGTAATAGAAACGAGTAGTTGATTGTTCGCTCAAACCTCAGGCGGTGAGCTTTTGCTGCCTCGTCTTTATTACTGATGGTGGGAATGGGTGTGAGGAAGAGTGTTCGGGCGGTACAGCAGAGAGAGACCACAAACTGGCGTCCCACCAGCTTCAGCGATGTGTCCCTGCGGGTGAGTTGGGGGTGGTTGTGAGACCGAGTGATTTGATCTGATGGGTGGCCCAGCGTATTCGCATAGGCCTTCTTCTTAGTGATGGGATTCTTCGGGTTGAGCAGCGTGCTCAGGCAAGCTTGGCCTTCAGCTCTCGAGCAAGATTAGTAACGTCTGTACTCGATGATGGCTGTGCACGTTCTGACAAGCGGCCAGCGTGCGCTCTTTAATTGTGACAATAATGTAGAGGGCGCTAGCTGCCACAAATCCTTCTAGAATGTGGGAATAGTACATGAAATTGCCGCTAGTCGGCTGAAGTATGGATAAGGGATTAAACGAATAAGAGGTAATGCCGATACTAACGGCTTGCTAGAATAATGAGAGGGATAATGAGAATAAACTAAATAAAAGTGATCTTTTTACTCGTTCTTGCAACATCCTCCGCGGGGGGCTCCTTCGCTTGCGATATCCTCATCCGCAGGAGGGGAGTGCTCGACAATGGGGGCTCGTGCTGATGGAATACAGCTCCTCGAGCCAGTCCTTTACTTGAGGGTCGTTCTTAGGCTTTCCTTCTGCGACAGCTCCGGAAATCAGGTCGCGGAGTTTCTGCCTATACTTGGCTTCCTTCTGCTTGATCTGGAACTCCTTGGTCCACTTCTTGGCGAGTTTCTCCAAAGACTCCTTTTTCTTTAGAGCTGGTTGTAGGCGTGCCGTCCGGCTCGTAGTTGCTCGAAATCGAGAATTGGGTAGATCGAATGGAGAGTTGTCAGGAGGGGCTACCTCCGGTTCAGGTGGGGCGTCGGCTTCCACGTACTCGTGTCGCTCGTTGTTGGCTTCGACCGGAATCAAGTTCCGGACGTCTTTGACTTCTTCGACAACACTGCCGCGGTTGAGAGTGCGGACAGTGACTGCTCTGGTGATGCCGTCGGAGTTACTGAACACCTTAGTGACAATGCCCAGCGGCCACTGATCGAGTCGAGTGCTCGGAGCTCGAACGTGGACTACATCTCCGACTTCAAAAGTGCGAGGCACTTTCTGTTTCTCGGTGTGCTGGTGAAAGTTTCTCAACTCCAAAATGTAGTGAGTCTTCCACAGTTTGCGGTACTTGTTGACTTTAGTCTCGAATGATTTGTAGTCGCGAATGATGTTCGGTTTTTGGTACCGAGCCGGTAGTTTGCAGGCGAGTGGTAGCTGACGATTGCCCTGCCCGGCTTTGAAATCAATAGGGCAGATGGTCTTGCCTTCGTACACAAAGAGCGGTCGATTATTGATCATTGATTCGATTTCAGCGAATATATGTTTCAGCTGCTCCAGAGTGAGCTTCGCCTTTTTCCCGTTGACCTGGTCAGCGATGCGCTTTGAGGTGATGGTGTGGTCGAGGGAAACGGTGGTCAGTGCTTCTTTGATTGATCGAATGAGGCGTTCATAAAACCCTCCTTTCCATGGGGAGTGTGCAGTGAGGTGCTGCCATTCGAAGCGGTATTCTTTGTCGGGAAACTTCCTCGACATTTCGTTCAGGTACTCCTGGAGGTCCTTTTTCACCTTGATTAGCTGCCTGCCATTGTCCGAGTAGAACATCTGCGGCAGTCCGTTGCGGGCCACAAAGTGAGTGACCGAGTCGAAGACAGACGAGGCTGTCATGTCGCGAATGGCGTCAATGAAGACGAGTCGACTGGTGGCGCACACGTAGATCACACCGTACACTTTGGCATCATCGACCATCGGAACTTTGACAGGACCGAACAAATCAATGCCAGTGTTAGTGAACGGTGGAGTGCTTACGTCATAGCGGAATGATGGAACTGGGCCGTGGCGAATAGATGATGCGACATATCGCTTACGGCGGCACAGTTGGCAACTGTTGACGAAGTGTTTGATCATTTTGCGCTGATTGATGATAAAGTAGCGCTCGCGTATCGAACTGTGTGTTCGTTCCACTCCTGGGTGGAACTCTTGGTGATGAACGTTGGCAATTACCAGTCGTGAAAAATGGCAATGCTGAGGAAGGATGATGGGAAACACTTCATCGTAAGAGAAGTCGATAGTCTGTTCGAGGCGAGTGCGCAGTCGGAGCAATCCGTACTGGTCAATGTGAGCCGAGACGCCGTTCCGAAGTACGCTTTTCTCGTCGAAGGTGACGTTTCCGTTATTGTCGAGTGAAATGATATGGTGCTGAAAGTGGGAGCGTTGCACCTCACGAATCAGAAGGATGAGGGCCAGGTCCAGCTCGTGGATGTCGGAGTGCTTGTTGAACTTCTCCTTGAGAATCCGAGCAATCACACGAAAAGTGTTGACGGCGAGTTGGTAGGTTGGGTAGCGGGTGCAAGTGCACGCGTCCGATTTGTCAGCTGGACTGGCGTTGATGGTCATCATTTTGGTGGCGATCGTGTGCTCAAACTGAGTGGATGACGGCAGCTCAGGGGCTTCGAGCCAATGTTTAGCGGCGACCAATTGCTCCATGGTTGAGCCACGGGAGGCAATGTCGGCTAGGTTTTCTTTTGTTCCGACGTGGCGAAAAGTGGCAGTTGGTGCCAGTTTTGCAATCTTTCGAATCCGCAGAGCGATGGAAGGCTTCTGCTTATTTGGATGCTGCCGAAGACGCTGGAGGTTGCATTTGGAGTCTCCGCAGATGGTGATGTTGACGAATGGGTAGATAGTAGACAGTTGGTGAGCAACTGCTGCGGCCATTCCGAGAGCGTCAAGCTCGAGTTCAGGCATGGTCGCGGTTCGGGCGAGTTTAGTTTTGGCGAGAATATGAAAGTTGCCTTTCGATGAACAGCAGTAGGCAACGACGGCTACCGCTTTCTCGCTAGCATCAGCGTAAACGCGTAGAGTGACTTTGGAGTCATCATCAGGCAGTAAGTTGCGTGGAGCAATCATACCGTTTACGAGTTGAGCGTCTTTGATTAGGTCGAGTGCGTGTTTGAGGTTTTCCTCGGGAAGGGGATCATCCCATCGCAGCTTCAATGTCCATAGCTCACGGAGAGCGAGTTTCAGTTTCAATGTGAAGGGCGCTACGATCCCGGTCGGGTTGTAGATTGACTGGACGAAAGCAGTGAACTCTCGTTTTGTTAGATTGGCGAGTGGAAGATATCCGCTGATGTCAATGGAGGGTCCGAAAGTATCAGAGAGGACAGTCCATGCGTGGCCGAGTACTTTAGCTATGGCGGAACGATCTGGTCCGGCCCACAGCTCGTCGAGTTGCTGGTGATTGGTGCGAAACTTTCGCAGGTTCATGCTGACTTCGCTGAACATCTCAGCACTCATGGTGCGAAACTTGTTCAGCTCTTCAGGAGTGATGTTCTGGAATGCAATGATGACATCGTCAACATACATTCGATCCTTTACTACTGATACCACTTCGGGGTATTTGTTTCTCATAGTGGCGAATAGGTGGGTAAGGACGATGAAGAGCAGGTATGGGGAGATGCTGGTGCCGAAAGGCACTACTTTGAATCGTCGAATGGTTAGTTGACCGCTCTCATCTCTCCACCAGAATTTGAAGGCGTTGCGATCGTCCGGGTCTACTTCTATTTGTAGAAATGCCTTTTCGATGTCTGCGATCATGGCGTACTTGCCGAAGCGAAAGCGCAGCAGAACATCGAAGAGGTCCCACTTGACGATGCCTTTGAAGAGGTTGTCGTTTAGGGATTTAGTGCCGGCGGCGTGAGAGGACGCGTCAAAGACGACTCTCAACTTGGTTGTGTCTTTGTCCATGCGGACCACGGGGTGGTGCGGCATGAAGTACGATTTGGCGGATTGGCAGGACTCGCTGGCTGGTTCGGTGAAATTCTTCACCATTTCTCCTAATTCTTTGTTGTAGTCGAGTGTAAGGTTCCGAGTCTCTAGGCTCCGCTCGAGTCGGTGGAAGCGAGTGAGCGCGACTTGCTTGTTGTTGTCCATCTCGATGGGTTCAATCCAATCGAGCTTCACTGAGTACCGTCCGTCCTGAAGGCGGACATTTTTGCTGATGAATTCATTGTTGAACTCGTCCTCGAGTTTGCGATCGTTTGACGATGCAGTTGAGGAGAGAAAGTCGTGGTTGGCCAGAGCCAGTTTTGGGTCGGTGTTTGATGACGAGTGTAAGGCGACGTCAAAGGACTGCACGAAGTCATCCTCTGAATCAAGTCGGCTTTCTGATGGGATGACGCTTCTAATGAGCCCGACGAATGGTGGATTAGGTTGACGAGTGGTTGATCGGTGATCCTCTTCAGTTGTTCCTGTCACGACCCAGCCAAAGATGGAAGGGCGGACGCTCAGGTCTTCACTGTAGGCAATGTAGTTGCCCTTGAACAGTTGGCGGTAATACTCCGACCCGACAACGATGCTGATCGGCAGTTGGTCGTACTCGGGCGAGTCGCTTAGTTCAAAGCCGTCCTGCTTCAGGGCGTTCCACAGTTCCTGGGAGACTGCTCGTGGACGGTGGTCGATTCGTGGTGTCACACACATGATCATGTTGAGCGAGTGATTGGTTGTTACAGACCGAAGTCTGGCGGTGACGAGACGCTCACTGTACTGGGAGCTGAGTCCGTCGAAGCCTCCAAGGTTGAGGTCATGATTACTGTAGTGCTTCAAGTTGAGACGGTCGGCTAGCTCCTGGAGAATGAGAGTCCGTCCGGCTCCGCTGTCCAACTGAATGCGCACGAATTCATTGTTGATTTTAACTACCACGGTCTCGTAGTAGGTAGTCAGAAGCTCTGGTCGAGCGTACTTGAGGTGACTGCGTTTGCTGGGAGAGGCATGGCTCGATCCCGCTTTTGGAATGCTCATTGTAATGCCCGATTTGGGTCCGGTTTGATCGCTTTTGGTAGGAGTCGAGTGGGAAGTTGGTCCGGACAAGGTCACGGAAGACGCGTTCAGTTGATTGGTTGGAGTGGATGGAGTGGTCTGCTGGGGACGAAATCCTCCGGTCGGGCACAGCACTTTAGAGTGACTGGCACCGCACGGGCAGACATAATTGGATCGGCATGGCGTCAGGTGCTTGTTGAGGCAACGAAAGCACAGCTGCTTGGACGTAGCCATTTGTTTGCGAGTGTCGGCTGTTCCCTGAGAACAAGCGAACGTGAAGTGAGGGCCATCGCACAGTCGACAGATGGGAGATTGCTGGTTGGATTGTCGCCCGTTTCGGTTGTTGTTCTTTGGCTGTTGATTGGTACGAGTAGGTGATGATCCTGAACTCGATTGGCGACCATGCTGAAACGACTGCTGAGTTGGTTTTGGTTGAGGTTCAACAGTGTTAATGCGAGCCTTGGCGTTGGCTGCAATGTTGAGCGAAGTACTGATGATCTGGTCGGATCGGTGAATGTTGTCAACTCGAGTACGAAGATGAGCAACAAGACGGGTGATATCCTGAGTGAAATTGTTGTTCTCGAGGAATCGAGTGAACATTGGTCGTGGAAGTTTGGATCCGATGGTTCCGAAGACGACCAGCTCGATGTAGTCGTCGCTGACTTGGGCGTGTTTCAGCACCTTAACAGATGATTCGGCTGCACTAACCAGAGCTCCCAGGCCCGCTCCATCATACTCAGACTTTACGACCGGAAGGTTGGCTAGCTTGCGTTCAATGTCAGAGCGAATGTGTGATTTGTGAGCAAATCGCTCCTTGATGCGGTTCATAGCTGTGGTGAGACCTTGCGCCGTTGGGTCGAGGTCCTCGATGAGTTCACGGCCCTTGGGACCGATGAGTTTTGAGAAAGCCGCAAATTGATTGGCTGTAGTGTAGGCGACATTGTTGACATAAGTCGAGGTAAAGCGACGCTCGAACTTATAGTATCCTGAAGCGGTTCCGTCCCAAGGCTCAACGAGCAAGTTGGGATCGGTTGCAGTGTTCATGATTACTTGAGGAATCGAGTGGGATGATGACGATGAGTCTTTGCTGGCGTTCAGTGCTTTTCCTCGATCCTCCTTTTCAATGAATAGGTCGTTGATCTCGGTGATGCGTTGAAAGGATTCAGCCATTTCACTGTGATCGCCGAGTGATTCGTTGAGATCGAGTAGACGTTCAGCGTAGCTGTTGACGGTCTCTCGGTTGACTTTGTCGAAGGCTTTGCACTTGGTGAGCACGTGGAAGCGCTTCAGGTCGTGAATGATTCGTTCTCGTTCGGCACTGAGTGTGACTCTGCGTTGATCCTCAGGTTCCGTTTCTTGCTTTGACTTGTGTGTCGACGAGTTGAAGCGCTGAGCTGGATGTTCTTTCGGATTGCCGAAGATGATTCACGCTTGCGTTCATCTCAGTCGACGTTTCTTCCTCGCTCTGGTATCTTCACAGTCATTCGTTCGTCCGATCGGATTTTTGTCTCGAAGCTGCATTCGAGAGAGCGAGACGGTTAGTATTTCAAGGATCGAGTTCCACGAAACCTTCGGCGAAGCATCAAAGTGTATAGAACAGTAGTTGTTGTTCCAACTCAGGGTGATTTTGCTCGCAGTCTATACTGAGGTGGAGGGGGAGGAAGAGTTGTTGGCGAACAGGAGAGGTACCACACAAAATGGCGACCACCAACACGACTGTGTCAATGCGGTAGTTGGGGTTGTTCGTCAACCAGAGTGATTTGATTGTGGGTGGCCGGTATTCCATAGCTCTTTTAGTGATGGGATTATGGGTGTGAGCAAAGTGCTCAGGAAGCTGGCTTCAGCTTAGCGAGCAAATTGAGTACAGCTTAGCGATGTGTCCTGGGCAGTTGACAAGCGGCCAGGTGGTTTATGGACAATAATGTAGAGGCGTGGCCAAGCTTCTAGCGTGGAATAGTACGAACTTGCCGCTATCGGTGAGTATGGATAGGGATTAAACGATAAGGAATGGCCGTACTAAGCTGCTGTATGAAGATTAGTAACTAATCAGTGATCTTGTTACGTTCTGACAAGCGGCCAGCGTGCGCTCTTTAATTGTGACAATAATGTAGAGGGCGCTAGCTGCCACAAATCTTCTAGAATGTGGGAATAGTACATGAAATTGCCGCTAGTCGGCTGAAGTATGGATAAGGGATTAAACGAATAAGAGGTAATGCCGATACTAACGGCTTGCTAGAATATGAGAGGGATAATGAGAATAAACTAAATAAAAGTGATCTTTTTACTCGTTCTTGCAACAATATGTTGAAGGATTCAACTGCTCAATTTAGACCCATTTTGGGCATTGCTCTTTACCAATTGATGTAATAGCAACAACAAACGCAGTTTTCTGGAAAAGTCAAAAGATGCAGATGTCAGGGTTATTAGAAATTGCCCTGACAACACAGTCACTTAGTCAAAGGGCAAATATCAAAGTCACTTTGAATTTGGCGGCACTTAACTGGCAGTGTCAGTGAAATACTGTGATGAAGGGTAACGGCAATTCAATCGGTGCAATGATGAATTTACAATATAAAGTAAAGCCTAGTGATTGCACCCTCATGCTTGACACCAACAACAGCAGAAAAAACACTTTTACTAGTACAAATGCAGCTTTTTCATTCACCAATCATCTGGCATTTTGTTGGGTAACACACACTGACAAGACGATGATGCATTCTGTCTCAAAACTCTGCTAGAAATAGTTCTGTTATTGCTAGTGAAAAATGACCTGACAATTTTTATTATAGTTTTTTACTGTCTAGTTAAATTATCCTTAAACAAAAAATGTTTCTCATGCGAGTTATATCGGAACAACAAATTTCTAATGCAAATTAAGAGTAACAGCACATGTTTTGGCACCACAAGGTTGTTTGAGGCTACTCACAAGAACTAGTAATTGTTAGTGCATTGTTCGCAGCATTGGCGCCGCCGTACGAGTGAGCTAGTGGTCGGCATTGCCCGTAATCGAGCCAAATGAAATAATCGATTAGCTTCAGTTTGAGTGCAGTTTGTGTCGATTGGTTTGTCTACGATAATTGGTTGCTGCTGCTGGCAAGGACTGCTCTTATGTGACCGGTTATTTAAGGTATTATGTCTCACTGTCACATTAGCACTTCCACTTGCACAGTTGTTCGCGTGGTTAAGGCTGTTTTTGAAAACGGTAACCTTCAACGGTGTCTTTCGACTACGCGGATACGGAACTGAACGTGAAGGCAGAAGTTGAAGGGAGAGAAGGAGAGAGTAGAAAAAGGTGAACAGTTGAAAAGACAAAACAAAGCACTGGCGACACTGCACTGGCCATTGACAGCCACACAAGGCCGTCTGCTTGAAATGGCATCAGTTGAAGTAGTGGCATCCTCTACTGCTAGTGGCACTTTTGTTTCACTTAATATTTTCAATCAAAAGGTAGTGTTCAATTTTGCTCATTATCACACTCTCTAAACAAGTCTGCCTGTTGGTCACATTCATTTGAAGACAGGGTCACCAAATCGCCACTTGACCGTCAACGCGATCACTTGAAGCACGATCTCACTTTCTGCTACAACTGTGTAAGGCTCAACTTGAAACCTCCAGTGATCTGCACTTTGCCTCTGAGATGAAAAACAAAGCACGCATAGGAGTTAGTTGCCTGTAGGTGGTAACGAGTTCTGAACAGCAGCAGCAGCTCCTTTCACATGGCGTAGAAGGATTTGCCATTGAACGGAACCAATCACTTAAACCACTTGGCACCAATCTCTCCTCCTCCTCCTCCTCCTCCTCCTCCTCCTCCTCCTCCTCCTCCTTCTTTTCTCATTTTGGTACAACTTTCCTACATGTTGCTTTATATATTTTACTCTTGTCATCATCAGACTTTGTTCTATTCTTATTTTTGCTGTCGCTTTGATTGACATTCCCTCATTCATAGAACACATTGACTTTCAATGCAAACATCTTCTGTCGACGGCTGCTTTGAAGAACAACCGGCAAACTAGTGAAGGAATTGGCGGCCGTACTCAAAAGCACGCACAAACTGTGCATGTTCATTATACAAGAACAACTGTTAATAATAGCCATTATCGATTGATTGCTTTGCAGCACACAAAATGACATAATCATTAGCTGAGCTCAGTGGTTGTACAAATTATTAATTGACTAATTGCCGGGTAGCACACGCCGCTGACATTGTGAAAAATGCCGCTCAGAGCTGTTGTAAAACTACAGCAACAGGCTGCCAGTGATGACTGTCAAAACTGACAACAGTTTCAAGTTGGAAGGTCCATCACACATGCTCAACACTGGTGACCGGTAGTTTCTACTAAAGAAAAAATTATTGATTTATCACACCAAAAGCCTTTGTTTTATTTTGTCAATTGCCGTCTACTAGGTGCGACATAATTTTTGAAATACTGATTTTCTAAAAAAAAATGTTTGCAAAAGTAAATGTAAAGAACACTTTTATATTGCCACTAGATTGTCATCTATCGGCAAAGGCGTGTACAAACTTAGTGAAAAGCAACGCAACTATTGGCAGTCTTGATCTTGTTTTCATTGACATAAAAAACGAATGAATCATTGAAAAACCTTGTGAAAGCCATAAGATTAATTTTGCTTTTATACTGACAATTATATTTTTTCTTAATAGATTTATGCATTTAACAGCAAAAGAATTTAATATTGAGATAACAGTACTAGATTTTAAAAAGCAAACTTTGCATAGATGCTTATTGATGTCAATGAAAACAGTCAACTGTTATTACAAATATTGTCCAAGTTAGTGATTGTACAAAGTTCATCATTTTTCAATGCTACTGGCAGTTGCTTTCAGTAAATTATCTACTGACCAACTGACAAAATGCGAGGTTCATTGCTTGAAGGAGAAAGGAGAAGAAGCTTTGGATGCCAAGATCACCGTGTTTAAGCAGCATTGCGGCCGGCGCTGGATGCCTCGTACACACACGCACGCCGGTGAATGTGGCTGTCATTAGCATGCCAATGTCAACCGTAATTCAGCGCCACTGGCTATTTATGTCACTGGCATCTGACTTTCTCTTTGTGTCATTATTTAATTTGCAGAATAATCATTAATGGCAATCGAAGGCAGTTTGGCAGCGGCACGCAGAGTGTGTGCAGACAACGGAAGGCTCAACACTGGCGTCAGAATTGTGGACAGGCCACTTCAAGCAGGCTCGGTGCTGGCTCATTGTTTGTACAGTCGGCGTCTGTGCTTGGAGCAAGTTGTAGCTGCAGCATTTACATAATTTGAAAGGTGATTCAGCTGTTGCTGTTGATCACTGCCGTAGTGTGACCGCACGCATATCCGTGTCTAAATATACGTTCACGGTAGCCAGCCAGCAAGCCAGCCATCCATTGAGGCAGTCAGGCAGTGCTGTACGGACAGATCATTGTCCGTGTGCCTTTGTGGCACGAGCACCATTGTTGGGGCAGTGATAATGACACGCTGACACACTCTTACAAGTATACTCCTGCTTACTCTTGCCAGTGCCGTTGAACGTGAACAGCGCCAGCGCCAGCAAAGGGCAGCCAGCTACCGGGCAGAAGGCTAACAAGTGTCTCTTGTGCGAGTCAGTGCCGATGACATCGAAGGTGTGCAGAACAGCCGCGCCAGTGCCAAGAAACTTGAAGAGGAAGGCGCACAGTGAGAAGCAGACTTCTTGGAAGGTCGCTCTGAATGCTCCGTCGACCTCTCTCTCCCTCTCAAGCCTCCTTCTGCTGTTCTCATCGTTCCCCTTTTACTTTCATATTAATATCGCTCTCATTGACGCTAAATGCCACTTAGATCAGTCCGTCCCAAGGATGACAATCTAGGAAGTGAGCCTGCTGTACTGAGCGGCGTATGTTCTACTGTACAGAAAGCGCACACTACACCACTTGCACGTACTTGACTCGTCAGCTTTCCTTGGCCAAGTCCACCACTTCTTCATTAGTGTAATTTGCCGCTTCATCTTTGTCATCATCCCCACGCTGATGATGCTTCCACATTTTCCTATAACAATAGCAGTACAGCATTTTTTGCACAAGCACCCTTGTCCACTGTGCGGTGCACTTTAGTGGCTGTAATAGTAAAAAATATTTAAAAATACATACACAAATAATAGTGTATTTTTTATTTTTTTATAAAAATCGATAAAACAGTGTGCGCTAAAACACTGTTTGGGTAAATGACATAAATAAATCGATTGACGAGCTGACAAGGCCAATAAAAACCAAGTTTTGGCGGAGTAGCACACCTGAAAAGTCACTGACAGCTTGCAAGGGTTTGGCTGTTTAGCGAAAGTGCTACAAGTCAATCTGGCGATGGTAACGCATTGATAAAGGAGTAAATTGATTCCATTAATGATGAAAACAAATTTTTTCCAGTCAATCGGGTCCTAAAAATTAAATGCTCAAAAAATTGTTTGACAGACACAAACGCAGTATTGTTGACGCTAGTGTTACCTTTGCTTTATGCTGTACCTGTTTTGTACAGTTGTATCACTGTGATGACGCATTAATTAATTGTCATGGCAATAGCACTAATTGATATCATGAGTCACAGAGTGACCAGAGTGAATGCACTTTTTTTCAATGTGTCTAACTATCCGTCTTTGAGAAGAAACTGATCAATTGAATGGGAGTGTACGCTTGAATTTATTTAAAAAAGTTCGTGATACAAAACACTTGTGTTCAGTTTTTGTGTTTTAATTATTTTTAATTTAGAGTATTATCTTGATGACTATAAAATACTTAGCTATTTATTAAATAATATACTAACAAGAAATATTGCAAATGACTAAACAAAATGGGAATTATATCTCACATTTATATTTTCCCGCGCCTAAACGGTGAAAATAGTACCTATTTCTATTTTGACTATTCTCCGATTGCAGTTGCTGTGAGCCAGCTGCCAATGTTTGTCAAAACAATTTTTTTTTCTGAAAAAGGTAAATGAGAGTTATCTATTATTCGATCTCTTGCCAGACTTGGTGCTAATCCTGCTGTTTTGATGCCGTAAGTTGAGTCTTTTTAATAGCACAAGTTTTTAACAAATTGCCGTTTTTTGTTCATTTTTCCAGTAAGTCAAAACTAGGCAAACCCTAGTTATCATTACCCACAAAAATGGATTTAGAGCAAAATGGGATTCAACGCCATCACAATCACAATCATATGGTTGGCACGCCGGTTAACCGGCGGACGGGCATTGCCAAGTGCATCTGCAATTGCCTGTCTCTGTCTCGGTTCCTACCTTTTGTGATGATCTGTGCCTTGTTCACTTGGGGCATTTACGTCTACCTGTACTATGTCATCTTTCAAGGCTACGAGTCAATTCTACTCAGAATCATTCTTATTCTGTTCTTCCTACCTTTGTACATTCTCTCTGCCTGGTCATACGTCCGAACTGTTTTTACCGAAAATCGGCCTATAACAGAGGAGTACTCACTGTAACTTGCCTGTTTCTGTGGACTTTGAAAATACTGCCGATGATGTGATCAATCAAGCCCTTGAAAGTGTGATCACTATTCGTAACTTGCCGATTTATACACGTTCATTTGGCGGGTTTGTTCGTTACTGCCGCAAGTGCATGATCATCAAACCCGACCGCTGTCATCACTGTTCAACATGCGGAGCTTGCATTCGCCGATGGACCATCACTGTAAGTTATTTTTGTTCACTTTACCACCTAGTAGTTGTACTTAACTTGCGGTTTATGCGTAATTTTACTTACAGGTCATTGGGTCAGCAATTGCGTGGCTTTTGATAATTACAAGTTCTTCCTGCAATTTCTTGCTTACACTGTTGCCTTGGCTTTATACACTTCAGGCTCTTCGCTTCCTCAGTTTATCAAGTTCTGGAAGGATGAAGAATTTCCAGGCCGTTTTCAGGTTTTCTTCTTGGTCGTCTTCTGTTCTGTCTTTTCGCTTAGCATACTCTTTCTGCTCAGCTACCACATTTACCTTGTTCTAAAGAACATGACCACCCTTGAGGCGTATCAGCCTCCGCGTTTTAAGAATAGTGAGCAGGATCAGTACCGTTTTAGCCTTGGTGCCTCTCGAAATCTCCGCTACGTCTTTGGTGATAACTGGCTTTTATGGTTTATTCCCGTCAAAACAAGCTATGGCGACGGACAGAGTTTTGATCTTCGCTTGAACCCAGCTCAATTCGACAAGTCAAACTCTTACAATTACCCTCCGAGCAATCAGATCGGAGAGTCTTCTCCGATGACGACAAGTCAGCAGCAAGTCTAACGTCGTGTAGTCACAAGTCATAAAGAAACGACACATCCGGCCACCGCTTCTTTCCCTCCGTGTCTCGCCATCTGTGTTTTACTTTACTTTTTTACTAACTGAGCAAGCATTGTAAACATTTAATTTTTTCGTTTTTATAATTGCATGAACATAACCTCACTCCATACCTGCCTTTTTATCTTTTTCACTATATTATTCTTCAGTTTTTGTATAGAGTCTTATTCACCTTATTCCATTATGGCATTGAACTCCGAACGACTTTGAAAATGAGTAACATTAAACTTAAACTTGGTGCTTCCACTAATCAGCCACACTACCGAATTTGTGTCGATATTTTTACTTTTAGTTAACTTTTACAATTTCAATAAACTAGAAAGCCATTTTTGATGGTAAATTTTGTCGTAAGGTAGCGCTACAACTGTAATTTGAATTTTTATCAAATTAATTATTTTTACAAAAGTTGATACTCTTGTTTTCTTTTTGGCAGACACACTACTTGAAAAATATGAGCACAACTAACATTCAGTATAATTTTTTGGTAACGTACAGATGTTTACAAATTGTCTAGGACAGTCATACACATCGTTGACTGGTCATTAATAAAAACTTTTCCATACTGGTAATACTGATGGCAATAGCTGGGTAAATGGGTGTCAGCGAGAAGAGGCTGTTTGCTCTGACATCCACACAATGTGGCGGTGCTCTGAGTCACTAGGATACAGATTAAAAGTGGCAAGTGAGAAAGAACTAGAAGTACCTGTACCGTGGACCACACTGATACTGAGATGACATATTGCACAGTCTATTGTGGCGAGAGCATGCAATGGAGCAATGTAGATGCGCCTACTTTAGTAGGAGTATGACAACTGGGCAGTCTCTGCCTGCTTAGTCCTGGTGCCAGGGAAATCGGTGCTGTTGATACTGTCGAGACGGTAAGTTTAGTAGGAAAATAGTTACCAGCAGTTCCCACAGCTGCAAAGCAAATAGTTTCTAGAGCTAGTGTAGAAGTACTCTTACTGGCGTACAGGGTGATTTGTACATGCATTTACAACTCGCAATTTCTTAATAAGAAACTGATTGAAATGAAAATAAACTGTTTTGTGCTCAACAAGTGCTTGTTTTGCTAAAATATTAGTGTAAGACAATTTATCAGCAAATGCTTTCTTGAAACATTCAAAGTAGCTCGAAACAGCCGAGCACACCTCGTACGACAAAACGCCTTCATTTGAATGGGCACTGGTCTGATAACATTTGAGCCTGGCTGGTGTCGTGCCCCTCTCTCTCCTATCAGAAAGTGCGCACTGGTCGGCCAGCGGTGGTGACACCGACGGCACCCACCCGCCGTCATTGCTCCCTGCGATGACTCCCCACCAGAGGATAAGGTTTCCATGGCCGACCAGAAAGGGGTTTGCAGTGGAAGGCGACACTGTTCCGGCAAAGAATGCCGACTGATGTGCATGTTCAGGAGAAATCGATGAACCTTGCCGAGATTAGATGCAGTCAGATTTGAGCACCATGGAAACCGATGCCTGCTTACTCAACCGATGTGACATAACGTGCCTGTACTTCTTCTTTTTGAATGCCCACTGTCACCAGCATTGCCAGCGTGCACCAGGTTTTGGCGGCAAAAAGGCCGGTTGTCGGAGTTGTCGGCGACGCCGGGTCTATGAGTGTATACACGTGTACAATGCTACTCGTCAAATGGTCTCAAGTGGCAGCCAACTACTGTCGGCGACACTGAAGCTGCTGGTAGAGGCAACACCGACCGTTGCCATTTCATCAAACACAACTGCCAAGTGGCACTTCACTAGAAGCCTGTGGCGCCAGTGAGTGCTTTAGGAGCAGCGCCGATTGACTTTCCCATAGCAGGATCCACCAGGAGTGACTCTTTTTTGCGTTTCTGCGCAGCGTCAGACAATGGCAGTGATAGTGTATCGAATGCAGATAGCTGTAGAGACCAATCGATTGATCCGATTGCGCTGTATAGACTGCAACCTGATGACGCTTCCGTCCATCTTCAACCGAGCAACCTAGTGGCACATCTCCAGCAAATGATTAGTGCACAAGGTTCCTTGCGTGCTATTGTTTGCGTCAACTCGTTTTGACGCACCTTGGCTCAGATATACCGTTGATAGAAAACGACTGGTAAAATGATCGATTGATTACAAAAGTGTAACTCCTTTTTTGCGTCGCAGAGATGTTATTCTATCTGTGATAAACAACTAAAAATTGTTGAACACGTTGATAGGAAGTAGTGGTAATTTCCGTATGTTGATTGAGTAACAGTTGGTTTGATGACAAAATTTCACAACACTCATTACAAAAAACCGTTTGTAGTGGTAGCTCATTCAAAAATCCTATTGAGAAAGTATTGAGCAATAGTAGGTGTTAGGTAATTGTTCAAAAACTCAATATTCAGTTGCAAATCAAAATGAAACTAACAAAATATGATGATTGCATGCAAATCGGGAAAAGTGTCATTAAGTTGCTAAAAGAAAAAATCATACTAATCGACAATGGAATCACCGTAGTTTGTTGCTTTTCTTTTGAAATCTAAATGAGACAAACTATACTCATTTGATGCTAGCACGACAATGGCTACTAGACAGCACAAGCTGACAATAGCAATTACAACTACCATTTAGACAATGTTCTGAGAAGATATATTTAGAATTGAGGTTTCAAATAGGATTCGTGGCCTCTACATGAATGTCACCACTTGCCACGAGTGGCTAGAGATACGTGTCAGTTGATAGCTCAAACTAACTCTATGTGTCCGGTTCGTGCTTCAATGCCTGCCTTAGCTAATCTAATCAAGGCACTACTATGGGCCAAGCATTCTACGAGGTTGATAGTCGGCCTCGTAAATCATTCAATTGGCCTCACAGCGAGCGACTAGACGCCTCATTCGCCTATTCGGTGGGCTCTGTCAGATTAGCACACTGGCAGTGAGCATCGGCAGACTGGGAGAGCAGTACATGTACACTGCTCAGACACAGAGCAGACAGTGGTGAGCAGTGGTAGACGAGGATTGCATGCCATGGACAACTGTTGAAGTAGCGAGGCAGATTAGCTTGCATGCAAGCTGGGGCGTTTTTGCTTGCACACCGCTTTGTCAGCTTCCCAGCAGAGTGGAGGCAACGGCGTCGCAGTGGCGGGTGCTTCGCCGATTGCCACAGAAACGACCAACCACCACCTTCACAGCTACCGTCTCCCAGTTGGTCGAGAGACGGGCGTCCGACGACTGCCGCTGTTGCCGCTGCCTGGCGCCATCGCCTTCTCCGCACTTCTACTGCCCTGGCCACTTCTGCCCCCCCCCCGACTAGCAATGATTATGACTCAAGAAGTGCACGTCACAGTGTGAGAGAGCGGTGCCGGCTCCGGCGGCTGTGCGAGCTGTGAGCACCCCGGACAGAGGACTGCATCATCCTCTTACTCTTCACCGGACATGTCAGCCTGTCCAGGCGGTGTATATAAGCCGCTTCGGTGGTGATCAGTTGGCCAGCGAGCATTTACCAGCGTCCCTTAGCCACTTAGCACCAAGCCGACCCACTACTATTACCTACCGCCGATCACCATGTCCGCCGAACAGCAGCAGATTCCCGTGGAGCAGGTCTCCGCCGAGGAGGAGCAGCAGCAGTCCTCGCCAGTAGGGACTGCCCCCGTCAAGGCCACCTGCCCCAGCGGAACTGCCTGCAGCAAAGGCCATGCCCAGGCCGCCCCTGCTGCCGACCAGGCGGAAGAGGAGGCCTCTCCTGCTGAGAGCGCCAACTGAACGCCAAGTGCCCCCATCGAAACTACTACTGTGACAAGCTGCACAACTGCGACCTCCGGTCCTAAAATCGAGTCCAACTAGTTGAGCTCACTTTCCAACTCCGTTGAGCTTCAAGCTTTCAACTTCCCTGGCGGAATGCTGTAGTCTTTTCGACTCTTTGGCACTTTTTTTGTATTAATAAAAAAGTTTAATTTATTTTTTCAATTTTTGAATGTCAATTGTAATGTTCAGATTCCATCTTCTCTGTCAATAAATTGCAATTTTTTAAATTCACTTCCAGGTAGTCGGTGGTTTGCCGCATTGAGCTCGTTCAAAGACTAAATGGCTGTGATTGCGCATGGCAGGGCGCAACGGCAGTAGCACTGTTGCGCCTTCCAGCGCTTGATGGCGCCCTAAAAGCCAGTGAAGTACAGTGGATTAGTGAGTGTACTACCGCCAACATGGTGAACGTAACACTCCGCGTTGCTGCTCCTGTGATGTAGCTGTGCAATCTTCAGCGCTGAAGAAGCTGCTCTCAGTCAATTCGGTGACGCATCATCAACTAAATTTATAAATATATCGATGACATACTGTTCAAACTGCTTCCGGTCTGCTGCCGCTGTTTGCCCAGCATGAACGCTGGTGAACGTTCTCAATCAATCAATCAATCAAAATGTATTTTGCAAATTTAGTGCGACAAAAACAAAAGTAAAGAAGTTGTTTGCCAAGTAAAAAATCAGCATTTTTTGAAAAAAGTACTTTTCATTCAACAGAGGTGGTCGGCCTTAGCAGGTTTAATTACACGCTTCAGTTAACCGTACAGTAGTTAAAAAAGCCACGTGAGTCAAAAAATGAGATTAACACTTAATCCAAAAACGGATAAAAAACGACATAGATTCCAGAAAATATTTTAAAATAACTTTTACAGTTTAGGTAGATAGTTGTAGACTCTGGAAACTAATATTCACATAAAACACATTCAACGACACGTTTTTTAGTAAATAGTGCAACGTCAGCCTCCAATAGTATCACTTTTCAAAAAAAATTGTCAGTTGCTACTGGTTCTTTTGAAAAGGTAACGTCTAAAGCTTTTCAAGAAACAACAAAAAGAGTTTTTGAATTCCAATGCAGTAAACTAGTTGACTAGTACTTTGTGGTCGATGCATTGAATTGAACCATAGACTACAAATACAAAACTAACTGAAAAAGTTAGTTTGACAAACGAAAACGTTTCTTAAAATAGCGTTGATTTTTTACTACATTATCACCGTGCAGCTAAACAGATTTGCCAAGATTGCTTCACAGTAGAACTTTTCTCAACAAAAATTCTTATGTGAAATAAACTTAAGATGGCCTTTCTTGTCCATGTATCACCTACTGACTGATGACAGAAACACACAGAAACACACAATTGGCGACAAACTAACGAGGACGACTTTAGAGTAGTAATGATGGTGAAAAAAGGCAATAGAGCCTGCCAATCAACTGAAGGCATCAATAGTTTTAGTGTCAATGTAAACAGAACACTGGCACTAGTACTTGGTTGTGCCGAGCTAAGCAACTTACTGCTCTACCAGCCTCTGAGGGGTGTCCCTCAGACGTGCTCACATCGAAGCACATTCTCTGGTACAGCTCCACCGGTGGATGGCACCCACTGGTACACTCTCAGTGCTCTTGGCGCTGCTGTACGGCCACTGACGAAGGACCAGTCTCATGAGACAGCAGCAGCAGCAGCAGCAGCAGCAGCAGCAGCAACAGAAGCGACAGCAGCAACAAGTCATGTGAGTTGTGTGCATCGAACACTTCTTTCAGTGATGTCGATTGCCCTGCTGCTTGCATCACCCAGTTGTGAATGTGTTTACAGCACAACAACGAAGCACCGTCAGACAGATGCCAGTTGGTAGTGTGAATCGATGTGTCACCAGATAATGGCGAGATTGGAGAGCAAGATAGAATTGCAGGCAGCTCAACTAGGTGGCCATGAGTGGTGACAGGCAAAACATGTTGGTCAGATCATGTCTAAGCATGAAGTGCTCCTGAAGGGATGGCTGCCTTCGGTGAGTGCTAATTAACTGGATCAAGTTACTTTTCAAGGAAACTAGCGTAATAAAACAGATTAGGCAGCTGGGCTTTTTGTTTTGTTTAAAAGTTTCCACGTAGCTGCATCCGATGCATTGGTTAATCTGTGCAGCTTCCTTTCCGGTGACTGGCAAATCTAGTCAATGAACTTCAAACCCTATTGATTGCCTATCAATAAATGATTTCAACTGCATAATATAACATAAAGAGTGCCGCTTGCGCCTGTGGAAACCAATTCCAGACGACTCTTATAACCAGTTAAACTGTTGAACAGTAAAGTTGAACCAGAACAACTGCAATCTAATCACTATCCAATGTCTGCTTCGCGGTTAGTCACAGTTCGTGGAAAAGCAGTAAAAAATTTAAACTGATAATGAAGCAGCGAGGGTGAATGATAAGGTGCACTGGCACGGCACTAAACTTGTAGTTTCAGTCTCACCAGACTTTCAAAACGTACAGTTTTCCAGTCACCGGTCACATGAGCGTGAACGGATTCACGTTTGCAATATATGCATATCTTATCTCACTCGTCGGCGTTTCAATCTGTCAATCGAAGTGCGCAATGGCCCTGGCAATTTGGCTAGTGCATTACCGTAACTGAATCCACTGCCGTCTCAAAGACTCAAACACAGCAATATAAACAATGTAATACACTGTCTCTAAGCCTTTCAAACTGCTGAAACATTTGACATCCTAAGTGACAGTGTGTCCAATCGCCAATGTCAATAGCTGGGAACATGACCAATCAACAAATGAGCGAAACTCATTGAGAAAACTAAATGATTTTATGCCAGAAAAAAACAACAAGAAAAGAATCAAACCACATCAAAGACAATCAACCAATTGATGGTTACTTGATAGATCGCCAAAGAATGGTCGCCCTTCAGTGAGCGGATGCCGATATTGGCAGCTGATAATGATGGCACAAACACACTCTCCACTATCTCCGTTTATTGCATCGCATCGGTTGCTGCTTATCATGGCAGCAGAAGCATCTTAATTAAGGCAAAAGAAACCAGAACTGGCATTGTAGGTTGGGCGCACTGGTAAACCCTTTCCAAAGCTGCCATTTACGTCAGTTCACAGCAGTGCTGGTACTTGTTAACGCCTAAAAAGTGGCCATCAGTGACGACGATCTAATCGTAGTCATAATTCACACACAATTTGCATTAATCGACTTTGGTGGTGAATATATGGCAAAAGCAGATTTGCCTGCTTTCACCAGTTGAGGCATGGTGGCCATCACATCTATTGGGCGGTGGTCACAAGACTGCCTCAATACCAAATGCATACGTCAACTGACTTTTTCTGGATAGTGATAAAGAACAGTGGCTGCTCCTATGACTTGTTTGATGAGCAAGTGATTAACCAGAGAATTTGTAATTAACACATTAAATATCAAAAATGATGTGTGCAGCGCTTTTTAACTTTCAAAACAATATTCAGTTTTATAAATACGTCGTCATATCCTCTATTTGTCACAAATAGAAACAAAAAAGGGTTTTACTGCCTGCTTCCTCTGCCTGACAGCTCAGTGCACATCCAAGTTGACATTTTTCCGGCGTTCATTGAGAGGATCGACAATGTTCACAATCAAAGCTGACTCTTCAGGCAGCGGTGTAATCATTTATAGACATGTCACGTTGATGCACCATCAATTCGAGCCATCACTCGCTACCACATCCTTATCGTCTGACGCATGCACCCGAATGCAGCCCGATCGCTGCTCTCGCCAGTATATAAAGCCGCTCGCTGGTGGGCAGAAAACCAGAGACAAATCAGTCAGCCTCTTTTGCCATCAGCACCAGCACCACATCAACCAAACCAGCGAACAATGTCTGAGGAGCAGCAACAGCCAGCACCAGTTGAGGAGGTGGCCGCCGAGCAGCCGGCAGCAGAAGCAGCCGCAGCCGCCCCCGCGGCCGCCGCCACCGAGGAGGCAGCTCCTGCTGCGGGCGAAGCAGCTGCCGAAGCATCCGATGCGGCCCCAGCGGCTGAGGAGGAGGCCGCCGCGGAGACCGAAGCTAGCAGCGAGCAGGCTGCCGCCGAGTAGGTCCTACCAGTCCACTTTGGCAGAAGACATACTATCCCTGTGATCGAAACATTGCAGTGTCACCATTGTTCACATTGAACAATCTATTTCTATTTATTCAATGATACCAATAAAGATATGCTAAAACATCAACCGAGACAGCGTACATGACATAATAGAGACGGTGCTCATTGTGTAACGGCTGACGAGCTTGACAGAGAAGGCAGTGTTCACAGTTGTGCGACAAAAATATGTAACAGTGAACAAGTGCAAGTGGTCTTGTAATTTAGCAGTTTTCGTGCTGAGAGAATGTGACTTTATTGAGCATGCACTCAAAATCACTTGGCAACTGCTTCTACAGCCATTACATTGAGAATTACCGAGTGCAAACACTTTAATCCATTGTTTGAGGCCCTAATTAGCATTAGCCGTGACCATGAGTGGGCGCAAAATTTGCCACAATTGACAATTTGGTTCACCAATTACAAATGACCACCGGTCAACACTGCTCAGCTAGTCGCTGGCTTTTGAGGTGAAGGCAATTTTCCAATACAAGAACAGCATGCAACAGGATGTTGTGTGCTGCTGGTCACTGACATAAACTTGAACTTAGCAATGCCAGAAAACAGCGGCAGTGATCCGAAAAAGTACGTGCAATAAACTAAACAAACTGCACTTTTATGTTCTCAAGTCGACCGCAAATTGCTGAAATCACTAAAACACTGATTGATGGTAAACACAATTACTAATTAGATGAACAAAAAGTTATTCAGTTTTTTATGCTCAAACTACTGAGTCATCAGGCTTTTCTAAAGCTT
Source organism: Tyrophagus putrescentiae (assembly GCA_024499935.1). Lineage (NCBI taxonomy): Eukaryota > Metazoa > Arthropoda > Arachnida > Sarcoptiformes > Acaridae > Tyrophagus > Tyrophagus putrescentiae. Next base: position 6,199,087 of record JAMZRA010000002.1, on the reverse strand, counting down.
TGACTGAGTGTGCTTGTTAAAAGTGCAGGTGAGAAAAACCGCTTTAGCCGTTTTCAGTGAGCTGTCTATCAAATGGACAGAAAGTAAAATAGTCGCTGCGCAGGAGATCTATGGCATCACCGGCAATAGCTGCTGTCGAGCAAATTTAGCAAGCGGTACGGTGATATGCTCACCGGAGGGACTAGTGGTGAGCTGATTACCGGTCGGTGTGGTGGCCACTCTTCCGAAGCAACAGAAAACGGTGACGAGCTCACCAAAAGTGAATGTGTGTGCCCGCACCGCTTGCTAAGACCGCCACTTATCAGTGGTGACCCATAAGTTCGATGACCTAATTTGCAGGCACCACTGCTGACCATCGAGAGTAGAGTGCCACCACAGGCCGTGGTCATGCTCAAAGTGCCGAGAACAGGCGTATACAAACACACTCTGACAGACATATTTTGAGACACACGAAGCCATTAGAAGAGAGAGAGGGAGAGGGAGAAAGTCGTTGTGCATGAGCATGTTTGTCATTTGGCAGGTGCACAGTGCAGCAGAATGAGAAAAAATAGAAAGCTTGAAAGTGAAATTTGCACTCTCTAAGTTGAAAGAGAAAGCTAGTTACACTAAATCTACCTGTACACTCGTGAGAGAGTAAGACTCTAATTGTGGTGCAGGTCTAATTCTAATGTTTACCATTGTTGACCCCTTGAAAACTCAACAAGTGCAACTACCTGTTTCGACTTTTTTTAAACGCACATCACTGATTCTCATTTTTGTGCTGCATATGTTTAAATTTCTTAAAACTTGTTATAAAAAAGGAAATTGACTTTGATATTGATTAATTTTCATTAAAGCCCACATATATGATTTTTTAAACTTTTGTTTTGTAAAAATTTTAGTTTGATTTCAAATATAGCAGCAATAATCATTTTAAAAAATCGAAAGTCAAGTGAAAGTGAACTAGCAAACTTCTGTTCAGACTGATTAATCGACGCCACCGATAAGAGAAAGAGAGTGTGCAAAAGTATAGAGAAACTAGTCAAAAGAGCATAGCACCTTATCGTGAGGCAGACAGAAGAAAATCCTGCTCAGACCTGATTTTCACTGCAAGGGAAATTGTGCACACCTGTAGCTAGAGCTGAAACATCATGCGATAAAATCCACAACAAAACAGTTGCTGCTAACTCTCCAGTTATCAGTGCGGGACTGGTGGCAAGTGAAAAGTTCTGATGGACAGTGATTAGCTGAGACTGTGGACATAGGATAATGATAAGCACTGACAGGAACATGCAACGAATAAAAATACCACCAAGAGATTTGAATGCAAATTTTATGTGAGATGTGCTTAGAGAGGATGGCATTTTATGTTACAAAAAAAGAATGTCATTAGTATTCAGATTTGGAAATGATTTGGAAAAAAGTACTATCAGATTTAGAAACAAAACAGATTGTTTTTAAGCAATTTGAATAAAACTTTCATTGCCAAAAGATAAATATTTTTGTGTTAATGATTTTATTTAAAAATACTAAAACAAAATACAAAGTTTACTTTATTGTTTATTTTAATTAATTTGAAATTTTAGTTAAAAGTAAAACAAACGACGACACGATGTCAATTCATTTTTTTCAAAAAATTGTCAAATTTTTTTTGAGAAGTAAATCGCAATTTAGCCGCAATTAAAGTTTTTATGAAAAACATTAATTTTTATTAGAAAAAATGTGCCGTTATAACGGCTTGTAAAACGAGAAATTGTTGAAAAATAAACTTATTTTTAATTATCTGACTAATGTAAAATTTCTGTCAAAAAATCTTTTTGTCAGCAGTTTGTTGATGATTTCTCAGTGACTTGAATAGTCAAAAAACCAATGAGGGAAGCAGATGAGCAAAGAGAGTTTGCGTTCCGCATGGAAGTCAGTCAGTCTCTGTCCAGTGCCCGCACTCTTTCACTTTCTATCTGGTGTAGCACTTAGCTGAGTAGAACGTGGTGATTGTTGCGCCAAGAGAATAGGGCACTCCACTTTGATAGAGAAGATCTAGTGACTAGCAGTGTTCACTGGCAGTGTCTCTTCCAGTGCCGCCACTGTCCACCTGTGCGTGTCCATCAGTTTTCCAAGGTGCAGTTCTGCGTTTGGCGGCTACACAGTGGAAGCCGGTAAGAGAGGCACTGGAGGAGATTGAACGAAACCTGGCCAGCTCTCTCCACTGCTATAAAAGCGACAACGCACACTGCCTTCAAGTGACTCTTTTGCCGTTCGTGTCAGCGCCAGCGCCAGTGTCCACACTGTCCTCCAGTGACCACACAATTCGAGACACATACTTTATTTATTGTTGAGTATTCTTTCTTCAGTACTGTGCCAGTACCGGGCCGGTCTAGTCGCTTTACTCCAGCGTCTTCCTTTAATTTCACCCGATGGATCGATTCTTCCGCCTTCTCGCCGCCCTGGCCATTTGCGGCCTCGTCACTGCCCAGGTAAAGCCTGCTTCAAAGCCTAAGCTACTGACCCTGGAGCAACAGCAAGAGCTGCTAGAGCAGCTAGCTCAACTACAACGGCAAACTCAGCAGTTGTTGGCTGCCCAGCAGTCCCTAGCTGCAGTGGCCGCAGCAGCAGGCGTCACCCCTCAGGCCAACCAGGCACAGTCCTCCTCCAACGCTTTGCACTCCTCCCCCAGAAGTTCAACTCAATCCATTTCCATCTCTGCGCCCAAGCCCAAATCATTATCCTCGTCAAACCGGCAACGTCTGTCGCCTCGTCCTCCTCTCATCACACAACAGCGGCTCTTCTGCCCCTCAATCGCCACCTCTTCCAAGTGGACCTCAAATCAACTGGGGCAAGTGCCCTGAACTGGAGCCTAGTGAACAAGAGAAACTAGCGAAGGCTGGTGTAATAACAAAGTGCCTCGAAACGACACCACTTCCGGGCAATATTACGCGAGAGTCTGTGGAGCAGCACCGAGAGCAAATTGCCGCCTGTGCTCTGCGCGCTGAGGGCTGGTTCACAAATGCGGTGGCTACGACTACGGCAAGGCTGAGAAAGAGATCAAGAACAAGCGATTGCAAAAAGATCTCGAACTGCAGGTGCTCTCCTATCACGCCCAGTGCAAAGCTGAATCCGAGGAGAAGTACCCACAGTCAAACAGCTCAATTATTGCGCAAATCCAACTGTATCAGGCGTGCATGGACTACTTCATCTCCGATGTATGCGGAATTGAAGTGAACGAACCCGAAGCATCTCAGTTCAACTAAAGTGCACTGCTGCAGATGCACTAGCGCAGATACTGCAGTGAACAGTAATCGATCAGAGGAAAGGGTTCACTAACACCAGCGTTTTCACTAAGCCTCGGTCACTCACCACACCGATGACCGCTGATGAGGTGAAGATGCCACTCACGACCTCACAACCAGTGCGGTCACTGCCGTCGTTCACCTTTCAAGTCAGCACACCTTTACAAGCCCACACACACACTAATTTATGTATTGCTTAACACCAAAGAAACATACACACATGAAATGAAAAACGTTTTGTAAATATATATTTCAATAAATATTTTTTGCTATCATTGCTAGTTTCTTGAATTTATAAAGTATTTGATTAATTGGTTTACTAATTTCTTCAATAAACAACGTTAAGAATAGGAAACAATTTATTAAACAACAATAAAATTGCTTCTGAACACTGAATTGTTGAATTATCTTGTAATCAATTCTACCTAAAACATTGTTCAAAAATATTTTATACACATTTTTCTGTCATAAATTGAACAAAATTAAAAATAAAGCTAAACTATGAAGAGAAAGCGGAAGTCTTGAGTATTGCAAAAAAATGTCATTTTGCTACTGCTAAGTGTAATCACCATTGCAACGAATTAATTTCTCTCAAGTTTACCGACTGGAAACGTTTAATCATGTTACAGTTTTCATTGATCAAATTAATGCAATTAACGATAAGGAAAGTTGTCATCAAGTTAAAAAGAAGCAACGATGATTGGAGTGTCAAAGAAAGAAAATGAAAAGTGAATGATTGCCAATCAAAAGAAAAAGAAGGTAGCAAATGATTGAGAAAAGCAGACCGGTGGTGATGGCAATGACAGCGGTTGTGCTGTTGCCCAGACTAACCACAAGTGGGCAAAAACATTAGAAGAAGTTGAGTTCCATAGAGCGACGCACCAGCCTACGCTATTAGCGAGAGTTGTACAAAAGCGGGCAAATGGAAGCTGATTTTGCTCATTCACCGCTTCAGTTGCTTGTTGCTGTAGTAGCTGTAGACTCGAAGACGCTCTGAGACACTGAGAACCAGTTTGTGCACTGTCCATCCGACGGCTGATGAAGATGAGTCTGAGCATGAAAGGGCCTGTCTAGCAGCAGTCTGTACGACAGTGTTCTCACAACGAGTGTCTGTGTGTCTCTGACGACTAATGGGAAGTGCAGTAGAAAGTGTTCTGGTTTTGTCATCGTCATTATTCGGATAAACAAAACCGTATGTTTACAGAGTGACACAAATAAACAGCCAAGTAGTCCAGTCAATTAGGAAACAAAGTAAGAGGCAAAAAAGAAGATGTGCCGTAGTAAGAATGACTTGAAAATATGAAAGGTAAGGTCGTTAAAAACATCCACTCACTCTGTTTTTGCTTATATGCTTGTATGCCTAGTTCAATGCTTCAAACGGAAGTGTACATGTCCTGTGATTGTTTGCCCGACAATGTCGTCTGCCCAAACGTTGAAAAGCGCTGTTTGTTGTCTTCATCTTTTTACTGCAAGTATACTTGTAGAGTCCACTGCACAAATGATGTCATCATCAGTATACCACAGGCCATCACAGGTAGAGAAAGATAAAAAAGCTGGAAACATTAACCAATAATTGGTTTCAAGTAAAACAAAAAAATTAAATTACTAAGTTCTTATGATTGATTCTTTTGTCGATGATGAAATCATAATTAGTTGACAGTGCTAGGGTCAAGTCAATCAATCGAACTAGTTTTCAACAGTGAACATGTGAATGAAAGTTTTAAAGTAATCAAATGCTACAAGACTTTCCTCGGTCACTACATTAGTTTTGAGTAATCTTGTGTCTTAATCGGCAGAGCAGCGTTTAACTGAATGAAAGTTAAATGGCAATAATTTGATTTGAATTACCGCATTTGATAATACTGCTGATGTCCACTTTACCCGCTCACAAACAGTGCAGTAATAAGCAGACAAATTGATGACAGTGCTCTGCAAGAGCAAAATGGCTCAGCAATTGGAGCAGCAACTGCTTTTTCAAATTGTTAGCGCAAATCCGCAATAGGAAATTTGAAAGAGAAAGAAAGTTGTGTGGTCGAGAAATGTTTAAACACAGCGCACTAGACTTTTGATAAAAGTTTAGAGATAAACTTGGTGACAAGTTGGGAAAAAGTTGCGGATACAAAGATGCTAATTACGATTGCTTTGCAAATCAGGAGGACACAATTTTCTTTAACAGGAGATACGATGCATACTGAGTCTTACGCTGAAATTTTCAGTTGAAAAATTATTTAATCACTAGTTTTTTTGTTTTCAAGTTTTTGTGTTATTGCAAAAATAGTTTGTGCAACTATACAATCTTTTTGACATTTAAAAAATAAAGTCAGCAATAGAAAAATTTTGTCGCTCATCAATTTTCATTAATTAACGATAATTATAACAGTTTATGTTTTCGAACTGATCGGGTGACTTTCTTTGTTGTGCAAAACCAATGAAAGGTGTTTTGCATGCATTTATTCAGCAAGTAGTCCGTCACGGAGCATTACCATATGCTTAATTATCCGGCACAGGTAAATGAATAGTCAAATGTTTTGATTTATGATATTGTAGTTGGTGATAGTTTGTCTTTGTCAACATCAATTAAATTAATAATTTATTTAATCAATACTAATGCATGTACGAAAATATAAATATAGACGTCCTTTAGATATAGAAAAAGGAGGCAATTTAGCTTAGAAAGCTGTCAAGTCGGCGAAGATGACGATCGAGGTGTGGGCGGTGAGAAAGTGCGCGTTTGAAGTGAGCGGGAGGCATTTTGGGATGCGGCCATCGGTAACCAGAGCAATACTTCTGGGTCATGCGTAGGGGAGCTGTGGGTGTGAAGTGTACAACCGAAGTAACAAACAGGTAACAACATCAAATATGGTACAGAGTAGAGGATAACAAAGAGTGCGCAAGGGTACTGATGAACGAAAGACAGCGCAGGAGTTACAGTTCAATCGTAACCAACTCACCCAAATACAGAGAGAAAGAGAGAGTTACAGTCCGTCGGTGTGAAAAAGAGAAAAAGTGAACAGTGAGACTTTTTGGGACACGCTGAGACACCGTTTGCTTTAGATAGCTTAACAACGCAGACTGTGCCTGGTGGTGGTGTGAAGGTGGATGCCGTGAACGGAAAACCCATGACGGAATGTTGACGATGGACGATCACAAGGGAAGGGATGAAGTGAAGGGGTGAATGTGTGTGTGAGTGTTTGCTTGTGTTCTGCAAAGGAGACAGTGCAAGTGAGGAAGAATGTATTATGACGCAATAATAAGGCATTCATACCTGTTGGTAGTGTAGTCAAAAACAAAATCACCGAGCTGATGTGCACCAAGATTAAAGATGATTGTCTCTGCACTCTTATGACCCACGAGCTGATATTGAGAAAAACAGTTCAGCCGAGGGAGTATTTCTGCTACTCCATGTAGGTGATCAGTTTGTAAAAACGTGTAATAAAATTTGTTTCCAAACATGCAAACGAATAAAATAAAAGTGACTGAGATAAAAATATGTATGAGAGCCTTGGGATAGTAAGATCTATGTAAAAGGTTGACAATCCTTCAAAATGGCACATGACTGAGAGAGTGTGTAGATGAGTGAATGTGTGTTGTGAAATATATTTTTCTAACTTTTAGAAATGCTTTCAACAGGCAATACACAAGAGTTAATGTGCAACAAAAGACAGTGAAAGCAAGCAATACAAGAAATAAAGATTTAAAGATAAAATGGGGAAACTAAATAAAAACGCTGTAAAAGAGAGTTCCCTACGAGAGATGCTAGTTTTGTTGGTTGAAAATAAAATCGTGTAAAGATGAATGAGGTGAATTGAATGAAAGTAAGGATGAATGAATGGCTTGTATCACAATCGAATCGCATCTGGGTGATTGCATGATTTACCCCGTTTCGCCAAAACGCAAATCAAAGTCGCACAGTTCATCACCGCCGCAAAAAATAAAGATCATCACTGTTTAGGACTTGTTGGAGTGGTGTTGGTGGCGCCCGTTTGGGTCCCCTTCACCAATCGTGGTCTGACCATTGTCCAGTTTGTTATTTGTACTGTTTTCGCAAGGTGCAGATTTCTCACTATTTGAAGCAATTGTGCCACTTTTGGTGATAGTGGCTACGGTGTTGGTCGAATCGCCATTGCCATTGCGCGTCACCATTGGAATTGGAGCGAAGTAAAGTGCTACTCCCTCCAAATCGACCTTCTTCAGCAGTCAAAGAGCCGGTGTTACTTTTGCCGTAATGTGGGTTGGTGTGCTGAACAATCACTTGCTGCAGTTCCAGCTTTGCCAGCTCCTTTTGTGAGCGTTCCAGTGTTCGTAGTGATGCAGCCAAACTGCGACAGAAGGACATTTCTTCGTCCTCCAACTCGCCAATTGTTTCCACTACAACCTGCTTGATGACATCTCGCAGCTCAGGACACTCTGTCGGCGGTTTACCAGAGAAAGCAACTTTTCCAAAGGACAGTGAAGAGTTGCTGGCAAACTGTGAAGATGTCTGGTGCAGCATTGGCGATGAACTGGAAGCTGCAGAAATGCTGGCAGCATTGACAAGACTGGCATTGTTGAGAACATAAGTGCTTAGAGCAGCAGCAGCAGCAGCTCCGGAAGCGACTGAAACTGACTGCTCGAGAGAGCTGCTGCTGTCCAGTGTCAGCGTAGTCGAAGACGACGGCACCGGAGAGTGTTCTTTTGATGTCAACAGAAAGAGAGAGTTCTTGCGAGCTGCCGGAATTGGAGTGGACTGCATCGCAACTGGAGACAGCTGACTTCGACAGGTGCCGCTTGGGGCACTGATGGCAGCGACCCCGTTTGATTTGCTGCCACCAGCACCTCCACCCGCAGCCCCGACAGCAGTGCCCACCGGAGGCGACGTAAATGCACTGGCTGGAAGGTTGTTTGGATTATAGAAGTTAATTGAAACCCCGGGAGGCAGTGCAGCGCCCGAGAACTGCGACAGGTGCAACGGAACCGGAATGATCTGCCCGGTGGGCGATGCTAGATGGCGGTGAAGGTCGTTCACCGAGGCAGCGTCACCTTTGAGTCGGTTCAGCGAAGCTGGCGCCGCTACAGAGGCCGGGTGGTTGGCGTAGATCACTGAGTGGGTGGAAGTGAGTGGTGAGTGGTTAGGGGCGATCGTCGCAATGGAAGCACCAGACAAAGTACCGGGTCGTTGAGCAATTGAAGTTGTAGATAGAATGCGACTGTTGAGAATGTTCACTGCGTGTTAAGGAAATGGCCAAATTGTTAGCATCAAAGCAAGTTTAAAGCTGCTATACAGCTTGATCAACACAAAACATACTTGCTCCGTTGGGGTGTGTCAGAATTGTGCCACCATTTACAGCAGTCGCATTGCCGTCAGAAGAGTTTATTAAAATCACATTTTCTTCATTTTGGTGGCTGTTCAGGTGATGGTTGACAATTGAACCCGTTGAAGTGTTACAGGAGGAAAGACTGGAGAGCAGAGCTCCATGACTGACGCCTTCGAGCTCGGAAGTGTCCATCAACTGCGGACGAGTGGTGGCTGCCGTAGTGTAGGCAATCAACTTAGAAGTGCCTCTGCCTCCGCTTCCATCGACAAGCTCGATTTCGTGGCCATTGTTGAGACCATGTGTGGACAGGGATGCAATGGGATCAGTTGAAGAGGAGTCCTCATTGTGGTGGCCATTGCCGTCTGACTCTAGCTTAATTCGGTCTACGTTCGCAAGAAAGAGCATGTTCTGGTAGTGGCGCCACTTGGAGACATAGCCGCTCGCTGATGGCTGATCAGGAGGATCTCCAGGGCGTTGAGCCGTCGATTGTGTGACTCGTTTATGTTCACGAAAAAAAGTGTTCGCAAGTTTCGATATTTTTCGTAAACATCTTTCCCTAAAACAAAAAGCAATGTTTACTATGAGCACATGCTAACAAATGGTTGCTGCTAGTAAACTTACTGGTCAAGTTAAGACCTTTCGCAATGTTTTCCAGCTTTGTCGTCCTTAACATGCGATTGTTATAGTCTTTGTCCTTGGTATTCCACAGTGATGGATGGTCACGAAAGTACTGTATCAGCTCCTTCTCCTGATCAAAGCTAAGACGACTCATCGTTGTTCAGGTTGGTGCGATAAATCTTTCAGGTATAAAACCAGGTTGGTTACTATTTAGTAAAAACGCAAAGAGCACTACAACTTACCACAAAGAATGAGAAATTGCAAAATAGGTTTTGATTTAACTAAACATTTGTTTGCTTGCAGTTTCAGAGTAGATTTTGAAAGATGCATGCGCTTTGTTGATTTTTGTTTCAAATTCTTGAAAACATGCAAAAGAAACTTAAATATACTGGATTTTGAGATGAGCTGAACAACAGTGAATCAAATAGCCATATCACTTAAATTTTGACATCGTGTTTTAGTTAACCAACTAAAAGGCAAAATTTGTACTTTCCAAATAATCGATTTTTTCAAGAAAGACACGTTTTGGCGGTAAGTGGACGGTTGGTTCAACGGATCACAATTGCGTGCATTTCTTCTTTTTGCGGGCATCAACTATCAGCAGGCGGACACTGAAAGCCAACAAATGTGTCTGGTAAGAAGGTTGTGGTAGATGACGACAGAGACGTGAATGTACGTAAAGCAGCAGACTTTTTTAAAATGTCAAATCAAGTTAATTAGTTTAAACACACAAATATTAAATTGTGAAAAAAGGCAAACAAAAAATAATATTATACAAAAAATAACAAAACCAAACTTATTTTCTAATAATAAAAAAATCTTGATCTAAAACGAATATCTTTTGATTGCTGCTAAAAAATTAACATTCTTTTCTTCCAGCTTTCTGATATTAACTCGCTAATTTTTAAACTGATTTTTAATTAAAAAAACATTTTATTATTGTTAAGCTAATAAATCAAAAGTTTTGTTTTTAGAAAAACTACTATTTAATTTTGATTTACTAAACTTTAAAATCAACTTTTTAACAAATTAAAAACAAACTCATAAATGCAAATTTTTGCTTTAGTTAAGGATGCTAGCACCAATGTAAAAAAATTTGAATATCATGTCTAATCTTACCTTTTTATAGTTTTTTCTGCACGATGCATGAGATGTGAATGAGATGAGAATCTCAGGTACCGGTAAAAATGATTAGAGGGTGTTGCTGAAAGACAAGTTGACGTGAATTCTACAATGACATAAAATTAGCATTTCAATAATACTGATAAGTTTTTATAAATTCTTACTTGATGATAAAATGCAAAATGTTTAATGATAAAATGGTATAATGAAAGAATAAAGTTTTCTGTAAAAGGCCACAGTGGTGATTGTGAGTGCACTTTATTGCAGGTGTCTGCAAAAAGTTGGCCGTCTCCTGTTTAACACTTGATGTTTAGATGCATCGCTTTGCTTTGAAGTAACCAGAATTTCAGCACAGGAAAAGCATTATGCATCAATTTTTGTTCAAGTTGAGTGTGATGAAGAGTAGCTTGAATGAATAAGGAGTTGAAACGAGATACCAGAAAGAAGTTGAAATCATTTGCTACCAGTGTTGTTTGAGGTAAGGAGAGTATACAGGAGAAGTGACCAGAGTTCGAGATTGCCAAATACAGGTGTGAGTTCCAAGAGCACTCTCCCTTTTAAAAGAGATCCTCAACAAGATCAATTATTTGAGAATAGGGTGCGGGCAGAAAGGAAGATGTCGATGATGATGACCAAACTAGCAAAGTTAAGGCAGCTCGCCTGAACCTAAGATTTTGTTGCTAGGCGGCGAGCAGTGCAAAATTTGACCTGAGTGATTACATGTTCTTTCAGGGTAATATTTGGCGACTGTTCTCCTTAGGGGCAAAAAGAACCAACAACAATGAGGTTTGATGATTCAAATCCTGTGCGTGAAAGGTGTTCTTTTGGACAAAACACGTGCATTTGCTTCAGTCTAAAGAGGAAAAAATAACAAAAATTTTTTTTGTAAATTAAAAGTGTATTGGAAAAGTTTACAACGCGAAATCGGGTTTAGCGTTTTGTGTCGGGGACAGTACCCGGATAGGCGGCGAGCCTAGTTATTAGTTGTCGCCTGGTGTGCAAACCGAGGAGGCATGTTCCTCATCGAGCTCTGTGGCTAATTATCACGGTTCGAGGTAATTGGCAGCCAGCAAGAGCGGCACATGCCGTCATGAAGAAGAAAGCCGCAGTAGAAGCATACGCACAATGAACTTGACCAGTGAAGAGGCTGGGGATGCCACCGAGAACTGCTGTTGTTGGCTGTGGACGGTGCCCCGGCGACGGGCGGATGGAAGACTGGCCCAGTGCAAAGCTGGTGCTCACAGCGAATGGCTGTTCAAATTGGTGCTGGTGGCAGTGGTGCTGGTGGTGATCACCTTCGGGCACCGAACGAGGGGTGGCAACGTGAAAACAGTGGAACAAGATACACAAGCACACCGGCTGCTGAGCGTCCACGCCACTGCTTTTCCGATGCGAGCAGAAGCGTCTGTCTGTCCTTACCTCTCTGTGCGCTGAGGGAAAAGTTAACTTTTGCTGCAGTAGACGCTTCATGCTTCTAATGGCGACGAGTGCCTGCTTTGCACCAGTGGCCATAGATGGCTGTCGAAAAAACGAGATCTCAGACGAAATGGATAGGAAGACGCGCCGACCGATTGGCGCCATTTCCATTGGCGCCATGCACCGCTCACACTGCCGCTGCTCTCGGCGGGAATATTCAACTGGGGTCAACGCGGCAAGGGGGAAAGCAAAGGCGGCAAAAGGGGCGTAGTGTCCTTTTTGCGCCCAGTTTTGTCATCACTCCTGGCCAGGTGTAGGTATTCATATAATTTATTCATAAAGATAAATATTAAATAAAAAATATAACAAAATACAGAAAAGGAAAGTAACACATCAGCAGTGCTTAACAGGAGAGACGAACATATGGAGAAATAGAAAGAGAGAGAGAGAGAGAGAGAGAGAGAGAGAGAGAGAGAGGAGAGAGAGAGAGGAGAGAGAAGAGAGAGAGAGATGAAAGAATGAGAGAAATAGGCAATGGCGATGGACAGAAATGGCAAAGATGAGAGTAACAAGAAAGGGGCAACAGTACCGCTGAGCGAGTGCAGATCAGTCAGTGGCGACCAGAAGTGAGTAAGAGAGAAGAAGAGAGAGAGAGAACGCATCAATGGGGTGGGAAAGACCGTAACCAAATGTCACAATATGTGGGGACCAGAAAGATCAGAGTGGGTGGGTGGGGTGGTGTGGAAGAGGGCGATGATCACAAGAGAGGCGGCGATGCCGTGCTATTGCCGTCTTCTTCACAACGGACAGAACAGGAGTGATAAGAGCAAGAGTGTGAGGTGCCGATAAAAAAAATAGTTTGCAGCCATTTGGTGATAGCGAAATGTATAATAATATGAAGTGTAAATGTGTGTACTTTGTGTGCAATATAAGGTGTATATTATTATTATAATGGTTATTACAAGTTCATAAGAGGCGTAGTTTGAGTAGTCCGTAGCAACAGCATTGCTACGCTGCGCCTGATTTTGGCGCCAAACAGGTGTGTGAACGCAAGGCGAAAAGACCTAACAGGTTTGTTTGTTGCGCTCACAGGTTGATTAGGCGGCGTCAGTGATTATATTCACAAAAGAAGGCGCTCTCACTGAGGCTCTAAAAATGGCTATAAAAATAGACGTGATCACAAAGACTGGGTTCGGAGTTGATCGAGATGAAGGCTTTCAGTCATCAAGAACGATGGTCGGAGGACGTGGTCGCTTCTGACGACGAGTTTTAGGCGCCATGCTCTTACAATTAGTGTTTGTTATCCTCACCGAGTTGGTACTATTGGCAGCTAAACTCGAGTCATTGTACAGAGTGGGTAGAGGCTGCTTAGTCATGCGTTGGAGTTCAGTAGATTCAAAAGCTGTCCGTTTTCCAGTCTCTCGCATCGATGAAGTAAGTAAATGGTCGTTAGATGCAGTCGGATTTAAGTCACTGCCCGAAACTGGCATAGTTGTGAGTGTTGTTTGCTGTTGTTGCCTTTGATGATTACTTCGCTCAATCACGTGAGGCAAAAGCAAAGGCAGTTCTACTTTCACTTGATTATCAACAGTCGGACTGTCAGACCGCTTGAATCGTTTCGTCTGTGTGGGTTGACTAGTGTTGCAAGACAGTAGGGCTTTGGAATCAAATACAGAACCGTATTGGCCACGTTCAGTTGTACAGTGTTGCTGAGGACGGTGGTTTATCACAGAAGTTTCAGTTATCGAGTCACACTCCTCCTTGAGAGTGGCCAGGTATGCAGTTACTTTGTTTGCCGGAACGATTGCTTCTCTGTAGGGTTCAGAGCGGTGGCTCATCGCCAGGTTAGTGCTGTACGGTGTGCCAGAGTAAGTTGCGGTTGTCGGTGAGTAGTGGGCCATGTCAGAGGAAGATGGTGATGTCTCTTTGGCAGGAAGGGGAACTTTGACTGGTGCTGTGCTCATCAGATGCTGCTGCTGAGAGAGCAGGGGACAGGCTGCAGTGGCAGTGCTTGGCTGCACACTGTGGCCAGTGGACTGAGCATTAGTATACTGAAGGGATAGTCGCGAAGAGGTTGAGGAGAGCGACAGTGAGCACTTGGTGTTCGCCTGGTTAGCCTGGTCGAGGTGAGGATTGTAGAAGCCAGTGGTGCCATTGCTTCCCCTGCTGCCAGTGCTACTGCCCGAGCTAGTCGTACTGCAGGACTGGTGGTGACTGCTCAGTGACTGTATTCCCGAGTCATAGGCAGAGTTGTAGCTGGTGGCAGATGGCACCTTGTTGTTGCTGTACACCACTTCGATTCGCGTGTCCACCGCCTGAGCCAGCTCCTCCTCCTCCACCCCTTCGCTGTTTAGAACCTCAAAGTGGTCGACCACCTTGCTCTTCTTTCCATTCTTTCTCGGACTAGTGATTGTGTGCTTCTTTTTCAGCTTCATTTTGAGCGTTCGTTTTCGTTCATTCAAAGAGCATTTCGGCAAAGAGTCCTCAGTGGACCTTCCAGCAGACCCAGAACTACTTGACAGTGAGGTGGATGTGGCAGAAGTGTGATGGTGAGAAAGTGTAGTTGAGGAGGCAACGGTGGAAACGCCATTTGGACAAGATGAACCGTAAAAGCACACAAGACCAGACTCCTTGCAAGGACAGCGCACTTGAAAGGGCTGCAGCATTGGCGACTCTACAGTTTCAGAAAGCCACGGATGTCGCATCAGCTGGCTAATGGTCAGCCTCTGGGCAGGATTCACAGTCAGCAGGCCATTTATCACAGATTTAGCTTGAGAGGACAAGTTCAAATAGCTTGACCACAGAGGACCGTCAAGGTTGAACTCATCTTCGGCAATAATCTTTTCAAGAATAAAGTTGGCACCTGAAGCATCGTGCTTTTTCAGTGCATACGATTGAAAAGGAATGCGACCAGTAAACATTGTGAAGAGCACTGTACCTAAACTCCATGCCTGAAAGGAAACGCGACAAATGATCTTATTAGACTGAACATACGCAGAGTTTGTCAAACTTACATCACAGCTACTATCGTAACCATTGGTGCTGTAGAGTGAAGAATAGTTCTTTTTCTTCAAACTCAAAGAGTGAGTGTGGCTCTTTGAGATGGCTTGGTGAAGCACCTCGGGGGCAGCATAGTTGAGTGTGCAGCAAGGAGTGCGCATCAGTTCGCCATTGGCACCAGTGAAAGATCGAGCGAAACCAAAGTCAACCAACTTGACGTGATCATCAGTAGAGTCCAAGAAGAGGACGTTCTAACAAGAAGAAACCCGGTACAGTTAGACAAACTAGTAAAACAACACAAAAACAGTCGAAAGCCACTTACTTCAGGTTTAAGATCGCGATGAACGATTCCATTGGTGTGCAGGTATCCAACAGCCCAGACTAGTTGCTGAAAGACTCGTTTAGCTTCCGCCTCGCTGAATCGTCTGCGCTCTCTAATGCGCGACAGCAGCTCTCCACCACGCAGCAACTCCAGCACAATGTACGTGTGAGATTCATCCTGAAAGACCTCCTTCAGCGCAACGATGTTCGGGTGTCCTTGGCACTGGCGCAGAAGTGTCTCCTCCTGCAGTGACACGTCGTACACGGCTCCGGTGACCGAGTCGCGTCGTCGGTGCCGACTGAGAATCTTCACTGCGTAGGCCACATTGGTGTACTTGTGCACACACCGACAGCACACTGAGAAGCTGCCGTCGCCGAGCCAGTCATTGTCGTTGAGAGCAGCCCCCTCGGCAGTGTCCGGCATCAAGTGGTACTTCTGGAAGAATTCATTCTGAAGAAGCCACTCTTCGAAGCATCAACTAGTTTGGCAATGTCAGGCTTCAGCCGACGACTGTTAGTTTGGGCCAGAGTGGCGGCGGCAGTAACAGCTGGTGCGGCTGGTGAGGCATCCAGAGGAGGTGACTTCTGAGCAACGACCAGTCCGTCTTCGAGCACTACAGAGGGTGTCACAAATGAGTACCCTCTGAAGAGATCAGCATCCTCCATAAGCTCTTCCAGACCAGCCTGGTCTGTTGTGGCGGGGGCACCCTGTTTGCCGTTTGGATTGTTGTTGCTGTCAGCCAAAAGCAGCGACACCTTGGGCACCATTGAGGTGAACTCCTCAGAAAAGTTGCTCACATCTAACTCGTTGCTGATCTTTGGCGTGAACGGGGCAGGCAGTCGACGGGCGGCCAGATCATCCCACTTGATTGATTTGAAGAATGAGTGACGTTTGATTTCCTCAGCATCAGTCACACCACCGCCGAGTCGCTTTCGAGGATCCTTGACCAGAATTAACTTGAGCAAATCCATCACCTCAGCAGAGAGATTATTGGGAAAAGGTGGATTGGAGCGCAGAATGCGACGTGAGATCTCTTGTTGGGTGTTCTTTTCACCTTCCACAGTGAAAGGTGAAGCGCCGGTAAGTAGTTCGTAGATCAGCACTCCAAAACTCCACCAGTCCACTGAAATAAAAAAATGATTTTGGTGATAAGTAAAGTTTGTCGGTGAATATTTCCCTAAACCAAATCTCGCAACAGCGCAATACACTTACCGCTATAATCATGACCAATGGGTCCTCCGCGAACGATTTCTGGTGCCATGTACTCGATGGTGCCACAAAAGGAGAAGGTTCGTTGCTCAGTCTCATGAGGTAGAAATTGCTTGCACAGGCCAAAGTCAGTCAGCACAATGTGCCCCTCCGAATCGAGAAGAATGTTTTCCAGCTTTATATCACGATAGATAATTCCTCGCTAAATTCAAAACAATCAAAAGGTTACAGTCAGCTCTACAGTGTGTGTGTGATCATCAGTACTTTATGCAGCGACTCCAGTGCGAGAATCAACTCTCCGGCATAGATGCGCACCGCATCCTCGGTGAAGCTGTCCCGCTGGTAGAGATGCGTAAACAGCTCTCCCCCACTGACGTAATCTGCCGGCGTAACAAAAGGGAAACAGCTGATTAGATTCAATTGCGTCATTAGTAGGTTATAAATATAGGAGCAGTACCGAGGATAAGGTGCAGTTTGGTAGCTGTCTGAAAGGCGTAGTGGACCGTCACGAGGAAGGAAGTGTGCCGGATGTTCTCCAGAACTTGGCGTTCCGTTTTGGTGTGCTCTAGGGTCTTTTGCTTGAGAACGATTGATGCCTTCTTAAGTACTTTCATGGCGTACAACTTCCCGTGGTCAGAACCGCCAATTTTACGCACAAGAAACACCTGACAAAAAATGGTGAGATATTAGCAATGGTTAAAAACTAAAAACAGAACTTTTGTGCAAATGTGCATACCTTTCCGTAAGCTCCGGTGCCAAGGACTTTGAGGATTTCAAAGTCTGTCATGTCGACAGTCCGCTTGGCCATTTTGTGGCGGCTGTGAGAATTCTTGTGGCGGTTCCGATGGTGCCGAGTGTAATATGGTTTGGTCGTTGAAGTGTAGGCAGTCAAATTAGCCTTAAAGCCATTTGACTCCTTTTGAGCTGTGTCATCACAATTGTTTCGATTCACTGCGGCACAAAGAGAATATAAAAATAAAAAAAGGTTAGTTGAGGATTGATCTGTGGTTTACTGTATAAACAATAACAAAACCGGTGACACAACGTTTCACTGTTACACAACTCATTATGTTGCGCTCTCTGCACGACAGTTTCATCAAGATAGCAACACTAGCAACACTAGCGCTCTGCACAATCAGTAGCTTTCTCCTCCGTCTCTCTTTCTCACTCTCTCTTCCAATCAAACGAATCCACGGCCGTACGAGACTCACTTTTGTACGTAATGGTACGCTGTTGTTGTTATTGGTATTGATGTCTGTTCTCTTGTAGTGCTGTGATGTTAGCGGCACCAAATAATGTGGACACACTGTAATCACACTTCACGTGTGCCTAGGAGCACTGTTCTATTTGCTGATGGAGTTGACATTGAGAAAACCACTGCCCCAGAAAACAGACACTTGTCACCAAGAAGGTTTCGTGATGGAGCGCCCGTTTTAAGTTTCCAAAACCAGAGAGAATATTCACCAAGATTGCGCAATGGTGTGCAAAATTGTGAAAACATTCTAAATGGTCACGAGTGGACTGCAAAGAGTGCTTGCGCAAACAAGTATACTGCCTGCTGGTGGTGACCGAATCGAGATTGAGCTACGCTAACTTCTCTCAATTTAGTTTCTCTAGAGGATTCGTGTCATGTGCCGTTTACACTCTCACTCTGTGATGCCGTTTTCTTTGGAGCTACAAAAAACAAATAACTGCCCTGCTGCACGTAATGAAGGAACTCAAAGGGGGAAAGAGGATAAGATACCGTGTTAGAAAGCATTTACATAACAGCCATTCGGACTACTGCTGCTGATGCTTTCTATCTGCCAGCCTGCAGATAGTAGACAGTCGGTCAGTGGTGGTTAAATGAACGGTGCAGCTAAAGCGGCGTTTGCATGCTCTATTCGGCCGACGCCGCGGTAAGTCTCCAGCGGCGAAGACTCAGCAAGACGACCACCGAGCAGAAGTTGAGACGCCACTCTCTCGGAGGGAGCCACTCAATTTCCAGTTTCGATTGACTTTGCAGGCGCACGCAGAGTCTGTGCTGGATAGTAAGTGGCAGCAACAGCCACTGCGACGGTCATTACGGAGAACTCGTGTTCGCCAAACTCAAGCGACTGGCACAATCTCGAGCGGCGTCGGTGCCGCTGGCTAACACAACTGTAAGAAAGAAAGAGAGAAAAGGACTAGTAGAAGTGGTAGTAATCATCACTGACAAGAAGGAGTGAGCACTTGCATGCAAAAAGTTGTCAAATGGCCAAACAGAAACCGCGACACTGAGAGAAGGAGTGCGCGCGAGAGAGGCAAAAGATGCTCGCGCCATGGTGACCTCAATCGAACGTAGGAATGCGCCGACGAGTTCAGGCGGCGGAAAGAGCACAGACTTCTGGTGGTGGTGAGGGACACACTTGAAGACACAGACGAAGACAGAGCCACAGACAACACGCAGACAGCGAGAGTGATTGATCGGACAAGTGCTGGAGAAGTGCACCGGTGTTCTCTCTCTCTTTTTACTCAGTCAGTTACCGAGAGGACCAGCCCAGAAAGATGGAACTTCTTCCCAGAGTACTCATACTGCCCTGAAAAAAAGAATTCAGGTCGTCGGCAGCACGGTTGGTGCAGTGGTCAGCTCATCCAGCACTGAAAGAGGCAACAAGCCAACTGCAACATGTGGTCCCCAGTGGTGCTTTGTTCGGAATTGCAGATGGTGATGCACGCTGAAGTTGAAGCAGAAGCAAAGCTGGTGTTGCACGAGTGCTGCAGTCTGCTGACTTTACAGCACAGTGGGCAGGCAGACAGAAGAGAAGACTGAATCCAAACTCGGCGTAGGATCGATCACAAGCTATCAATTAGAAGTGTGGAGAGTGAGGGGCAGAGAAAGTGAAGGCAGTAATGGCAGCAGTGCATCTCCGAGTGCAACACTGAGCGAGCCAATTACAGCTCGGCAATTAAGCGTTGCAGTGACCACCAGCCAGTGAAACTGACCAATGCAGTCTGTCTGTCTCCTCTCTGCGCACCTGTCACACTGACAGGACCGTTTCTGCTAAACGGACGACCACAGCAATCACTGCACTGTACATTTGCCAGTGTACAGGCACTACTGTACAATCATCAAAAGTCTGACGGAGAGGGAAATACACTCAGATGAACAACGGTTTCTAACATCAAAACAAGGTTTAACAATGTCTGTTTAGTGAACAACACGTGTTACTAATGAATTTTCAAAAGGCATTTGAAGAAACCCAACCAAAACAACCATCATCAACAGAAGAATCTAGTCTAGAACTAATCTGCTCAGCTGAAACCAAATGGCGGTAGTTGAAATACAAAACGGAACAGTTCCTGGCAAATGTCCGAAAATCTAAAAATAGTCATCAACGGCTAATCAGTGTGTTCACTAGTCGATAGCTGGTTAGCTGCAGCTACAGCATCAGTAGCTGCTGTTATTCGACTTTCTCCGCAGATTTCCCCGTGGTGGACTGACAGCTGCACTGACCATTACCACCACCAGCAGGACGAAGACGATGGCGACAACAACAACAACATCAGCTCTACCACAAAGAGCACCGCCGTGGTAGCTGAGCCGAGCTCCCCGAGCTGCTGGAGCTGCTGCGATCTCGATCGATCACATTCCAGTGAGGACGCGGTGCGTACAGCGACGGCACAACAGGTAAAAATAATCAACTTCACTGGGAGAAAAAGAAAAGCACGGCGGCGTAATGTAGCACTTAGCTCGCTGGGCACAATGTAACGGTGACTCGAGAAAGAGCAAAGAACAAGAAAAGGAAAGAAGGAAGGAGAGAAAAGGAGAGAGAGAAAAAAGAGGCAAATGAAGTGCCCAATGCTCGTCGATATGACAGGACGAGTTTGTGGCCCGGTTTGTGGCGCAGTCAGCAAAGAGAGAGCAGATAGGGAGAGCCAACTCGGTGAGGACGAATCAGTGCGCAGCGCTCGCTGACAGGACGAAGAAAGTGAAGTGAAGTGAAGTGGCAGGCAGGCAGCTACACTGAAGGATGGCGCCCGGTGCCAGCGTCTCGAGACTGCAGCAATCCAGCAACTCGTGCTCCAACTGGCGCCTCCGCAGCCTGCGTGCGAATGGACACGGCAGTGGAGTGCTGAACAAGGCAAAATGGCCGCCACTGCAAAGGAGCGCGCGATGCAGCAAACAGAAAGACAGACAAACAGTCAGCGAACCGAAAAGCTCGTCGTCGAGGCAGACGATAACGACCACGAAATGTGGATAACGTCAGGCAGGCTCAGCAAACTCAATCTCTGGCTCAAAACAACAGACTCGGACGTTGTCCACGAGGAGATTCAGGACAAGCAGCGCAAAGCAGACGCCAAGCGACAGGAGATTCTGGAGGAGAAGAAGCAGAAGGCTCGCAAGTTTGTCACAGGGCTCCGTCGTCGTCGTCAAGTCTGTTGTGGAGCACCAGCCGGAGACTACTACTACTACAACTCCTGCTTATACTTTGGGTAAGTCAAGTTTACCTATTTTGAGTTGTGTGAGAGAGGTTTTGCACCTGCGGAGCCATCCGCCAGAGGGACGTTTTGGCGCCAGCTGGGCGTCTGAGAAACCGCTAGGGGGACGTTCTTGCCGCAGGCCATCTGTGCCTCGTCAGCAGAGCTGACCATTTAGTCTTTAGTCATCTACCAAAACAGTCGCTCTTCTTTCCCCACTTTTGCAATGCCTTTTGCGGTAAGAAAAATTTTCATTATATTTTCATTCACTAATTGTTAACTTATTGATAGGTTTGTCCAGCTTGCGGCAAGAGTTACAATCATAAAGATGCTAACACCTACTTAAAATACCACATTTTGTCGACACATTGCATATCCAGTGCAACAAGGCTTGGAGCATGTAACACGCAGATGAAGGCCAATCTTGACTCTATTCTCTCAGGGAAGAATAAAAATGAGTTAACATTTACGGAGCCATCTATACACGAGCAGAAGGAGTGCGAACAACTTTTGAAAGAGCTCACTCCCCACCTCAGAGCACTTGATGACAGTGACTCTTACGAGAGTCAATTGTATTTCATCAATCGATCAACCGCCGCTGCACTTCTCAAAGATGGTCGGGGTGTCTTTACCGAAGAAGGCTTTGTGACATGGGTTAGCGACCTATATTGGGTAGGGTCAGGTGTAGCCAACAGACCGTTTACTAGTTCTTTGAATGAGAGATTGCACGTTAGTATTTCAAGTGATCTATTGAATTAAGTTTCTTCAGCTTTGTTTAACCGTTTTTTCTTGCAGAATCCTATTAAGGACAAGATTTGCGCTACAATACAATCGGAAGGTCGCCGCCCTGTGATACATTCTATGTTCAGTGGCTTATGTAAGGCCGAAGCTCGTGCGCGTGAAGCGATCATTCTTGCTACGATAGGCCTCGACAAGTTGGCCAATATAGAAGCAGTCACTATTCCCGTTCCATTTGATTGGAATCTTGAGCAAATTGTGCAAGTGGGGAGATATCTTCTATACCTGTCCTACAAATCGTTTGTATGCTCTGCGACGGACCGCATTTACACCGGTCCAAAGGTTTCAAATGTAAACATGTGATGCTTTTTGACTGTCATTTATAATCTATTTTCCTTTCTTAAACAGAGGTTAAATCATTATGGAAAAGAAAATTCACTAAGAACAACACCAAACACTGCGTGCAGCATCTGCAAGAAAACTTTTGCAAATATTTCTGGGTTGAATATACATTTGCAATCCATACGCCACCAAAAGAGAGCCAAGGCTGAAAGCGCCACCACCGACGAAGAGCCAAAAGAAGAGAACGGCAAGGCTGCTACTCCCGTCAATGAAGAGGAAGAGTTTCAGGACTGGCAGAATGGCGATTCCGAGGAGTCATCCGTGACCAACGGTTCAGCCAAGGAGGCCGTCGAGGAGGAGTCCAACGAATTCGAGGAGACCGAAGTAGAAAGCTCCAAGAGGAAGCCGATCACTGAGGAGGAGCCGGAGGTGTCTCCCAAGAAGCAAAAGACCGACTCAGAAGCCCAACCTGCTGACGAGACCGCTGAGGAGAGCGTTACCACCTCGTCGATTCATCAGACGCCGCCGCCACCAGTTTCTGCTCGTAGGGTATGTGTTGTTTACATATTTGTGCCTGAAGTGACTAATGATTACTGACTATTTTCAGACGCGTGAACTAACTTGGACTGAAAGACGGCTGGCGAAGCACTCTCACGGAATGCAGAAGATGACCTCTTACTTCGCTAGGGTAAAATCTACTACTACTAGTATTTACATTTACTGAATATCGTCTCTAATGCCCTGTCTTTGCAGAAACCGCGTGGTGTCGGCGATTCTGACAATCTTTAAAATTATCACAACTTCATTATCAGTCATAATATCCCTTCTCATCTTTCCCTTTAATCTTTCTCTTTTGTACCATCAGCATGTTCTTACTCTTATATAGCACTTCTAACATGCATTTTTGTTAACCCAATATCTTTGTAACCTTTCTCCGTTTTCACAGTTTTCACCGGCCAGTAGTAGTAGTACTGTGTGACCTCGTTGTCCACTGCGGCGCACTTTCGATGTGTCTGCTGTGACCACTGCCGTTTCTGCCTCCTCCTAACCGGCGCCAACCAGACCAACAGCTTTTGGCAAAAAACAATGGGGAAGTTGTCGGTGTGGGTGCACTGGCCAGGAAAAGAAGCCCAATCGGCATACCCCGTTAGTAGTCGATAGAAACAGTAAACACAGTCGTCGTCCATCAATTGAAAAGACACATGTGTGATACAATAAATACAATAAACGAAAATAGAGCGAGGCCGCTGGAGTATTACGCTGATATTGATAATGAGTCGATGGTCAATCCAATTAACTTCTTCTTCTTGCAATGATGCCCCTTGGAAAGAAGAATCAGACAGAGTGCAATAAAAAGTCGTGAGAAGAAATTCCTCACTACAGCCACCTTATAATGTATCGCAAGAACATCGTGAAGAAAATGGGCGCCACCTAAGAAGAGGTGGGTGGTGTCCACTAAATCAACGAGCTGCTCAGTTGGGCCAACCCCAACAGACTGCAAGAAACTGTAAACAGTGCGCCCAGTGAGTGTAGTGCAGCGCAGAGTAAGTGAGTGCCGTTGTGTTCCTGCTACCACACCGGTGTCCAAGTGCGCCACTGAGGATGACCTCAAAGCGCCACAAAGCAGAACACACAAACTGCAGCAAGTGGTGGTGGTGGCCACCACAAACCGGCAGTGACAGCCGATCGTCCTTCTAATCGACTTCTTCGTTGCCTCTCCGTTCGTCTTGCAATCGCTCGAAAGCGAGATCGAACGGGACAAGACAACGGTGAACTCTCAAAGGAAGATTTCGGTGGAAAAAAGAGAACAAAAATGGTCGTCTTCGCGCAGCAGTGACAGTGTGACCGAGCACACTGGTAGTCAGTGGACATAAGTGTGCGTGGACTGTACAGCCAGTCTAGGAGTCCAATGGATCCTGGTCACGAAGTGGCCGGTGTCGTCGTCGTTGTCGCTCTTGCTGAGATGGTGCCTCGGAAGATAGGCCAAGGAGACGCAAATAGAAAGCGCACTCAGCTCAGTGCGAGTAAAAGAGAGCACAGCAGCAGCAGCAGCAGTAGCAATTGGCAATTTGAATTACGTTTGGCCACTCGTCAATCAAATTACATTAAACTCAATTATGGCATTGTCATTTTCTCGCCGATTGCACTGTCTCCCAAACGACGCCATCTTTGTCCTCTCTAAACTGACACTTTCTTCATACAGCAACAGCCGATACAGCAACGGCAACCCACACAGGCAGTGGAACAAAAAAATCAAAAAAGAATATTCTCCGTATCTTTTTCATTCAATGGACTATCTGATATTGAAACGAGCAAACAAATTCAATGGCAGCGTGGGTTATGCTGAAAATATCTTTTACTGTGTGTTATTGTGGACGCTATTAGCACCGGCAACTACGATTACACGTAATCGGCACTGTTTTTTTCAGACAGCTCAATCTAATCATCCCACTCTCCCACTCTCTTTTCTCTTTTCTTTCCATCATTTCAGTCGATCACCACCAGCACGAGCAATCAGGAGTCGATGTCTCTTGGAGTCCCCTGACTTCTGCTTCCTGTTTATGTTGGCACTGCCGCTGAAGTCCCGCATAATGTGGCCACTCTAATGGGGCACACAATGACTGCCTCTAATCTACCTGTCGATCAACTGCGCCACCATATTCCCCTTCTGATCAGTGTTGTCTGCAGCAGGACGACAGCAAAGCTTGTGCTGAGCAGACAATGGCCAGCAGTCTACAGCAGTCAGGACACTACGCTAATTGTGGATCGGTGCTACTACTCCGGCTCCAGTTGACAATTAATTAGTCTAACAATCTCCACCGATTTTTCTGCTTCTCTAGTCGTTGTCTTTTCTTTCCTTTTCTTTTAAAACGAGCAGTCCCGCTACTGTTGTTCAAAGTTCTAATTGCAATCGGAAGTGCCATAGTATGTCCTTTCCTGGCAACTGGTGGTAGTGTTCGCGGTAGTGGTTGCAATGAAAACAGTTCTCATCTGCTGCCTATGAATGAATGCCCGATGGGCGCCCAGTTCTCGCGCCCGTTACCAAGGCGCATGCTAATCAAGTCCATCAAGTTTGCTAATTGTTTCGCTATAGCCATTTCAAAAGGATGACTGTTCTGCAAGTTTTTCAGCTTAATGAGAAGTGTTATGCACTGCGTGTGTCCATGTGAGCAGAAAGCCCGACGACAATGAAGGTTACTACCAAAGCCAGCGACAGTCCCTTGATGGTAAAGAAGAAAGAAGAAGACGGCAGTTAAAAGCGGACAATGATGGCAAGGTGTCATTGAAAGAAGATGACGAGCTCCACTACTTTGGTGACACAACATCTAACACACACACTTTGACACTTGTTCACCTCTGACTAAGCAGCAAACAGTTCCACTCAAGTTGCGCCACTATCACCACCACCCAAGTGCCAGGCCTCACCGGCGGCTTTACACCAGTGGACATGAACAAACAGCTACGCCAGATGACAATAAATTCAGTAAAGCGGTGAATAGCAGAGCATAGCAGAGACAAAACCCGATCGGCAAACGGCAATCTAACGTGGAGCAGACAGTAAGTAAGTAAGACAGGAAAACAGGAACAAGAACTCAACTGCAGACAAACAGCAGTCAGTCAGTCGGTCGGTCGGTCGGTCTGAGGAACGATGCAGCAGGAGCAGGTCATAAGGAGGACATCGCCAAGAAGTGAGTTAGCAGTGCGAATGAAGCAGTGAATGGGCAAAGTGACGCCAAGTGCGCTCAATGCGAAGCGAAGCGAACCTGCTGAAGAGAGTTAGCTAGCTGGCTCAGCGAGAGCAGTGTGCCACCGCCGCAAAGCTGAACGGATGGAAGCAAACCGTGAGGAGCAATGTAACGGGGCCAACGAAAAGAGTGGTCGCGAGAATCATCAAAGGATTACCGAACAACGATACAACAACCAACTCGTCAGCACTTACAGTCAATTATCGAGTGGCACATCTACTGAAGGGACTACCATGATTATACTTTAGCCATACTTAAGCCAGTTGGATGCTCTTCCTACCAAAGACTACTACAAAGAGTAAGGATGAGCGAAAATGAGGGTCAGTGTCATCACAGTTCGAGGTAAAGAATTGGGCAATTCCAGGTCAAGAGATTGAAGTGAGTGTGCTTTAGTGCTCTTTTCCGGAAAGTATTCGTCCTACTACTAATAGGTCACTTTGTCTAATGTCTATCCACCATAGAAACGGGCAATTCAATCGATACATGACACTATAGTAGAAGTAGTTGCTCTAGAACAATTATCGTTCATTAGGTGGTCATGAGGAAAATACACTACGCAAATGCTGATTCACAAGAAGGTGGCAAGTTGGGCAAACAGTTCAAGCAATGCACAAATGATCAGTCGAAAAAAGTTCGACACGACAAATAGATGCCAAGGTTGGCGAAGACTCAAAGTGACAGGCGTGCACTGATGTCCATGTGCAAGAACAACAAAAAATGAACAAAATGGCTACTGCTAATGTTGGCAAGGTGATCACCGCCGATAACCAAAGAGTGAGCTTAGTGTCACATCACAAAACAAAAAGAAATGCAAACGGTGCCAAATTCAAGTACACTTCATCTCTTGGCTTCATCTAACGTAGAGAGGTCTTTCCATTAGCGACATAAACATTAGAGAAGACTAATACACCTCACTACAGTAGCTAACAATCAATCGATAAATCACCAGAGAATTAGCTTCGACACCTTCCCACCAGGTAGTAGTAGATTGCCTATACCTTCCTTCAAGGTAAAGGTGAACTGTCTCTGCACCTACCAACAGTGTTTTTTCGCTATTAGGTTGACAATATCTGATAAGCAAAACTTATTCCGGTAACAAAGTGATCACCATTGCACTGAAAAAACGTTGATCCCCTCATTAAGGAGAGAATCATGAACGACTGAGCTTAGCTGTCATCAGTGAGTACTACAAACATTACTGGAAGCAGTGTGTGTGTGTTGCATCAGCATCATCAAGCCTTAGCATGAAACCTGAGTGAAAGATGCAATCCCAACGACCTCGACCTAGACTACGACTGGGCAATTGAATGGAGCAGCCAGCGAGACGAGTGATAGAAAGAGATTTCCTCGGTGTTGTTGGCTCGTTTATCATCTGACCAGAGCCTACTGCCTGCACAAGAGACACTCTGTCTGTGTGTGTGAAGGATCAAAGCAGCTCAACAGTCTCAAGAGCTGGCGATCGACAGTCGTCAATTGAGCGAAACCGATTTGACAGTGCTGCACTGTGCTGCAGCTGATGCTGATTGGCCAAGTCAAACTCAAACTCAGAGCGCTGCCATTCACTTTGTTGTTGATGGACAAATTACACAAGGAAATGTTCCCTCTGAACAATGCTCCTCCTGCCTCTCTTTCAGTGAGGGACCAATGGGACACTGTGTTGACGTGTCGCCCTCTCTCCCATCACCGGTCACTGATGACCTGCTGCACACAAATGAGCCTCACTGGCGCACTCCAACTTTACGTGATTACTGGTGATGGTGGTACATCAGGAGGAGGAGGAGGAGGTTCAATGTCACTGGGGTGCCGGTAGAAGTACCCGAGAGTGACTTGTCACGGTGATGGGATTTCCAAAGCTGCCAAAACTGCTCAAAAACGAGTGCTGAAAAATAGCAAACGGAGAGTGAGTGTACTGAGGATGATTGCTGAGGGGGCTAATTGGCGGAGGCTAGTGTGCATGGCAAATGTAGATCAATGCCAATTGCAGTGTACGGGTACCGGCGGCAGTGCGCCATTCACAGTGGCCATTCACAGTGGTCAACCGAGTGGTCAGCGATGGGCTCTGATCACTGATCACCAGAACCTGTACAACAACTGTAGGGAAATTGAAAACAAATGCGTCTGTTGGTTTGCTGTTGAACGCCGAAAAAAGAGATCAACTGCTGACGAAATCTGAAGTGGCGCTGGCGCAGTAGAATGGGCTGCAGACAGCAACGGCAGTAGTAGTGCCTGATCTGGCTTGTACACCATGAGACACCGGAGAGGAACGGCAAGTGTCGTACCACCGACTCCGCCGTCGACTCACACGTACCTTGACCTTAGCCCACTTTCGGCACTGTATATCGATTGCCATGAGAGCACTGAGTGCTTGTCTCTTTGCTTTGTGCCTGTGCTGTACAGAGCAGCAGCAGCAGCTCAGCAGAGGACGGCGACAAAGACGCAATAGTGCAGTACAATAGTGCGCTTCACAAGTGGAGAACAGACGTACAGCAGGGCTCACCACACACACACTGGTAGGCTCACACTGCAGCCGACAAGCCAACTACGATCCAACTCGGATCAGCTCAACAACAGAAGTGAAAGCAGAAGTGGGTGTCAGCCTACCGAAGTGGGGTGCATTGCGAAATGTGTCTTGCAGTGCTGCTGCTGCTGTCAACAACAAATGGAAAGCTGTCCTGTTCCAAATACGGACATGAACCAAGTGAAAGTGGTTATGTTTGTTTGCCCAAAGAGGGCCAAGAATTCGCAAAGAGGAAGATTCAGGTCAAGTGTCACCAAAAGCTGTGACTGTGTAGCTGCTATAAACTGCAAACTGATTCCGAGAAACACTGATAAAGTCTATTCTTACACTCTACTGGTACTAAAATAGATTTGGTCCTTTTTGTGAAACAATATGTACATATAATTTTTACAACTGCCCACACTCTTGTTTGCAATTTTCAGTGCATGTACAAAAAATCGACCGGATGCTACCAAAAAGGAGAAAAAGAAAAAGATGAGTTGAACAACCGGTGGGGGCGGCAAGTGTGTGCATCAGTACAATGGGCTCGATTCTAACGAATTTTGACGCCGGTTCATTCTGTCTGCCTCATCATTGGTGGGGTGCAACGTCTCGCAAATCGATTGGACTGCCAATCGTGGACATTACACACACACACACACACACTGCAGCCATGTGCGTCCTTGCACGCGACAAAAGGTGAGTGCCACAGGGCGCCACAACACCAGTTCCTCTGTGCCATAGCACTGTAACAGCAGCAGCAGCAGCAGCAGCAACACTGGTGAGCCAACAGTTCGTTAGCACGAGCAGTGGAGTACCAGCACACAGTCACAACCGGCGTCAGAGGTGGGACTTGAAGACAGTAGCGCCTAAAGCGCCTTCCATTTGTCTCTGTCTGCTGCTGTCTAGAGACGCAGTAGCAGATGACTTTCTCGCTCTCTCACTCTCACTCTCCTGCAAAGACGCACCAGATCAGTGCATCTCGCATACATCTACATCGCCTTAATGGTCTGTACAGATGCAGTACTGCAAAGAGACCCACTTGGTCGAGTGGTGGCCAGTGAAGACAGAGACACACGAGTTCGCTGTCACTTGGGGCACTCGTTCCGACCGCACGAGCCACTGCACCGAAAGTCTCAGGACGTCAAAAAGCATTGACCTGCCAATTAGACATGACAGTGGGTAGTTTAGGAGCTGGGTGGGGGTGCCATTTCCGAGAAATGCAATAAAATGTAACAATCAAGTGGCAGTGCTAGCAACAAATGTTAAGCAAATGAAGCTACCATGAGATGATCATCGGCGGTGAATCCCATAAAAAGGTCGGAATTCTCCCGTAGCCTTTAAATTGACTTGCTGTTTGTGGGCACAATGTCACTGGAATGAAGGTAGTACAATGAGAGTGTCAAGAGAAGCGGAAAGGATACTACAAACTCCACAAGTTTGGTTACTTTGTCAGACACAAGCTAATGCTTCACCAGAGATGCAATCACTAGCAACACTGTAGAAACACAGCAGGACCTCGGTGATTGCCATTCATTAAATCGTTGAACTCGTGCATACCACAGCCAGCATCAGCAACAATAGCTGAGAGTGCCTTTCTGAGAGGGAACGCTACAGATGACTTCGTAATGAGTGCACATAAACATTGATTCCTAATGATTTTAAGTACAAACGTAACATTTGCCATTGCTATTCTACACGTGTGCGTCAATTGTACAGTGAATGAGAAAGAGAGAGATTCGCAACACTGTGCTCACTGGGAAGAAGCAGTGAACGACGTACGTTGCAAAGACGGTTCACCGCGCGTGTAGGAAGCCAATGGGAGCGATGGCATTACAATGCAACAATGAAGCACCTAAGTAGGCACACTCATTCAACGTTTAGAGCCTCACTCATTCGTCATCAAGGCAACTCGGAATGGTGTGCAGCGCAGTCAAACAATATAGTGTGCAGAGGCATTAGTAGAATATTCCCCACCTCTTGAGAGCCCTCGCAATTGAGAATCAATGCGACTATGGAAAGTAGTTAGTACTCTTTCTCACTAAATACACTTGAAATAAGAGAGAACAGAAGAGAAACAGCAGTCTACCCCGATTCGAAATGGCAATTCAGTGGAAGAATACCGCTCCAGTAAAATTCCGTTAACAGACGATTCTGCTGAAACAAGTCAGGCAAAGAGTGCACACTGTTGAAAGTACAGTGGTGTTAGGAAAAGGCAAGGTCATTAGTCAAGAGCATTCTCATTCTCACTGACACACACCTGCCAAATGAATGGTACAGTAAGCTGGTCAGGGGGGGGGGGGGCTCGACCAACAGATGAACGACCACCATTAGCAGTTGTCAGCAGTGGTGAGCAGCTGAACTGAATCGGAAGCGTAATATCGTAGGCTCAGTCTCACTCTCAGTGGCTGGTGACAGAAGGAGGAAGAGGGAGCTGAAGATGTGACAGGAAAGAGCATCATAAATCTTGCCTAGCCACAAGTAGCCCACCCACACCCTGCAGAGAGCACACACACAGACTGCCAAATTGGCCAGCACACGACACACGGTCGGTCCATTACCAGTTGCGTCGAAAGATTGCCGGGAAAGGTCGACGTCTGCACAGTCGGCGCCAGAGTCATTGCGAAGGAGGCAAAGACTTTTTCTTTCTCTCCCAATCTGGGTTGATGCGCTTTCCCTCTCACCACCAGCACTTCCTAATCGGCGGCAACAGCATCACTCTACATCGCAGCACAACTGTGCACCCAAGCTCGGTAGAAGCACCGGCAAAGCACTGATGCTTGCACCAGCGTCGCTGAACGCTCAACCAGCCCACACTTTCCTTCTTACTTTCACACAAGCGCTCTTCACATCTTTTGCACGTAGTCTGCACCTAAAGTGAAACAACTTTGTCTGAGTTCAGTGCGAGCAAACACAAACGGACAGACAACCATACGGTAATAAGCAAGTAAACACACACCGAAAGATCACCACAGTCATTCGCTAGCACAACAACTCGATGTGTGCTGGTGATGAAATGTGGCCAATGTGTGGACTCCACCGAGAGACCACCAGTTTCGAAACAACCAAATGTGGAAATATTCCACAGATCACACACCAAAACAACTGCCACAAATGAGGCCGCGAGGAAGGGGGAACGGCAAGACAACAAGTACGCGGACTTGACAGACGCATACGATGTCACACATTACACACACCGGGCGACAAACAATCACGTCTCGCGCAATACTTTCTGAGGAAAGGAGAGGAGAAAGAGAGAGAGAAACAGGAGACCACTTACTTGTCACTGGAGTGGCTGAGTAGTGTCCGATGACTGAACCAAATAGACGCCGAGAGATTGACGGCGAGGAGAATGAGTTGAAGGTAGGAGGAATGCGAGCGAGTGTATCAAGGAAAGAATGCGCTGCTGAGAAGTGCCTGTGATGTGCACACTTTGGTGGCTAGCCTTTAGCTGGCCAAGTGATGAGTGCACGCGAGCCAAGTCCTGGCTAGATGTGTGGCAGACACATGGGCTGCTGCTGCGACTGTTCTTGTTGATGCAGTCATCAGCAGACACCACTTGCAGCTAATCACACTACCAGAAAGAGAGTGGCAACGAGGAGAGAGAAGAGCAGAGGAACTGTGCACTTTGCACCACAGCTGAGGAAGTACTCAAGAGAAAAACAAAGTCTTCGGACGAAGAAAGATACAAAGAGGGTGTCAAGGGAACCAGAAAAGTGTGTGTTTCACAATTCACGCAAATGGTTAGCCAAATGAAAAGCAGGTAGCGAGACCACAGCAGTGGGCAGGTGGACTGTGGTCAGAAGGCGACAGTAAACGCATAGTCTTGTCAGTGTGTAAATTCAAGGGCCTTTTCGATGCCATATTGTGTCGCTTGCAGCTTTTTCGGGCAACAAGTTTAGGCGAGAAAGGAGCAGTCAACGATACGGACTGACTGACTGGCTGACTGTGTGTGTCTGCGACTGGTACACAATCCACTGACAGATCGAGTGATCAGATTAAGCACTGCCTGTGACACAGAGAAGAGTGCTCGCAGAGTGTGCTGCTTGTCACACTGTGTTGATTGCCGAGAACAGACGACGCAGGAAAAACGCACTGACTGATGAAATGCACAGACAGCCACGCAGCTAGAGACAGACTGGTGGAGATGCTCTTGTACGACGACAATTGTACGACAGTGCAAGGGACACAGTGGTGTGGAGCTGCGGAGGAGTGCGAGGATGTGGCTGGTCAGGTGATGAGGAGGCAGCAGGCGAGGACACTTGGCAAGGGTACGAGCGACGCAAGACCAAGTTCATCGTCGTACAGTGGGCGACGAACATGTGATACTACTACGGTGATACTGATCGGCCGTTAGCAGTGCTGATCCGACGGTGGTGTCTCGCACACAATGTGGCACTCTTTATGCTCAAGGTGATTGCCGCCGATTCGGGCAATTCAGGACTGGTCACTGGAGAAGGGGTGTGTGGAGAGAGCAGCCCGTGTGCAAAGAGGCAACCCGGGCGCAATCGGTATTGGCAGTGGCGCACAACACACGCTCAAGTGGACAAGTGCGGCGCTTGCGAACGAAGAGAGAGAGATCCAGGAGGATCGAGGGCTCGAGTGCAACTGGCAGGCACAACTGACAGAGCAGTGGAGAACGGGCACTGCTGCAGTGCACGGCGCCAGCAGTGCATCGCTCCACACTGCCGACAAGCTCTCTCTCTTTCTCCCGTTCTCCTTCGCACACTTCTCTCTCTTTCTCGTTCTCTTCTCTTGGCGCAGACGACGCACAACTCCACGATTAGTGTTGGCCTTTGCCTCAGCTGTTTAGCGGGTAACTGACTGGGCACTGGCACACAACACACTGTAGCTGTCAGAAGTACGTGTACAGCACACTGCCAAACAGTGGATGCTGGTATCCTCAGGCAGGCAGTCAGGCAGACTTCGAAGAAGGCTGTCGAGGCTCTGTGCTCTCTGTCCCTACTCTACTCTGCTCCGGCAAATGACAAAACAGAGCAGCCGACCAGCAACTGTCACTGCAATCGGTCTCGGTGACTATTGGCTTGTTGCTAATTGTTGCTCTCGCACCCACCACCAGCACCAGTGCAGGCAATGGCACAGTGAGAGAGCTGCTGGTGAAAGGAGGCAGGCAGGGAGGGAGGCAGTCAGCATCAAGAGCAAGCAAGTGGCCGGCGGTCGCAATGTGGGACCGATCAAAGTGTCATCGACGTGCAGAGATGAACGAACCTGTGTGTTTGGCCGCCATCGCCATAAGCACAGCCTTGGTGCGCGCTTCGGTGCCACTGACCGACAGTGGCCCACGCCAACGGTCAACACTTCCACACCAGAGGAGCCGTCGCCGTCTACAACAGTACAGCAGCGGTACAAGTCAATACAATAATTGTATTTGCGAGAATAATAAACGGATAGGAGAACAAACAGAAAACAGTATCGAACAAAACGTTCATTTCTTGTCAGAGAATGGATGAATGAATGGGAAGCGTAATTAAAATCGAAATTGACGACAACTGAAAATAAAATTCCCACCAACTAACTTTCTCTGGCTGGAACATAAATCACGACTCAAGTGACGAGTTGATCACCACCAACCTCACCATCACAGACTACTCTTATAAACTGATCGTCTAGTTCTCCTTCCCTTTGCTCTCTTTGAGTACATCGTCCTCTGCTTAACGTGTAAACAGTGATTAGAGAATTGATGAACACTCTCTGCTACTGTGTTTACCACCACCACCAGCAGCAGCACTGCATTGGCGTTATAAAAGGGCGACAGATTATGTGTGTGTGTGCACAGCTAATAAAAAGCACCACGCGGCTCAGGAGACTCTGCCTTTTGAATGGAAAGCACTTAATTGGGTTAATTGATTTCACTTCCATGCACGCATAGACACTGTTCACCGCTTAGACACACTAACACTTCATCGATCCTTCAAACCGGCAATTTCTCACCGACACACACTCGCCAGTCAATTAGCTCCTTCAGTGAGCTGCCCAATCATTAAACGATCGAATCACAGAAAGAGAAAGAAAGAGGGGGATAATAAACTGGCGACTGCAGCAAATCTTATTGAGAGCACTGGCGCCTTAGCACCAGCAGTAGAATCATCCGCACAGAACCTCCCCGCAGCAGTGCCTTTGTATGGCCCTGATGCTGATGATGTAGAAGGGAACTGGGGAGCCAACAAGAAGAAGGCGAACGGTGGCACGCGCTTATGCATGTTAATGCATGTCCTTCCGTGGACACTGTGTGCTTGGTGCACATTTCAAAAGGCTCTGCCAAATTGGCACTGCTCTCTCTCTCACTCTCTTTTTCTCTCCTTCTTCCCCTTCCCCTTTTGACAAAGAACAGACAAATAGAGGTGTACATTCAACGTCGTACATTTGTGTCTGCTCCTAAGTGGGCCTGGCGAAGAAAGATGCCATTTAAAACAGGAAAGAAACTTCAATGGAGAGAAAGAGAGACAAGCTCGCTCACAGAGCTGATTAGAAGTGGACAACTATTCGGCAACTACTTCACCAGTCAGCAGTGAGGAATCAAATCATCGCACTGCCACTGCTGACTTGCAAGTTTGCAGTGGCAGTGGAGCAGGCGCACTCCACTTGCAAGTGATAAGATGATGAGAAGAGGCCAGAGAAATCTGCGGAATGATCAAGTATGAAGAGTGGGAGCAAATCACATTGAAGGAAGGCGCTGCGCTTCGTGCAGCCTGCTCCTGCTCTTGCTGCTGCCTCCTGTCACAGCTTTCGTTTCTGCTTTCGTTCTGTGCGCGTGCTGGCACTCATGTGGACGCCGTGTGCTGCAACCTGTTGTTGTGGCAGCACTGGCAGGCAGACTGGCAGCAGCCCCTTTGCGATGACTCGAGGTGACGCCATTGAGACGTATGGGCAGTGTGTGTGCAGTCTTGTAGAGTGCTGTGTAGTGCAGACCAACTCACCATACACTCAATCCGGTTACGATTCGCCAATGTGTGCCTGCCTGCGTTCAAGGGGCGCCATCATCTGCAGTCAAAGTGGAAGCCGAAGCTGTGGCAGTGTGGCTAGGAGCCGTTATGTAAGTGCCTTCTCGAGGCTTGCACGCTACGGCGCAGAGAGATACGAAGAAAAGAAGAAAGACAGTCTCTGTGTGTGTGTGTGTGTGCTCGCAGACAGTAAGACGGGGAGGAAGGCAGGCAGGCGAACAGGCAACAGTAGGCCAGTAGGCAAGAAAGACACTGCCGACACTGGCCACTCCATCGACAGGTAGTGCTCCACTGGAGCGAGATCTACGGGCGCCCAAAGTCGAAAGCGAGCCTCAGTCTAATTGGCGAGAGAGGCCAATAAGGCCACTGGCAGAGTAGCAGCAACAGAAGAAGTGGTCTTCTGGGCAGTCTGCCTCGATGACCGGCCGGGAAGCAGCAGCAGAGGGAAGAGAGCCTTGTCGGAGTTAGCAGCAGCACTGTCTCAGCACTGCAAGTGCAGCCACTTTTCACTGCCTAAACAGGGTTAGGGAGACGATGCATCGATGGCGAGAGACTCACTCAATGGGACAACAGGCAATTGCCCTCCCGTCTGGCGCTGAGTGAACACCGTCGCCGAAGATGATGGAGGAGGGAGGAAAGGAGGGAGGCAGGGAAGGTGTAACTGTCCACTCAACGGCAAACAAAGTGAGCGAGTGCGCAACGCGAAACCAGTGGATAAGAGCGAAGAAGAAGAAGAAGTCGAAGAAGTGGTGCTGGGCAACGGCTAGGCGAAGGCATCAGCCAGGCACCCGCTAATGACACCGTGACTGGTTGCCACCACCGAAGACATCATCAGTGACAACGGACACACACACACCGTGGTCGTGGCCGAGTGACCGACGAATTAGGCCGTCGACAAAGACTAGACAAAGACGATACAGAGGCGATAAAAGAGAAGAACGGCGAAAAGGGTTCACTGACTGACTGACAAGACGGTTGTGATTACCGAGAAGTGGCCGACTGGAATGCACACTCGCCTGAGTAGAAAGAGAGAAAGATATTTTCAACCGTCGTGTGAACACTGGTCAAAGTTGATCAGACCTGGGAAGTGTCTATTCATTCTGCAAAATGCGAATTTGAGCAGCACTCACCGAGCAGACATCCGCCAGGCGACAGCGCCAGTGAAAGTCTGAGGTGGTAAAGGGCAGCTGCAATGTGAAGATGGAGACACCTTGGTCAAACTGGCAGTGATTCACCGGATCGGTGCTCGCATATTTACCGGCACGGGCGCAGTAGGTCTGACCTACAAAGGGCAGAACGACCTCTGCCCTCAATTCGGTACTAATTAGACCAATCACTTGCCTACTACAAAGCCAGTGGCGGTAGAAGCGTGCACCGCCAAGCCAAGAGAGGAGGGAGGAAGGTTAACTCGTTCTCCGGCTGAGACACTGCAAGTGCAAGTGAATGTGCCCATGTGCGCCTGGTAAACGGTGAATGCGGACATTGCAGTGAATGGCAGGCATTTGGAATCTCTCAGCATGAAAAATCCATTGACCAAAAATAAAGTGCACTGCATCAGAGCTGCAATATTATTATCGGCGGAAGATGATGATTGCAGATGAAATCAATGACACCTGATTTAGTCGTAAAAAGGAAGCCTCAGCGAGCTGAGAACATTGAGGCATCGCTTGTCCCCCTAAGCTGCTCTGCAAATAGGCAAGAGAAATGCAGTAGTGTGTCGGAAGAAATGTGTGAGACATTGTCCGGCGCTGAGAGCGACTGGCCTTCCTCCCCTCTCCAATCTCAGCGTCGTCCGACCCACATTGCGCACAGAAGAGAGCGCTGGGCAATGGCACAAAGACAGTGCCGCCATTGAAGACACATCGAGGCAGTCGATTGTTGTTCACTAGCCATCACACATCGTCTGCTCATCATCGCAAGCAAGCTCACCTCAACAGTAAACGTCACACAGCGACAGACAACTTCGAGCACTCTCCATCTCTGCACGTCAGGCAGACACACAGACACAGACAGACAGACACTGACTCTTTGCCTCCTGGCCTAGCTGTGCACAAGCCATCAGTGCACTACTACTACTACTATTTATTACTACAATGGGCACTATCATCGACGACTGCTCTATGCGCCGACACGCAAGTGCATTTGCTCTAATTTAAATGCGACAATCTTCGGTGGCTGACAGCAAGCGAGCTTGCAAAAGACACACAACCAAGAACAGAAAAACACACACACTCAGTGAGCCACTGAATAGTAGAGAGCGAAAGAGTGAGAGAAGGGAAGAGAAGGGGAGAGATGAGAAGACGCCGGGAACGCAAAGCGGACAATCAAAGCCAGCTGAAGAACAAATACAGTGTGACAAAGTTGTCTTTCTCTCGCTCTCTCTCCCTCCACACAACTTCTTCGTCGTTGTCGCTTGTCAGCTCAATTGGGCCTTGAGTGAGAGCTGTACGGAGGCACGCGCACGTACAACAACTCAGTCAAAGAGCGCCAAAAGAGTAGTCGAATGAAACTGGATGCAAACAAAGGTGATCCAGAGAACGAGAAGAGCAACATCAGCAGCAAGAAAACAAGCCTGTGAGTGGTAAAGTGCCAACGAGGTGGCCACCGTGCAATCAAACGGAAGGAAAGCGTCGCGCGAGATTATCAAAGGCCATTGTCTGCCCTAACTCGAGTACGCGCCAAATGGCCGCAATTTATCACCTAGACTGGCTAACTAGGGAGGCTTTGGCAGGCGAGCGACCGTTTCCGTTTCGATCATTGCCACCATAAAATCAATCGACTTTGGCTGCCCACACTGAGAACTAGCCATCCACTCCCCAGCAACACTCTCGTCTCCACTGCTGGCAAATACCTCGCCGAGATTACTGGCTTGCGCACCACAAAGCCACCCTGGTAAATATTTACATGCTCAAATATATCGCTGCCAGTGGATTTCCCACTTGGTGGCCAGCCAGCCAACTGCTACCCATTTCAATTGCCGCTCTATATTCAAAATGTCGCTGCATCAACAGCTGCGCCATCTGCCTTCAACTGAGAAAAGGTGGGCAATTTGAACTGCGCGCGCCGCGAAAGGAGGCCAAGAGTGCAGCAGAGGAAGCGAGGGGACAGAGTGAAGAGAGAGAGAGAGAGAGAAACTCTACATAGAGAGCTACTAGAGCTGCAGTTTGTGACTGCGTAGATCAACGCAAAGAAATCGAAATGGCGACTTACCTTTTTGCTTCGATGATGGCGACGACGACGGGGACTGTGGTGTTGATGGTGATGGCGGTGGCTTTCCCAGCGACACTTGCTCGCCTCGGAATAGCTTTGCCTTTCGCCTGGCCTCGCGAGTCAAACTGGTAGATGAGCGGTTCTTTTTCTTACGTAGGCAAGCAGTTGTTGTTGATGTTGCTGACTGAAACTCATCCTCCTCCTCCTGATCGTTGTCTTCCTCAGCAAACTCCATTACTCCATCTTCTGCACAGTAGGACAATTTGGTTAGCAGAGATTTAGACAACTTAATGGCAAGTGACTTGTTGCCAGCAGCTCGGGTAGCAGTCCAGGCTGAGGGCTTATGCCGAGGTGACTTTCGTTTGGAGCAAGTTTTCAAAGTCGAAGCAGAGGAGACAATTTGCACAGACTCTGCATCACAATCAGTATCACAGCATTCTGTTGGTTTTGTGTTGAGCTTCAGCTTTAGAGTCACTTTAGAGCGGGTAGCAGTTTGAGTGGGGCAGTTTGGTGCTTTCGGAAACAATTGGGTACGGGCCATGCTTCGAGTGCACATTCGAGGCTGATGATGCTCAGGCACTGCTGATGACTGGGCTATCATAACTTTGCCGGCACTTGGACTGTGTTTCCTAATTGAAGTTGCAAAACTCTTCAGCAGTGAGTTGTCTGCACTGATGCTCTCTTCGGAGAGCTTTTTCAAGTTGATTGTCAGCTTTAACTGATTCTTACGATTTGACTGTGTGGCTGAAGGAGTAATGGGAGTGCTGACGATTGAACTGGTAGGTTTAAAAGTTTCTGCCAACTTGAAGTTCTTTCCACGTCTGTTTGAAGCATTCACCGGTGGTGAGTGCTTTTGTAACAACTTGCGAGCCATTTTTCGAAATCTGTGAATGACTGTTTATCACAGAATATAGAACAAACTGTCAAATAATGGCTTTTCAAAGCAAGGCACTGTAGTAAAAGAGTTGAGTGTGATCTTGCAGAACAGTTCTCAAAGGGGAGTTAGTCGAGAAGTGATGTCGAAAAACAAAAGAGACGGCCTTGAGAGAATGCTTTCCTCAATGAATGCATTAATAAAATCACAATCAAGTAACAATTAATGGTCTCAAAAAGTAAAAAAATCTGCAAAAAAACAAGTGTCATTAAATAATTAAGCCAACAAAAAAAGATAAAAACTTACAGATAAAATTTAAAGTTGTAACAAGAGAATAGAAATCTTACTGATGAATTCAGTAAAAACAAGTCTGAGGGCAATTCTTTTTCAACAGTTTTTCTTGTTGTATGCTAAAAGGGAAAGCAAACGTGTTGTGTTGTGTTGCTGTGCTTAAAAGATGCACAGTGCTCAGATTTCCTTGTTTGATATTGCAGCAATTCACCTCCGCTAGACGACGATTGACATTGGCGATTAGGACAGTTAGTTAGTAGAAGAGCGATTAGTTGGGTTGGCGGTAGGAGACGGAGCTAAGGTCGAAGCAGTTGTAAACAATAACAATATGCATAAAATAAAACAAAAAGTAACGATGAAGGAAGGCAAAGTGTGACTGTAGAGCAGTGTGAGCAATTGCAGTGGATTAAATGGAAATCTGGAATTGGTTTCCCTAAAGTCGAAGTGAACAAAACACTAAAGTCTGAAATCATCGGCGATCTTGCTCAAGTTAGTGACAGTAGTGGTGTAAGTTGCTATAGCCATCTTCTTCTTCTTACGAAACTTTTTCATCTTCAGTTTCAACGATACTCAATTAAGCCGAAAGCCTGTAGAGGAGTGTTGATGGCTGCAGTAGAAGAGTATAGAGAGTCAAGTAGGTAAATCGGATGAGCGAGTGTTCGGTTGAATTGTCAACAGAACAGTACTGCAATTGGGTGCTACGGCGCTGTTGCGTTAGCCTTGGTAAAGTTGGGGGAAAGTGACGGCCTCTGGGTAAATTGGCCAATGCACGTACTGCTGCACAGGTGTTGAAGAGTAGAGAAGGGAGAAAGAGTTCAAATTAATGACAAAAAATGTCACACCAGACAACACAATGAGCTTACTTGGTGAGTGTGGTGAGTGCCTTCAGTGCTGATGACAGTAAACAGCTTCCTTGATGTGCAGTCAATGCAGATCAGCTTAGATCAGGTAGATCTGTGGCGAAGACGGTGAAAATGGTTAGCAAAAGTGGGACACATCTACATCAATGTGCTGCACAGCATTCTCTGACTTGGTCGAAGACAAAGCCAATTGCAGCAATCACGGGCAAACGGTGCGGGCAGCAGCAGCAGCAGCGGCACCAGCAGCGGACGATTGAACAGACGAGTGCGACTTGAGACGTTTCGAGCAGTGCGAGCAGCAACAGTCGAAGAGCAACATTTCCATTCAAGTTCGTAATGCACAGAGAGGGATAGCGAGGAGGCAGAGAGAAAGACAGCAGCTGCTGTTCCTTCACTTTCACCCTGGCACTTCGGCAGTTGTACAACACACACTTCGGTAGTGTCGGTAGGGCACGAGCCAAGGCATCGCACGCAAGCAAAGCACACACACCAGAATCATCTTCTCGCCATCACACACACACACCGTTCTGCAGCTGCTCACAACTCAGCCAGTGACTGGAAATAGAATTGGCTCTTGCCTGCCCGACAAAGATACAGCAGCACCGGAGACGGCAATGTAGGTTTGTGGGTGAGTGGGACCCTGATGAATTGTCAGCCTGACAATTACCGAATCCTCCACTGCGATAAACACTTCAGTTCGGGAGTTACCCGTGCGACAGTGCCAGATTGCAGCCACCGCTACAGCTGCAGCAGCAACAGCCGCCACAGTGTTGCCCTTGTCAGCGACGACTGCGGGAGAAAATCTTCCACCATTGTAGTAAACCTTCGCATTGCTTTTTTTAAGAAACTTTCCTTTGTGTATAAGCTACACAACTGATTTGTACAACTCGACCAACAGTCTGTAAGGTACGCCAGCAGCAGGCACCCCTCTACCTTTCTATTTATTTCTATACCAAGGACAAGGCGAATAGAGAGAAAACGCAAAACAGTTCTGGAAAGTACCAGGCGCCAGGGTGAGGGCCACCACTGCCACAGCCATTGCCTGTGCCGATGAGCGTGATACAATCAGCACCTAATCGAGCACGGCAATACCTCTGCGTAATGAGCAGCTAGTAGACGACAGCAGCTGCTGAACGGTCTCGTAAGCGGATCTCTAAGCGTACATGTATAGCTGCAAATTAATAAGAGTGCACGACACGTGTGTGAGATGATCAACAGACGCCTCCAGCGTGAGGGAATCTGCGCTCAGGATGAGCGAGAGAGAGCGTGTGTATACACAACGGGCAGGCGAATTAGCGGATTTGTTTAGAGGTTTATAAAACGGCAGGAGAAGGAAAACCATAGGGACTGAAAAGGCACTGAAGCGGCTTACCGATATGCAAGACTCGAAGTAATAAGAGTGATCCACGTGGATGAGTGTTGTAAATCAAAATATGAGATGATCGTTTTAGTGTGTGTGAGTGAGTGAGTGTGCGGCAGGCAGTGAGCAGCAACCTGTTAATTGATGGGCACTAGGCACAAGTTTGTTTGCTGTTGTTGATGTCCCGCTCAAAGTGTCATCGGCAATCGTTTGCCAATTGCCACTATCGGTACGGTGGGCTCTTTAGCGAGCGCAATTTGGCGATCAACGCTGATAAGGACCAGTAGAGAGCGAGCGAGAGAGAGGATGTTCCATTCGATGCAGGCGATGGCAACCAGAGGAGTAGAGGCGGCAGTGGCGAGCAGGGAGCACGAGAGAATGACAGAGACGGAGACGGTGCTCGAGTAGAGTGAGAAAGTACCGTCGTCCGTGTGCCTCCTCACGCGGCTGTTGCTGCTGCTGCTAGTGGTGGTGGCTGCTGGCCGAGCTGATCAGTAACTGCCTTGGTCCATCTGCCGTACAACTTTGGAAATAGTATCAGTGCGAACCTTGGCCGCACGTAGGAAACGTGGCGTCCACCGGTGCAGAGTGCCAGCGAAAGAGTTTCTCCGTTCTCTCCACTCGGTTTGCCCAAAGACAGCAGTTACGCAGACAGGGATCCTTGTGCGTGTTTCGAGAGTTGCTGCCGCCGTCGCCGCTGCTCATGCGGCTGCCTGTTGAGCAGAACAACAAACATACAGAGGAAGAGACACTTGCAGCAGAGGCAGAGCGACTGCAGGAGCAGTGAAATGCCAAGCGTCAGTACGCCTGCCACCAACCACTCTCCGCAAAGGCATCATCCTTGACTTTTTGATCATCATCAAGCTACTGAAGAACGGCATAAGTAGAAGTGAAACGACACCTTAGATCAGCGCGCACACAGACAAGGGACAAACAGGCCAGCATCTGCATTTGCAAAGGAAGAGAATCGAGCAGTCAGTTC
This sequence comes from Tyrophagus putrescentiae, assembly GCA_024499935.1. Classification (NCBI taxonomy): domain Eukaryota; kingdom Metazoa; phylum Arthropoda; class Arachnida; order Sarcoptiformes; family Acaridae; genus Tyrophagus; species Tyrophagus putrescentiae. The sequence goes on along the minus strand of JAMZRA010000002.1, from coordinate 6,156,538 downwards.
GATCAGGGGTGAAAGGTAGTGAACACCATTAGCTGAAATTCGAGAGGCTAGAAAACCGTAAACTAGGCAAAAGTCGTAATAACACTGCTATCCGCTTCACTGTGATTTCTTTGAAGCAACAAAGTAAATCACTCGCCCAAGAAATGAAGCACCTACTGCAGAGCCTGGTGACGAGCAAAATGATATGCAAAACTTTGCTACGAAAACGTGCAACTAATTAGAGCTAATCAATCGCCTGCTCACCTGCAATCAATCAGTCGAAGTAGTTTTTCTAGCAGAGAAAGTTTTCAGCATTTAGCAAATCGCAGAAAAAATACTGCAAAAGAAGAAAATGGCGACCTTATGAATAAATAAAACAGCACAAACATGCAAACAAATGTCTGTCTAAAAATAGAAATTGAAGAACTGGGTAAAAACGTGGTCAGAGAGCTTACCTTTTGAGTCATGAGAGAAGATAGTAGATGAATTGCAATTGATGATTTGAATCTAAACAAAACTGAGCTGTTAAAGTGGAGATTCCGCTTTTGGAAACTTTTGCAGCCTTGATCTCGAAACAGTCAATTCAATTCACCCGAGTTATGGCTTGATGGTTGCCAAGGCGATTGTTAAAGTGCTCACTCTTTGCTGAACTGTCTTGGTGTTGCTTCACTTTTCCTCATTGGTCAGCATATTTTCGACAACTGCCACTTCTTCTTTTAGCTCTTTTCAGAGTGTGTCAGAGCTTCTAAAGCTTGGATGCAGTTGTGTTGAGGTTGGTGTACAATATTGTGTTGCACAATATCTTATCAATCTAAGTGCTCAACAGTGTACGATTCAAATGATATCAAAATGTCTTTGCTGCTGAGATAAGCCAGCACTTCGGACAGGCAAACTGCTTGCTGCCAACGGTAAAGTGCAAAAGTGTGGAGCTGTCTAAAAAGTGAGCACATTTTCAGTGAATTATTTCCTTATCACCATCTGATCATTGCTTACATGTAGTGGAACCTTGATTTCCCAATCAGGAAAAGGTAGCGACCGGTGCTTTGTTGACCGGACAGGTGGGCCAAGGTGACGTGGACCACCTTTGATAAAGCGTTATTGCGCTGGAGATTTGAGAAGCGCCCAATTCACGGTCAGGGAGAATAGAAGGGAGCGAATGAAGCGATCAATAAAACGCTGGTGGTGGTGGTGGTGCTGGCGACGGTGAAAGTAAGTCAAGTGCGAACAGCGCAAAAGCGATCAACCACTCACAGACACAAACAAATGCTGCTGCTGCTGCCTCCGCGGTTGAGTTTGGTCTGGTAAAAGAGGTCGTCCAAGTATGTGTTACTTTCTGAATCGGATGCACAAGAGCACAAGGGCAGAAGGGAACTTACCTTAGGGCCCAGAGGGACAGAGCACCAGGTGCTGAAAGTGATGGCCGGCCAGGAGGCGATGGGTTACTTTGCAATTTGGGTCAAATGAGTGCCTCGGCGAAGAAGTGGAAGCAATGGCGTAAGTGAGCAGTAGCAGTGCACGAGTTTGACGAGCAACTGTACTTGTTAACTGGTGTTGGTGTTGCGTGTCCGCCGCTTCTCATTCAGACGGTGCACCAAAAGGGGCTCCGGTGCTGCTGCAGTCGTCTGCACACTCGGAACTTCAAAAAGCTTCAAAAAGGTTCCAAAACACCTTTTCAGATTGGCTTTCGCTGGCTGAAGATAACAAGTCTTTTTCTCTCTCGTTCGCCGTCTGTCTGTCTGTCTGTGTCGTCGCTGGCCAGTTAAATGCTACAGCGCACAGACAATATTATTGCCGTCTGTTTAGGAAGAACGGGAGAGAGAGAGAGACTTGTTTGCGTTACATTGGAGTACTCTAACTGGAGTGAGGAAGACGAGCGAAGGCGACAGCTTTCACCGTACTCGTGCCGGCAAAATCAGAATCCACGCTTACTGTAGTTTTACGGACTCTGCGCAAGGAACTGCAGCTGCTGCTGCTTCAGCACTACTGCAAGCGCTCACGCATACGCTGCTCGTGTTGACAATTGCCAATTTGTGCTCTCGCTAGCTGATACCGGTCCGGTGCTGGTCATTCTCGCCTTCCAATTCGCTTGTTTACACCCGAATCCTCAACACACACCATGAACGATCGAGGTAAGTGGTTGTGGCTCAAAGTGAGCGTCCTTGCCTAAACGCTAACTCATTCATTCCATTCTTGTGTCCAAAACAGAAAACTCGCTGTCCCTCAGCTGGTGTGACCGCACTTGGTTGCCCATTCTGAATCTCACAAACGTACTCAACTACTTTGCCGAACGGACGAATCCATTCTACGACCACACGTGCAACAATGAAATTCTTCGAATGCGTGGCATCAAGATTGACGCTCTGCCTGAGCTGGAGAAGATGCAAGGCACCGAGTACGTGCTGCTGCACGTTCAGGAGCCGATTCTCTATGTGATTCGCAAGCAGAAGCGACTTTCACCCACTGCCACCACTCCTCTGGCCAACTACTACATCATTGCGGGAATCGTGTACCAGGCACCTGACCTCCAGTCGATCATTCAATCCAAAATGCTCACCACTATTCACTGCCTTCAGAGTGCATTCGAAGAATGCTTCCAGTACGTCAGGTTTCACCCGTCCACCGATTACTACTGGAACTTTTCCAAAGAAGGCTCCCTCTCAACCTCTCCAAACAATGCAGGCGAAGATCGGTCTGCAAAGGATGGTTCCAAATCTAGCAGCAAAGAAGAAATTAGCAAGAAAAAGGAGATCTCAATCGCCGAGGCAAGCGACCAGGCGAGACACATGTATCGCGTTGATGTGCTCATTCACGAACTAGTGAAGAAGTTTCCGCCTAAAATTGCAAGCGCAACAAACGGAGAACAACAGTCCAATGGCGCAAGTGGCGGCGGAGGAGGTAGTGCTGACAACGCCGAGAACTCAAACCCCAATATAAAAGAGGAACCGACTGACGATCAAAATGGAATAGAAGCCGGCAATGGTCCCACTGAAGACGATCAAAAAGCACAAAAAAGAGCAAACACAAACCACAGCAGCAGCAACAGCAACAACAATAGCAGCAGTAATCAGCTAACTCCACCTGCAAAGCGACACAAAATGGGCTAAAGTAACCGGCTGTAGAGGAGTTCAGTTTTACTAATTAAATTGCATTTTATATTTAGTTTCGAAATGGGCATTCAGTTTTGCCGTCATCGATTGCATTTAGTTGACAACAGTTTTGTACCAAAGATAACATTAAAATTCAGTCTTCTCAACTAAGCTCGATTGAGCTTGAGTTTTCCGTTTTCAACTGAAAGTTAGACTTCTTCACCCTGTGTTTTATGATATTTGAGATGTTGTTGAATTATTTCTGCATTGGAAAATTGCTTATGGCACAGATTGCACTTGAATGAGTCGGCATGATCTTTTTCACAGTGGCTTTTCATAGAATCTTCGTTTCTAAATGACAACTTGCATCCATAAACGCGACATTTAACCAGGTTCTGATCAGGATTATGAGTAGGAGCAAGCATCAAAGAAGCTGGTGCGTTCTCACCTTGATTTGAATTTGTTTTCGTTGGAATAACCTTAACATGTAGAGTATTTGGATTGTTGTTCTTTGACGGCACTGTTTGGGCTGGGAACGGGATTTCAGAAGGCAAGATGACGTTTTTTGGCCTTTTGTTGAGATCATTGGGAAGTTGAGAAGTGCTTTCGTTGGGAGGAATATTGGACACTATGTATAAAGGTTGATTGATTAGTGTGAATCAAGTAAAATTAAAGATGAAACTTACACATTCTTTTAGTAGCTTTCGTTGCTGGAAAAAATGTACCACCTAAATAAGGATTTACAATTGGTGAATTAAATTGAGGCAGAAAGAAAGGATTAATAACTGGTCCAAAGTTGGGTTGGGTTGCATTTGAGTTGCAATTGACATTCACAAACGAGTCAGTATTAGAGAATTTCATTTGAGTGTTCACGAATGGTGGTTCCGTTTTATCATGTAATGGCTGCTTGGGTATCACAGGAACAGTCTTTTGGGGAACTTCTTGTAAGTTAGCTGCACAATGAAGATTGTTCTGACTTTTAGTTTCAACTGGTTTTGGTGATAGCTCCTTAACTGGAATGGCGGATTCCGACTGAGCCAAAGTTTGTTCTTTTTTTCCTTCAGAAACAGACAAACTGATTGGCTTTGCAAGTTTAGGAATGCTAGGCTTGTTCAGAGAACACACGAAGCATTCTGTCTCGTCGCATTTCCTCAAATGGTGCTCATCAATGCCTTCAATTTTCGAAAGATGCTCATTAAAGATTTTACGGTAAACCTAGATACAAAGTTGAAAGGCTAGTTAGAACTGAGTTAATTAGAAATAGAAACAGAAAACCAACCTTGTACTTTAGGTGAGCTCCTTGGAAGTGCGGGTAATACTTTTTAATCGAATCATTTGCAGTGACAGTGTCTTTGGTATCGAAGATCTTCTGGAGGATGCGCTTGAACTCCAGGCATTGAGACACCGTTTGTCTCAACTGAATCACCTCCGAGTACAGCTCTTCAGAAGTTCGCATGATGTTTTTTAAAGGAGAAATAGAACAAAAAAGATATCAGTCATAGCCTGAACACACTCATCAGCACAACTAATCTGGTGACTGAACAAAAAAAAGTTGGCCTTCTAAAAAGCAGTGCTGCCCCCTAAACAGACAGATGGCTTAGATATCTCAAAAGAAACAGTAAATCATGCAAGCTTTATTGATAAAATGGCGTTCAGCAAAATAATACAAAATACGAAATATATACAAAGAGTTAAAGAAACTAGCTGCAATGTTTGCAGTCGACGATTGAATAAAAATCAACGTTGTTCTGCCACCAAGGTAGAGAAGTGCTCGGCATTTGGACTAACACTCTAACTGTTCTGAACTCCCGGTGGGTTGTGGATGAGTAGGTGACGGTAAAGGTTCGGCTTATCCAAGTACAAATTGGGGCAGTGGGAGCACTTGAAAATCATACTATGGGTCTGGTAGTGATTAACAGCATCAGAAAGGGACTCAAAGGTCAGGTCACAGTCATCCGCTCTGCAGTTGAAAGTTCGGACATTACTGTTTTCATACTCCTCTTCATCCTCATATTCTTCTTCTTCATTTATACTGCTAGCGTCCTCACCAAACGTCTCCTCATCTGCCATATTATCTTCCGTAAATTCCATTTCTGCAGTGGTCTCGTTCTCTGCCAAAGACTGCTCTACACTATTTTCCTCGGTTGAGCCATCATCTGAACGGAGTCGTTTGTCTGGTGGCGGACCACATTCTAGCAGAGAACTGGCGGTTGAATCATCAGTATTGTTTAAGTTGACGTCTGTTGCAATGTTCTCACTATCAGTATCCATCGGCAAAACGTGTTCTGCGTCCACTGAGGTCTCTGCTGTTGGCGCGTCTGTGTTGACACCACTGTTTGTTGTCTCTTCCTCAACGGTGTCAGAAAGTTCCGCTTTAATTAAAGCTGCCTTTGGAGGATCATTATTTGAAACCTGATCCTCGTCATTTACAGCATCATTTTCATTGGAAGCACCAACTTCTAAACTTTTAGAACTTTCCGGTTCCACAAACTCCGCTTGAGCAAGGTCCAGAGTCAACACTTCCTCAGAACTAGCGACAGCCGGCTGTGGGTCGGTATAACTGTGGGTTCCATTGCTTAACTTCGGTTTCATTCCTTGAAAGAAGGAGGTCGTCTTTTTACCCTTGGGTGGAGATCCCGGTCCTTCGTCGTACGTAGGAGCAGCTTTACCGTATTCAGATCTCGTTACGTGGCAGGTTGGTAGATTACATTCAGCATTAAAGCAATTAGTCAGTTTTGAGCCGTCAAGATTGAAAATACTTTTTTTAAGATGATCACCGAATGCCTTGCGGATAGTTAGGAACTTTTCATTATTTTTTGAGTAATGTTGATTATATTTGGCTGTGTCTGATTTTATTTCAAAATCTTCCAGCATAGTTTGAACCATGCGTTTGTATTCTAAGGTAATTTCCAGTGTCTTCTTTATTGTTTGGTGTTCCGCCTTCATTATCTCGTGTTCCGCCTTCATTATCTCGTGTTCCGCCTTCATTATATCGTGTTTCGCCTTCATTATCTCGTTTTCCGCCTTCAATCTCTCGTTTTCCGCCTTCAATCTCTCGTTTTCCGCCTTTATCTCTTCCCGAGTCAAATTTTCAAAATCACCTTCTGTCCCTCTAGTGATCTCAGTAACGATTGACGGGCCTTTAGATGAAGTCATTTTGCTGGCAAGTTTCAAGCAATGACACAATGCTGGAGTTAAAGCTGGGGCTAACGGTATTTTTGATGATCTGGCTCTGAAGACGATCAAAAGGCACAAAAAAGAGCAAACACAAACCACCGCTGGCTAAGAAGTCGTTTCTTTTCGAGATATTTGACAACACAAAAAGGTGAAGAGATTCCCACGTGAATGGTGTGGAAATAGCGTCCGCTGAACGACTGAAGTGTTCGTAGTCACCGAATAAAGATTTTTCAAATCAATTTTGGCAAAGTAAAGGATTTATTGAAAAAATTAGTTTATCAGACAAAAGTGGTGTACTGTGACATGAAAAGGGTCTTGAAAAAACAAAAGAAGTAACGTGAAATAAAGTTCAGAATGAAATAGTTTAACAAAAAAGAAGAAATGAAAGGAAAACTGGCTGAATGTACAGTGGTGGAAGTAAAGGTCTGTGCCGCGTGGAATTGTTCCACCTGAACGAGGGTAGAAAGGTAGCAATTGTAGAAGTAGAAGAAAAAAGAGTAAGGAGTAAAGAGAAGATAAGAATAAAGTCGTAATTAAGTCAATCATAAGTTTCAAGTAGAGGAAAAGCGCTGATGGCGACTGGCACAACAGTCACGTTCACTAGGTCAACACAACAGTGGGCAACAAGGCCAGGTAACAACGGTAAAAGAAGATAACAACAAAGTGATAAGGACATGAGTCTAGGGTCAATTGTAGTTGATTTAAGAAATGGAAATGCTTCGAGTCAGACTGGTTCAGTTTAGAGGTACGCCCTCATTGAGCTGATGCTCCTCCTGCTGCTGCTGCTGTTGCTGCGTTTGCTGTTGATGAAGGTGACTGTGGTGATTTTGCAAACTGAGGGTCCCTGGAAGTAGGTGAACGACCCCTGCCCCAACTGTGTTGACTATGCCGCCAATGGCGCCGTTGTAGCTGGTCGCAGTCATCAGTGGTATCTGGTCAGCGTCAGCAATGGGCTCCAGCTTGATGACCTTTTTCTCGTGGATGGCAATGTGCTTGCGTAAGTTGCCCGGCAGGTTACAGCGGTAATTACAGCCTGGCCAAGTGCACACTTGCTTCCGCTCGTTCTTGTGCATCAGCAGGTGGTCGTACAGTCCAGAGCGCGTCTTGAAGGACTTGCCACAGTCGGGCCAGCTGCAGGAGAAGAGTCGCTCTCCGGTGTGACGGGTCATGTGCTTTCGCAGCAGGTCCTGCCGATGTGAGGTGTACTCGCAGGCGGGCCACTCGCACCGGTGCACCGGGGCCTGGTTAGTGTGAAGTCGCATGTGCTTTTTCAGCGAGTATATCCACGAGTAGATTGCATTGCAGCCAGTGAAGGGACACTTGTACTGCTGACCCTGGTGCATGATTTCGTGCATCTTCAGTGCGTATATTTGCTTGAAGGACTTCTCGCAGTTCTCATTGCGGCACTTGAATGGACGCTCAGTGCTGTGCTTCACCTTGTGCAGCTCCAGCGCCGACCGGTACGGGGCTGTGTACTCACAGCCCTCAAAGTCACAGCGAAAGACAGACTCACCGGAGAGACTGGACTTTCGGCGCTTCCGCTTGCTACTTGGCTCTGACTGTGCAGCGCTGGAGGATTCGGTGCGACGTTTGCGACCTCGTTTTGGAGTGGTGCTCACTTCATCGCTTAGAACCTCGGTTTTCACTTCGACGTGCTGCAGAAGATGCTTAATCAAGTTATCTTTGAATTTGTACGCCTTGCGACAGGATACCATTGGACACTGGAAGTGGCCTTTCTCACTTTTCGGTTTACGAGATTTGGCAGCTGGCTTAACAGCTTTTTTCTTTACTGCTTTCTTTCTCAGTAACCACTTTTTCTTTTTTGTTTTCTTCTGTTTGTTTGCTTTCATTCTAGTGGCCATTGTGACAGAGCCAACAGTGGTTCCTTTGCTTGAAGTGGCTTCCACAGAGGACTCAAATTCAGGAATAGTTTCACTAGCAACAGTTTCAAATTTTTCAATAGGCTCAATGTTTGAACTTGGTTTCTGAAAAACAGCCTGCTGAAACTTTTCCCGTTCTGCAATTTCAAGTGCATAAAGGTTTTTGTGATAATCGTCGTCTTCCGCTTTTTCGCCTATTACATGGCAATTTTCAAACAAATTGTACAGCACATTGTACAGACTAGAGACAGTATCTTCTCGACTCAGTTTGGAGCATTTTCTGCGAAAGTACCGGAGACTGCGATCAAAGTTTTGGTGATGTATTTGAAATTCAACGTCGTACACTTGATGATAAAAGGTTTGTTGAAGTTGTTTGACGGTAATTTGATTGTGACTTAGCAAAGGGTCGTGCTGCGAAAAAGAGGCCAATTCGTCGATTGGCTCGCTGGCGGTCGTCGTTACGGTATAAGTGGTTTTCTGCTTAAGAAAGTTCGAAAAGTCCTCCACATGGTCTAGGCAGCTGCGTTGAAATTGCAGTTCCCGACATAGTTTGGCAGATAGTCGCTTTAACTTGGTGAGCAGCTGAATTTGGCGCCGAAGTTCGCGCGGGTTCAGCTGCTTTAGGCGTTTGGATGTGGTGGCCATGGCGTCACCACTGTATACACTTGTCGATGATGCTCGTTGATGTCGTCGTAGTTAGCTGAAACCCAAGTGGAAAACAACAACAACAACAACAAGAGGACAAAGAGCGGTCAGCAAAGCTGGGGGTGGTAACGAGGATGATGCCGCTTCGAAGGGAATGATTCTGGTGCACGCCTACGAGGGAAGTGTTTGGTGATAAAGGAGTCTCCTGTCCATGGCCAGCACTGTCTCATCAGCTGGCACCCAAGAAAAGACACTTATCCAGGACGGAGAGTAAGAGAGGGAGAGAGAAAGAGACACAGTCGCAGAGGCAAACCGCTCCTCACAAGAGAATCCGACGCTATATCCACCTAAATAAACGCATTTTAAGAGATTTTCATTATCTTGGAAATTCTGGTAACGGACTTAATGGAGCGCCAAATCTTGATAGAATTTCATTTGTCTAAGCCCTAAATGCAATTAAACAAATCCTTTTCACAACTCTTTTAATAATTCAGTAACATTGACACTGAGCGCAAGAAAGGAAGTAGACAAATGTCTAATAATTTCTATTTGGGGTTGTAATTCAATTTTCTATTAACATTTTTTGCTTCATAAAGATTATCAATAGCTACATCATCGGCGTCTATTTGTCCTTTCGCTCCCAGAGTCCCATGTCTCGAAGGCGAGCGTTCTCCGCCTCAACATCGTAGGTTCTGTTAGATAAAAACATTCCGTTAGAATTTGGCGAATCCTGCCTCAAGTTGGCTTAACATTACCGGTAAAACTCAGCAATTTTTTCGCGACGGGCATCACGATAGAAGACCTTTGCAGCAAAAGCACCGGCGATCGAGAGCACGACGGCAAATGGGATGTGCTTTTGGAGACTGCTGATCAGCAGGTTTCGGAGCTGAGGCTTGGCGAGTGTGCCGGCCATTGTGTTGGGTGAAGTTTTCAAGAAGAATGCAAGTTTAAAGATTGCACAAACTATACCGGATGAAAAGCGGGGTAAATGAGGTGAGTGGACCAGAGAAAGGGCCAAAGACAGATCAAAACATTACTTACCAGAAAATCTCTCCTTGTCTGCGAGTAACAGAGGTGAAAAATGCGAGCAGAGTTTCGGAAGCTTTACACAAAAGTTTCCCAGTTTTGCCGTTTTTTCCAAATGACAGTGGTGCCCCCTTGACTGCTATTCTCCAAAAAATCTCTTTTATCTGATAAAAATTGTAACTTTAATCACAAGATGTTATCGAACTAACAGCTGTTGGATGACTGGAAACTGTTTTATCAGAAGAAATGATAATGCCTAAATCTAATTTATTACGTCTTCTATGGAAGGCTGTGAGCAATGTATTTTTTATTCAGCCGATGCTTTTCTTCGGGTTGACATAAAAACTCCCGTTCTGCTACAACTTCATTCTGCCACCAAATCATCAGCAAACAATGAACGCCGCTGTACAACAGGCTGATGCGGCCGAGGAGAATGCCGCAGAGCTGCAGTTTCCCAAAGAATTTGAAAACGCAGAGACACTGCTCATTTCAGAGGTGAACCTTCTGCTTCAGCACCGCATCAAGACCAATGAAACATCTGAAGATGAACAAGAATTTTCAGAAGTGTTCACCAAAACGCACAACTACACCACCCGATTCAGCAGATTCAACAACCGTGACACCATCAACACCGTGAGAACTCTGCTAAAACAGAAGAAGCTGCACAAGTATGAGCTGGCTCAGATTGCAAACCTGGCCCCGGAGACACCAGAAGAGGCGAAAGGACTGATCCCCAGTTTAGAAGGCCGATTTCAGGACGAGGAGCTCGCCGCAATGCTCGATGACATTCAGACACAACGAAGCATTCAGTACTGAACAGCAATGACAAAACTGAACACATTTTCACATCTCATGATTGTACATAGAGATCTGTTCCATTTTTATTAACATAATACACAACTGTCATCTACTGCTTTAGTAGTTCATTGCTTTCATTGGGATGCGTTGATCAGCACATAGGCCATTGTGATGAGAGTGAGACCTGAAAGAGAAACAAACCTGGTGATTAGTATACAGCTCAAATTAAAGGGCACCAAGTTGACGTACCGAGAACAGCATAGCCGCTCTTGTACAGGTCCTTGATGGCAAAGCCGTAGCCGGCATCCCAAGCCAGGTGGCGAACGCCGTTAAAGGTGTGAAAAGCAATTGAGGTACCTGTAGAAGGAGAATGAAACATTGTGGTTCACTATTTACCAAACTGAATGATAATGTGTCGCTTACCGGCTGCCACTTTGGCGGCAGTCACCAGGCTGCTGGGAAGGGCCTGAAGTTTCTGCAGAATTTGCTCAAAACTAAGATTGCTGTAGCACAGTTCGGCAATGCCAATGCCGTACAGAAGAACTCCAAGTCCGAGACCGGTAATTCGGTGGGTGATGGAGAGGACAGAGGTGATTTGAAACTTGTACGCAAACGGAAACATGTACGGGCTCATAGGGCTGGCTCGTTTAGCGTGGCGCTCAAAGAACTTGCTTGCTTCCTGCTGAAGTGTCGATGAGCCAGACTGGCGAGTCTGAGCAATCAGTCGGCCCGTCCGGGTGGCCAGGCCGTTTCGGCAGACCACAAATCGGCTTCCGATCATCAACAGTTGAGACATCTTCGAATGGGAGCTGGGAATTCAGAAATCAAAAGCAAAGTATTTTGGCCAGCTGGAAAATGAAAACAACAACCCTGGTTTGACCTCGTGTTTAGAAAAGAAACTGCAGCGCCACTGTCGCTGTTCACAGATGGAACCACTGCTTTGTAAACAGTGAAAAAAGTTGAAGAAGTTTTGGTTTGAAGTTTTCTTGTTGGACTTTCATCTTTATCTCATTAAAGATGTTGCCGCTCCTAATGGCAGTTGCCGTCGTGATTTGCGGAATGATCATCGCCTTCCTCATTTACATCGGCCGCCGACCAATCAAGCCAAAGATGGTGATGGCCGTCATCGGCAGCGGCGGACACACGGCGGAGATGTTGACACTTGTCAAGTCGCTGACAGATAGCACCGACACGACCAAGCTGAACATTGGAGAGACAATGATCGAGGAGATCATCTTTGTGGCCTCCAACAGTGACCAGTTAAGCCTACAGAAGCTACACGAACAGTACCCACAGCTGGGTGATCCTCAGCGGCAACAGCCTCCATTCACCTATCGCCTGCTGACCATCACCCGAAGCCGATCGGTCCACCAGAGCTACTTCACTTCCGTCTTCACCACTCTGGTGTCCCTCTTGGACTCCTTCAAGTTGATCTTCTCACTACGTCCTCAAATGCTCCTCTGCAACGGACCTGGTGTTTGCATTCCGCTCGTCTTTGCGGCTCGCCTTCTCTCACCCAACTCACTGGTCATCTTTGTGGAAAGCTTCTGTCGGACGCAGACACTTTCACTGAGCGGCAAAATTATTTACCACCTCCGACTAGCGGATCACTTTCTGGTTCAGTGGCCCAAGCTGGTGGAGCAGTACGATAGAGCCAGCTACCTTGGCGGTACGCTCGTCTAGTCTAGTAAACGCAAAGCAACATGCATGTGTTCTTTATTCCAATGATGTCCCCAACATATACCATTTGTACAAATGATAACCCAAAAAAATTAAACCATATCATTTGCGATTTTTAGCACTTGCGGCCAGTACTTGTTCAAAGTCCTCAAGTCGCACTTTGATTCGGTACTGTTCCCTGTCCTCTTCCACTAAATTCTCTTCATTTTCACTGGTCAAATCGTCGGCTTCAACACCATTGCCACTGCTCTTCCGTCTTTGCTCTTCCACCTCTTCAATTGTTCGCCTGAGGGCATTGAACATTGCACCAGAGCAGAGCGAGTAAAAGTCGGCGCCTGACATGACCGGAGGGCTGGCCTGCTCGATCTGGCGCAGAATGTCCTCCGAAGTCTGGTCGGCAAACTCGAATCGCTTCGTGAGCGCCCTAAGAATGGCCAGTCTGGACAACTGGTCAGTTGCTATTGGCACTTGCAGACACTTATCAAACCGTCCTGGCCGTAGTAGTGCACTGTCGATGAGGTCTATTCGATTGGTAGCGCCAATGACAAAGACCATCGACTCTTCGGCAGGACTGCCCGACCACTTTTTAGCACTGTCTTTTGGCCCACCGCTGCTGATGCCATCCAGTTCAGTGAGCAGCTGCGAAACGACACGGTCCATGACGCCGCCCGAGTCGCCTGATTTACCTCGGGCAGGTGCCAGAGAATCGAGTTCGTCAAAGAAGATGATAGAGGGAGAAGACCGTCGCGCCTGAGCAAATAGGTTGCGCACATTTTCTTCACTCTGTCCGACGTACTTGTTGATCAGCTCTGGACCTTTGACGGAGATAAAGTTGAGCGAACACTGGGCTGCGACTGCTTTTGCTAGCAGTGTTTTGCCCGTACCAGGTGGACCATGCAGCAAAACGCCCGATCGCCGAATGCCCAGTGCTGAGAAGCGAAGTCCAAGTTTAAGTGGCATCTCAATCGTCTCCAGAATGTCTTGCTTCACATCTTCCAGACCACCAATATCAGACCAGGACACATTGGGCACCTGCAGCGTTCCACAGCCAAGGTCCAGGTTCTGCTCTCTAAAGGTGTCCACGCTTTCTTTGAGTGTATCGCAGAAGGCACTGAATGATGCTTCTGTCGATTCATCATCGTCCCTGGTAGTGGGCAGCTGTTTGGCAGCACTGCAAACGATGGCCTCTATATGTTCAACACCAAGTCCGCTGGTCAACTTGACCAACTCGTGAAGTCGACTCAAATGCCGATCATTTAGAGAGATACTGTTAAATATTCGGTTTGTCAGCAATGTCTCCAGAACCAGTTGTCGCCCCTCCTCATTCGCTGGTTCAAGTTCCATTTTGTGTCTGAAAAGGGCAGTAAGTGGGTGAGTAGGATCTTCCTGGCGAGCAGTGGCAGCGACCAGCACTGGCCACGTCTTGCTGCCACTGCTAAACTCGTCAATTGTAGAACGAAGAAGCCCCAAGATACGGTTGTCTCGATAAATTTCAGAGCGGTAGAGAATATTCAGATCAGTAATCAGCACAATACAGGGAGCGTAGAGATTGGCTTTGGAGAAGGAGTGGCGAATTTTGGCTTCAGTCGTTTGAGGCATTTCGCAGAGCAAATCAATGGCCGATTGCTCGTAGACATTTAGATGCCAAAACTGTGCTGCACTGACTATGATTCGCTTTGCAGCGCAACCGCCACTGGGATCGCTCAATAGAAAAGTTCCAGTACGCAATGAGCTGATTCGAAGCAAGTATGGTCTGATCAAATTAGCCAATGTTGTAACTTCACCTCGAAGTGCTTCAGGTACAATGAGCAATTCTGCTGTGGGCTGATGGTGGTATTGCGAAAGCATCGATGGACAACATCCGTTGACGTTGGATGATTTAAAAAGTTTGGTTTTTGTTTTAGGTGCAAAGTAAAAGTCTTCGTTAAGGCTGACAGTAACGTCATTGATTTGACAGACTTGAAAGTAGATAACTGTACTGTGAGAATTAGAACTGCATAGCTGAAGTGAGTTATTCCACATAAAGAGAGGATCTGAACTGGCAGGTACTCCAAAGGTGTCATTGAGTCGAAGACAGCGTGCTCGATTTGCAAAGTAATTGTGGAGTATTTGATTATAATCAAAGTCATGAGGGTAGTCAGGGCAGTTGAGCAAGTTTACTTGAACACTTTTTCCGTTTTGTAGCTGTTGCTGAACGTCATCAGTTGATTCAATCTGAAAAGCAAAACTTATTAGTGCCAGCAAAACAGCATAACTACTGGTGATTTTACCACAAGTTGAGCATCAGGTTGTTCCAGAGGAAACTTCCAAAAAACCTGCTCCAGCTTGTCGCGAAGAGGCTGGTATCGAAGGTTGTGCCATAACTGTGGCGATATGTAAACACAGTTACTGTCTTCGATTAAATCATTAAAAAGCACCTGAGCAGCTCTTGGATTGGATGAAACTCCAGGAAGAGCAAGTCGTATATGCCTCCATTCACCTTCTCTTAGATCAGTTTTCGGAGAGACAATGATGCAGCTGTTGTCAATATCAAAATGACTGTCGCTTGGAAGTGTGGGACGATTTTTCAGAATCACCACTTTGAATCGGCTTTTATCTCTATTTGATGCCATTTATCAAAAAGCTTTGGCAAAAAGTATTCTTTTGTTCACGCCAAGATTTTCTTCAGTTGCACAATCAAAACAATTTGGGAAAATGCATTTTTTTGCTAGACAGTACTGACATCTGTACTCGAAGAGCCTCACTGATTTGCAAGTTCCACAATTTACTGAATTTATTTTTATGAGATTCTGTTACAAAAACTTTCATTTGTTATTTGAATTGCACAACTTTTCGATTTCACTTGCGCGAGTCTGAACTTCTCGCACGGTTTCCGAAAGCGTCTTCTTTGCACTAGCAGAGTCGTATCCGCCAATGGGGACCCAGTGATCGAAGAACTTCTTTACAAGATCGGGGTATTCCTCATGCATTTTCTCCTTATTGATCACCGATTGTTTGCCTTCTTCATTTTCCACAAGGTAAACTGAGCTGTGGTTCTGTTTGTGCGACAATTGGGCAACGATGGTTTTTGGTGTGTACACTTTATAGTCGTTGTGCGCTTCATTTACAAACTCAGCAAACGGTTTCGGTTTGGGGATTTCGCACTTTAAAGCCAACTGCCTCCAAAAAGCGTCCACTTTTTCTGGGGCATAAAAATCGGTGCTGTTCAACCAACGCCAGCTGTTTGCATCCTCAGTCACTTTGAACTGCAAATGTCCATTCTCGAAACGAAAGTCATTAATTGCCGCTACATTGGCAATTTTTGGACGATTCTGTGGGTGGTAAGGGTATTTGGTGCTAGTCTTAGAGATGACTGGTCACTTTCTTCAGATGCCTCCATGATGATTGGGTAAACTTGGTCTGTTGACACTTCTCAGCTGGAGACAGATTTGATGTCGATTGCAACTTTGGCCATTGCCACAAGATGGCTGTGAGCGTTTCTGTCAAATGTCTGAGATAAAGATTTTATCACCGAATATCATTGCAGCGCATATGATTTACTAACGATAGTGATAAAAAACAGTTTCAACGACTTTGTTTAACTGAACAGCAGAAGAGGCAATTCTTTGAGAGTTTAAGCAAAAATGTGAATGAATTATAGCCAGTTGGTGCTTGTTTCTGAAGTTGTTGGTAAACTCAGCACTCAATCTATTTTATTTGCAAAACGGCAGTTTAGTTTATGTTCTCCTTTGAAGGGCGATAAACATGGAGCAAATGGCCATTTCCGAAGTCGATACGATTGTGGGCGCAGTGAGACAAGTGAGAAGAGGGCCATTCGCGCGACACGACATCATCCTCAAGACAGTTTCCTTTTCATAATTCATAACGAGCCATCAGCAAGAAAGAACTGCAGTTTCTGAAGAGAGAGAAAAAGAACCCCTCGGCTCGTTCTGTGATTCAGCTCGATAGTTGGCGCGATAATTTGGCCACTTAGCTCGTCCATTACCACTGACTGGCTCATTATGTGTCTGTGAGTGTCACACAATGAAAGCGGCAGCCACTGCGGACATCGAAACGGACAGAGAGACACCATTTCGAGTGGGAGTCCTCTGCTGTTGGCCACCACAGTTCCCTGCTGCCTGGCACGATAACATAATTTGCTGCATGCGATCTAGGAGAGACAGAGGCAACAAAAAGGGACATGCGGATGATTGATACTCTCTGCCAGAGAGTTAGGATGCTCTTCTCAGTGTACGTCAGTGTTCCTACTTCACCGCAAGGACACAATCGCTTCCCTCGACTCTCATCACCGATCGAACATATGCTCATTCAGTGGCCGATGAATGAGAATAGACGCAACGGTCTCGGCAAGGAAGAAGAAGAACGCTCAACCAACAGTTCTCCTTCTCCTTCTCAGCTACACGCGATAATCGACAATTGAAGCGACGGCAAATGTGAGATGCAAACTCGAGTGGGCGCATCGTTTTGTGCGGGTGCCAGTCTTGCTCAATCTACTCTGCTCAATGGGCATCAACTGAACAACAAACAAGTAACAGCAAAGAAAGAAAGAAGTGCCTCTCCACACTGACACCTCTTCCTGCCTCAGCTTCCACTGAATTGATCTGCTTGAGCACGCACTGAAACCATTTCCAAAAAGACGTTCATTCAGCACGAGCCGGAGAGCAGAAAAGAAGTGCAACAGCAAACATTAACATTGAAAATGTTTTTATTAATTATTTGCTGAAACCAACGAGGCAAAACGGATGATCTGGCGAGCGTGCCGTTGCTGCTTGCTTTCTCAGTATACTGAATATTTTTCTGCCGTTAGAATCCGAGTTCTGCAATGAATGGACGGCCGATGTGAATCAGTAGTCATTGCTGCTCCCATTCTCAGGACGCATCCTCTTCCCTATAGAGTGCCGAGTTGACGCTGCTGGGGCTGTGTGAACTGACAGCTATGACAAAGTGAGTAGTATACGGCCACTGTTCGCCCTTCTGTGTCGGTTGATTCACTCATTTCATTGTGAACTCGTTTTGCTTCATTCGCCTTCTCATCCTCATCGTCACCCGTTTCATTTTTTATAGTTCTCTCAGAGCATCGGCTGTAAAGCAACCTTAATGGCCGATTTATTGTCTGATCAGCAAGAGCACTAAGGAGGCACTTCCCAAGAAGTGGTAATGATGATGGTGATCATCACCATGGTAATTTGCAGCCCGCCGATGGATCTGTTGTGCAATGCACTAGCCTATGCACTTTGACGCTTTGAAGCACTTTGTCGATGGTGTGAACTCGTATTCTCCATTTGAATGCACGGAAATTGATTAGACTTATTCTTTGACAGGCTGCAAATTTTACAATTTATAGCACTGCTCAGAGATGTTCAGACCAGAGCTGGTGGTGCAGCTGACAAGACTGTGAGCACACCGAGAGCACATCTGTGTTTTTCTGAGACGATGATAACTCTTTGCTCGCTAATTGCCTAGCCGAACCTGGACCGCACTAGCGCATCGTAGATCATCACACTCGCACCGAACTGACACTGCTCACTGTACTACTTTGTACTGCACGTTCTTTCATTCTCTTCGTTGCTTCTAATGAACTGCCATAAATAATGTCGTTGGTGTGTGCTGTGAGCTGTTATTGCCGCCAATTGCTATGCAAATTGACCTCGACACAAGCCGAGTCGCACCAAATGCCACCGTCAATTTTGTCATTTCGGTGTTTTTGCTCATCACCACTAATTGTCGATCATAGAGCTGGTAATTAATGACACCCAGTTCTATGCGTTCAGAGTTTCACCAGAGCCTGTGCAAGAGCCTGCGCGGCAAGCACTCTGCGACAGAGAGAGAGAGAGAGAGAGAGAGAGGGAAGGCGAGCAGAAAACAAAGATAGCAATGAGAAGACGGGTGACAAATACACTTGCAATTTTACACGATTCACAGACAATTTCTTGTGATAAGTTGAGAGTCATTTTGCTTGCTTGTTATCTTCTTTTTTTCTTTTTCTGCACAGAGAGAAGACCAGTTGTTTTGCAGCTCGCTCGAGTTCCTTTGCCGCAATCGTACACGCCATCATCAATCTTAATTTCCACCCTGTAAGTGTCTGGTCCGACAGACTGCACCGACCGACCCCAAGGAACGACATAACTCGACAAGCAAGTGCATGCTTTCTCATTGCGTCTTTTCAGTGGTTTTCCTCCTTACTCACCTCCCCCTTTTCTTCTCCTGTCGCCCAACCGCAAAGAAGCAAAAGATTCATGAAAAGTGACAACTTCTAATTACTTTTCTCTTGACTGTCTGCCACGGGCAGCTAACGCCCCCAATTGACAGTATCAATTATCGATTTATCAAGTAGCAGGCAGGCTCATCTTCTGGCTCAATTTTAAAGTTGGTTCGCATCTGAACTTGCAGCAAATACCACTGCCACGCATCTGAGCAGTTGAGGTATTATAATAAATGAATCGATCGATCTAAATTTAGACAAATTTGCTCAATCCGGTCGCGCGGTCTATTTGTGGTGATCTGTGTGTGACTGCGCCACATGCGCGCCGCAGCATCTTCTGACAAGACGCAAAGATACATGCCTTCAAGTAGGCCGAGAAGGTCAATCCGAGAAGTCGATAGCGATTAGAAAGGAGAGCGTTGTGCAAAGGTGATCAGTGAGATCAGTGATCACCCGATTTACGACTGCCTTGAAGACGCTCCTTCAACTCAAAGCTGTTCATTGACTAGAAGTGAGTGAAAGAGTGAGTGAGTGAGTGAGTGAGTGTGCTTTATGCGGTTTGTACCTAGGTGATACACAGCGGCAAAAGCACTCAAAGGCTCAGTGGTGGGTTCTCCCGAGAAAGGTGCACGTGAGAACGGGGAAACATTACGTGCACTGAAATGCAAAGTACCTTTCATATCAGAGCGGCAGGTTGTTGAGAGAACTAGGAATGTGGAAAAAAGTGCGCTCCCTTTGCATCGGCATCATGTGAACAGTACCATGTGTGTTTTCGCTTTCGAGGTCAGAGTCTGAGCAAAGGTGCCAAGCAAAGCAGCTTCATCGGAGGTGCGCATTTTGTGCACCATTCATCTTTGATTCATTCGGTATAGCACAGGTAAGCATTTGGGGAATAAAAACTGCAGTGCTTCTGTATGCATTGGGCGCCATTAGAGCTGGCCTGGCAACCGCCGCACTCAGTTCATTGCCTCGCTGAGACAGAGGTTCTAATACAAAAAATGTGCTTAATAAAATAAATGAACAGAATTTTGAGAATGAATTCTTTGCCGTGAGTTGAGGTGATAAATGAGAAGTGGCAGCAGCAGCAGCTTTTTGGGTAGTTGTGGTGTGTGCGGGCATTCGGCGAGAGTGCCATCACACTGCGACTGTGCTCTTGGGCGGCATTTGTTTGTGCATCTGACAGGCACTGCATTCAGCAGTGCACGCAATTCGCGTTCGAAGGCAATTGATTAGTAAGGTGGGGGTCGTCCTCGGCTGCTGCTGCTCGATGTGTTGTCTCGCTGGTGAATCACTAACGAGGTAAGCAGTGTGTGTGCCACTCGCGCCACTGCGGGATTAGTGTGACTGGCACTGGCCATCATCGCTGCCAGTACTACTCGCAGATATGTTACCAATGGCAGTGTTATAAGGCGGTAATGGCTGTAAACGAAGACGAATCGAGGCATCTCTTGCTGCGATTACCAACTGCACCACACACGCACACACACCAGTGGCGCAAGGCAAAGCTAGACCGACACACACAGACAAAGACACTCGCATCGGAAGGGCATCAGCTGTGGGACGGTAAGACGGTAGGGCAGTCGACTTGAATGTGTATCGCTCACTGGTTGCCAGGAGCAGTGCTGTAGTCAGGTTATTCAAGCACAGACTGACACACACACACACACAGCACACACAGCACACTTTGACGCCCGTTTTCATTCACAAGTAATTTATGTTCATTAATTGTACTGCCTGTTCATGCCCATTCGCGGACTGTCTTTCCCTCTGACTGCAGTAGAATTCCAGTAATTCCTCTCTTTTGCTCACTTGAATAACACTAACCAAGCTCGCAATGACAGTGTCCAGTTAAACTGATGATCGACACCACTAGCTGCCTGTTAGTGTGGGCAAACTTTAAATCGAATACCAAGGGAGGGCGACAATAATCGATATTATAGGGAGGCAGAGTCTGATGATCACCGCGAACTGAATTAATTGCAATCAATGAGCACTGAATTGAGCTTTTAAACTCGCACGCAAACTGTATTGACAAATGATTCGCTTTAATGCTGCTCATATCACTGTACAACGTCTGGAGACCAGAGCAATCGACCGGGCAAATGCTGCAGCAGCAGTTTCTTCAAAGTAGTTGTGGTGGTAGTGGGAAAGAGAAAGAGAGAGAGAGAGAGAGAGAGAGAGAAAACTGCTTTGCTAATCTACTGCAGCAGTCACTCGATCAGCATGACTTTGAAGAAAACGCCGAAAGCTTAAGAAAGTGAGACCTCGTGTGTGGAATAGTAAAGTAGTAGTAGTATAGTAACGAAAAGTAAAAAGAAGTGCCGAATGCATGAGAAGGAGCAGCCAAGAAGAGACAGTCATAAAGACGATTCCGGTGATTGAAGCTCGAGGCTTAGCATCACCATTGAGGGTAGTGCCCCAGTGGATGCTGATACTCCTTCCGACGTCAGCTTCTCGGCGGCAATTGTAAATGCAAATGAGCATCGTTTGGTTTATTGAGTTAACCACTCACTACCCATCGTCGAATGACCACTTTTTACATGTAAAATGGCACCGGTGATCAGTGCTCACAATTGACGGCACCTCTAGTTTACAACTTTTACTACTACTTAAGGTTTCAGTTGCCATGTCTAATTTACGACTCGCTGAGAGCGCACTGACTACCAAGGCTGGCTGAATCAGCTCTTGGATCAGCTTTCAACTTGCAGGCTTGAAGAGAGCTAATGCGAGTGAATGAAAACAAGAGTGGCAAAAACTGCTCACACAGTTGGCACTTCCATTACTAAGGTTACAGCGGAAGACAATGCGCCAGTTAGCCAGAGTCAAAGTGGATATCACCTTACGCTAAAAGGGCAGCAATTAACACAATCACTATGCAAAAAAAGCAGCTCAGCAGCAGTGCTCACAATGCTCCAACTGACTTTGCATGTGGTCGAGTTTAAATTTAGCATTGCGTAAAACCTGGATATGCTTGATTGCTGCGCCAGCACTGGTACTCAAGGGAAGTAGTGTTTAGTGGTTAGTGCACCGAACCAGCATCTGCATGCCTAAGCATCTCAGTCAATTGCAGCATCGTGTCTGTCATATGACAGTGCGCCCAAACATGCAATAAATCAGTTTTCAGTTTTCAGTACTGGCAGCAGCAGCAGCAGTATCAGCATCAACAACATCATGCAGCCATTAATTCGATACATTTCGATACAATTAACCAGTTCGCTGTGTAATGAGATTAAACAAGGCGGTGTAATTTTTCTTGAGAACAGCAACAAAAGAGGCCAGAATAGAGAGCACCATTCTTCTTTGTGCTATTTCCATAACAGAGTATCGTTGGCGGCAGCTCTGTCTGCGCCTCTTCTTCACTTTGCCTTACAGTGGGTCTTCTCTCAATCTGTTGAGGGAGAAGAGCAGCCAGATGTCCAAGTCACTTGCTCAATGGCAACGGGAGACGAGCCAGTGGCAGTAGTAGAGCGAGCTCGTTAGAATGGGCGAACAAAAGAATCTCGCCGCTGTGCGCCCAACCGTTGGCTCTACTTGGCGCAACCGCAAACTCGGTATTTTCGTATACTAAATTGATATCGCTCCCAATATAATAATGACTGGCCATTTTTTATAGTGGTGCTGGTGATGGTAGTAATGGCCTGTAAGGCTCATTTGTTCCCATCATCATCATCATCTGAATGGTGATCTAGCTGGCAATGGCACAATCTCGCCGATGATTTGAGTCACAGTCACTCCACCCAAAGTAGATCATTAAGTGGCCACTGCGCACAGTGCATTTTTTCCTGAAATGAGGCCTGAGCACAGTTTTGTTGGCAGCACAAACTTACTGAGCAAAAAGGGAGAGAAGAGAACCAGCCAAGTTGATCTAATTGCGATGTATTGTTCGTGATAAGGCCATCGCTGACACTATAGAGCAGCCTGACATCATCATCCGATCATTAGAGGAGACTGTTTTTGCTTTGCATGTGCCGATTGTCCAACTGACTGCCATCTTGACATGGTAAGCCTTTCGCGGTAAACTGAAAATAGCGGTTGGATCAAATTGCAAATTCTAAGCAAAAACAAAAGTAATGGCCAGTAGACAGTAGAAAGATAAAGTGAAAAAAAGAAAAAATATACTTGATCTTCTGATCGTGAGATAGAGAGGCAGAAAACAGAAATGAAGAGGAGACACTGAAAAAGATATGTGAACAGTACTGGCCAGTGAGAAGTGACCTTGCACTGAAGGCTGCACATACTGCGCCAGTTGTCATCAGCTGCAAGAGGAGATGAAGCTCCGAAGACGACCAACAGCGAGGCCTCTGGTTCGCTGGGGTCAAGTGAAGTGTGTCGTAAATTTAGCCCAGTTTAGTTCCCATGGGTCGCTCTGCTCCGATCATCAGTGGCAATGAGTGGGCGAGTGGGTGAGTGACAGTGCACCACAGTGCAACCACCACCACCACCACCACTTGCGAGGTCTTCGAGTCTGCAAGGCTGTCCAGGCAGAGGCAATCGACCAGGACAAGTGCGTGTATGTGTGTGTGCACAGCTTTCTGTAATCTTTGCTTTTTAGAAAAATCGTTGCTGTTTTTTACTGCTCTTCTTGGGATAGAAATGTCTCGTTAGATGCATGTAACCAGAGACGAACACGGTCCCATTTAAGCGGACATGTGTGTGTGTGTGCTAGAGAGTGTGTCTTAATTAATTTAATGTGCCAAAGTTTGTTGAGAAAAGTGCAGCTGAAAACTTGGAAAGACGGTCGCAGCTATCGGTGACAACGGCTTTGGCCTTCACTCGGTCTTTTACTAAACCATGTGCTTTTGTTTTGGTGCTGTGAGATACTAACTGGTTGCAAACACTGAGAACCACTGCCCTAAATCACAAAATGTCCTACTTTGAGGTAGACACGTTAAAAAACAAAAAAAATATTTACAAAGTTGCTTAAGAAATTAGAGCAACTTTGAGAGTTGCTCAGTAGCCTAAGTTGAGAAACCTAATTGAAAGCAAGATCCCAGTCAGTGCTCTGAGAGAATAATCTTTTGGTCATCATTAAAGAGCATTCTTTTTCTCTCTTTTTCTGTGCTAGTGAATTGCTCAATCCGTGCTGCGAGAGAGCATCGAAATGCAATTACCACCGGAGCCTATTTCATTTCCAATTGTGAATTGCTAATTTATTTAATACAATTAAATCACGCTGTTTAATAAATCACAATCGTGACACCGACAAAATTGGCAACTTTTGGCCGCAACTGTTCGCCGCCGTTGCCTTTGCCGCTGCTAGCCAGGACTTGCAATTTGAAGGCAAATAGATCGCAAGGGAGGAAAGTGGGAGCAAAGTGGAGGGAGAAAGCGGGCATAGCAGCAGTCGCAGTTTGCACTTCGTTTTGATCACTGGCAAGTGCGCGGCAGGGCAAGTGAAGTGGAAGGCACTGGAGTCGTTTGTTGTTATTGACACCATCACCGAGGCACGAAGAAGCCGAAAGTTAAGAAGCTGTGCACTCGGAGGTGTGGATTGCAGGTGGCTACTCATCATGTCAGCCACAAAATGGATTGTCCTCGCCAACTGGTACTCGGTACGGACAGGTAAGAGTGCAGGTTTTCGGCAATCGCTGCCTGCCCAGCTGCATGACCGAGATCGATGGTCAAGATGAAGGGCGCCGACAAATGCTCAGTGCCACCACCAGTTCATATATGCCTATTTCCATTTGCTGGTAAATACGAGTTTGTAGATTATAAAAACAAAACAATATTAAATCTGCATCTTCACTGTAAAGCATCGTGAGGTGGATCAGACGATTGTTGGACAAAAGTGAAATGGCCTCTTGTTTAGTACCAGTGTTTTTGGCTCACTAATGAACTGAATTAGCATTTTCTGGCTCAATTTGTCCCTATATTAGAGAGGGAAAAGGTAGGCAAGAAAAAGGAGGTAAACAGAGAAAGGAAACATGCACCTCCTGACCTTTCACTCTGATGAGTGTGTTTCGCAAAGTGAGGACAATTAGCCACGGTAGCGTCAGTCATTTAGTCTATCCACTGTAGTAGTGCGTGTGTTGCATTCAA
Organism: Tyrophagus putrescentiae; assembly: GCA_024499935.1. Taxonomy (NCBI): domain Eukaryota; kingdom Metazoa; phylum Arthropoda; class Arachnida; order Sarcoptiformes; family Acaridae; genus Tyrophagus; species Tyrophagus putrescentiae. The sequence goes on along the minus strand of JAMZRA010000002.1, from coordinate 6,132,026 downwards.
CTTTCAAGATCATTTGAATATTAATTAACAGAGTAGCAGTGACAACTTTGCCTACAAAGCAATAGCCGATGGTGCGAGTCACTGAAGTTAGAGTGCAAAGTGTAGCTCAACTTGTCTGTTAATTGTGCAGTGATAAATTTGGTATGTCTCAGTAATGCAAAAGAGAGAATTGGCCACTGCACTTTGCTGATGTTCATCGGTGTGCAGAGACAAAGCACAGCCAATTAGCTAGTGAAGTTTGTGTAGGTTTGAGTCAGCTGGACTCAAAGCGAGGCTCGAATTAGCCCGATTACAAGTAGCCAATTGAAGCTGTCCAAACGCGCGCCTCTGCCTCACTGTCTCACTAAAAAAGAGCATCAGTGGCAGCTATAGCAGATATCCTGCGGTCCATTACACCACTGGCGCAAGCATCACACACCGGCAACAAATGGCAATAATATACGGCAATATATTATCTTGTCACATTTCCAGCCTAAATAAATGAGCTTTTTCAAATCGAAATTACAACACAGCGCGCCACCAACACCACCAGTACATACACACACACACACAGGTGAGCGAAAGCAGAAGAAGGCAGTGTTAGCAACAGTGGCCACCAGTGCCCGACAGAAAGAGAGAGGCAGCCTAGCAGTGTTCCCCCTTGGTCAGAGTTCAGCCGCCGATGTTAATTGTGTGACTGTCTAATTAATTACCAGTGCATTTCTACAGTCCAACAGAGAGACACCGACAGAGCGAGAACACGGCACTGATGTGCGCTCAAACCGTCAGCGAAAGGTTGTCAGGTGAGAGAGCTGAGCATGCAGAGGCACTCAGACAGCGCGGTACTTCCATTCAAGTGCTACTTGCTCTAGGTGCCAGTCCTAATGATGAGCAGTGCTGAAAAGCGACAGAGAATGCCATGGAGTGCCATCACCTACTGCATTGCCCCCATCGCGTTACCCGGAGATCGGCGACTTCAGCACCAGCACCACAGTCATCGTCAGTCATCACAGTGCGTAATGCTGCGCTGTACTGGACAGGAACAGCAGCAGCAGCAACATCACTTGCAGCAGACATCGAGACAAATGATATCGATTTGGGTAATTGGATAAGACTTACTAGCACATGGTGCTACGATGGCTGGCTCTCTGAAGTGCAATCCCTCCATCAACTTGCCAGGCTTTAGTATACCACACACTCCAGTGAAGGTTTACCACCGGGTGCAAAAATAGTCAATTAAATCATAATAGTTGCATGTTTTTTCAGCTATCAGCAAAGTTTGTTGTCAAATTTATCATAGAAAATGTCAAAGTGCTCCCAGTGGAGTGTCTATACAATGTACAAACTTGACTCCAGTAGAGTAAATCTATATTACGCCAGTATATGAAGCCAACTTGAGTTGGCCATTCACAAAATAAAAAAAAGAAAAAGAAGCACGTCCGACATTGGAGAGGGCTCCGTAAAGTCGATCGGAAGAAAGTCTAATCTTCTTCAGCAGTGCATAGAAAGTGACCATCAAGTAGGACAGAACGCGATAAACTGCCGGAAAAGGTGCTCGAGTTTACTACATTGCTAGCTGCCATCACTATCACTTCCCAATCGATACTTGTGTGTGATAATTAAGCAATCATTGTCGATATTGATTGAGATCACCAAGCACGCTGATAATCGATTACGATTTTCTCAATGAACGTATGAAAGCCATCTGACCAGTTGTGACTTTTCTTGCAGCTCGACACAGCTTACTATAGCTACTGCTTCCTCATTTTGCTCGTCACATGCACTCACTCACTCACAATCACACTGCTATCTCTCTAGCAGTATTTGTCGTCGCCTGCATCATGGACCATGGAAGGGCAAAGAACAGCTTAATTAGATGCAAAATGAGCGTACGCCAAAAAGCAGTAAGCTCAGGCTGAGACGTCACATTCAATTCAATGGTGAACGCCTATTTATTAGTGTTGACATTTGTCATCTCTTGCCTTGCACAACGCTCAGCACAAAGCAGCCTCAATTGAGGGCAGCTGCTAGTTTTGCTGACTAGTTTGCTGCTTAGCACCAAGGGAAGGATTCAGAGAGCTAAGGCAGCAGAAACACCAGCAGCAGCCTAAGAATAGTGCCTACGCAAGACACTACTGCGCGAACTGAAGCGGACGACACAAATTGATTTTGATGACACTGGAGAGCACCGCGAAAAAGAACTCATTTCACTTGTGCGCCTAGTAAAAGGCTGCTTATCTCAATAACGATCGAGGACAGAATAGGAAAGAATAGTGCACTTGCTAATGTGGCCAATGAATTCATTCAGTGCTCGCCCACCGAGCGAAATGAGGCCCACTGTGAGTGGTGCAAGAGAGCATTGCCAGCATACGAATTCGGAAAGCGCAAATTCCTTGCAGTGAAAACGGTTGTCTCCCTTGTACCATCAGCACACTGCGCACACAAACACGTTTTATTTTCGTTTGCCGAGTGTCAAATTTCGAAAAGTTGGTTTGCGCTTGAAAGGAGACAACGAGACCCGAGTGAAAAGACAATACGCCAATTGAGAGAGACAGGCCTGAGTGGGACTGCTCAGTGCTGCTGATGCTGAAGTTGCGGTTGCTTCTGCTCACCACAGCACTCTCTACAGACTTTTCATTTCTACCACTGAACAGTACTGTCTTTCACTCCGTCATCACTGCTGCCTCTGTCGATATATTTCAGTGTGTTCGAATTCATGCGGAGAATATAATAAGCAGTGGGTGAAGGAGGATGCAGAAAAGGCAGCTGTGGGCATGTGATACATTGATGCACTGCCACTTGGGCGCCTTTCACTTGCCCCAATTGGACCTGCGCATTCAAATGGCTATAAATAGCTTCACTGTAGCTCAGTCAACTTTATCATTGAGAAGAAATATGACAATTTACTCAGTTTGACGTGTTTTCTTTACAATAGTTTTGAGATGATAGAACGAATACAGAAGAAGAAGAATATGAGAGGGAGATTGGAAAGTCGAATCACCGAAAATTGGCAGTCATCACTGGTGATGGCCTCGCTAATGAGGTCCGTTTGTTCATGCTGCATCAGCCACAAGACATTGACAATTTGTCATGTATTTATAGCAACCCAACAAATAGCAGACTGAAGCATTCAAAGGAAAGCACTGCAAATGTACTGTGTACAGTTAAGTTCATCTTTGTTCACACTTGCCTAAACGACACATCTTCTGATCGATACTATTTTGTTGGTGCTTATGTTGTCTCTTCTTCCTTCTCCATAACGACCATTGATTCTTAAGCAACATCGTTCCCTTGTACTTCAAGTAAAATGTTCAGAGTCGTTGAAGCTGAAAGTCGTAGTAGTCGTCAAGCTGTGATCGGAAATGGTCCATCTTACACTGTGTGCTTGTGGCGGTGGTGCACTGCCAGAGATTAATTTGCCAGAATGGCAGATAACTACTGGAGAGCGGCACTGTACCGCAGCACTACCGCAATGTGTCCGAGAGCAGTGCGTAAATTAATGAACCGATAAACTCACTTGTGTGAGCTAATAAATGAGCAAATCTCGGGAAAGGTGTGGTGTGAGAGTGGTGCTGTTTTCTCGCTGTTGGGCAGTAATTAGATTTAAATAGTAAATATATATTTATATGCGCTTTCCTCGATTCTATCAATCGAGCAAATTGTGCCTGTGTGTGCTTGCGCGGCAAATGTCACTCGGCACTCTACGGGCGCGATGCACTTGATGCGATTTAGCAAATAAGAAGCAGCATTTGATTCTCAGTGAGCTTCTTTCTCTCCTTCAAATTGTGCACACTGTGTGAGAGTTGTGCCGCCTAGAGACACTAGCTGCTTGCCAAATTAAGTCTTGATTTATTATTTATTTCTACAGCGTACTTCATTTTATTTGTGAAAAATATTTCAAATCTGCAGCAGATCTTGCAAGATCTGATGGGGAGATGAAGAGGGAGAGAAAAAAGAGAGGTTAAAAATTGAGTAGAAAATCGCTCGGAAGTGTGATCACACTGATCACACAGTTTGCTGAATGGTGCGGCAGCCTGTGCTGCTTGGCAGACACCTCAATAGATCAGTAACAAACGCCGGTAATCTCATCTTTATAAATTATGATTATCATCCTAGCATTTGGTGATTTTTAATCCTTTCAGCAAAGAGTGCTGCAGTGAGCTCCTTGCTGTTCATTAAAGTATCTGGAAAAGAGTAAGATGCAGACAAATTAAAATCAGCTGTAAAGAAACAAAAAATGTAAAAAAAACTTTTAAACAAATAAGCAAGCAGTTCAGAAAGATTGCGTGTGAGTTTGAATGCGTATTTGAATCAATCGACTTGCTCAAATTGGCAAAAGGCAATTTGTTAAACAAACAAGTACTAAGTGGCGCTTGTAGCAAATTGTTTTGCTGCTGTTGGCGTTGAGAGACGAAAAGACTGTAGAGATGTGCTCCAGTCTGACGTTGGTGGCGCGCGTCCGCCAGCGTGCGTAATGGGCCTATTAGAGGGCCATTTAGGGAATGACTTACCTGACAGCAGCTGAAGGTAGGTTGGGTCCGCGTGTCAAGGTAGGCATTGTTTGCCTACTGAAACATGCAATTATCCGCAAGAAGGACAGCACCGATGCCATGAATGAGATGTGCTGTCCAGTGCGCCTGTCCTCAGTGCTGGTCGTCTTCTTCGTTGCCCCTGACAGGCAATCATTGACTGCCAGCTCAATAACCACTTGGGTGTTGAGGAGCACTGGCGGCGAGGACAGACACTGGCCCACATTAGCAGGATCACTTCTCAGAGGTACTTCCTCTCTGCAGTGGTAATTGCCCGTCTGTGTGTGTGTGTCTGCCTGATTCTCATTTCTACTACTACCACCTCAGCCTGGTGACTCCAGTGCCCGGTGGCAGAGGACAATAGGCAGCACTATAATCAGAAGTGTCTCGAAAAGGAGGCGATGCTACTGGCGGCAGTTGCCATTGTCCGACTTTTCCCAGTTTACAGTTGTCAACGGCGGGTGACGCGCGCACATGCACGCACAGGCATTGCAGTGCGTCAGTGCACTCACTCTTTTCCAGCCACCCTAAGCCCATTAGCATCGGCAGCAGTCAACCCGCTCAGTGGGCATCATCTCGCTGAGTGAGGGCACACACATCATCCTTGAAACCAACTCCATTCATGTCTCCTCACTCTCCTGCTGATCGCTTGTTTGTCAATCACTGACACTGCCGCTGCCGCTGTGCAGTCGAAGACAAAGCATTGCCAGAACTCGATGCCGTCTTCACTCGATGAAAGGCTCCATCAATGTTAATTACCACAGAGAGAGTCAGATCAATCGATGACGGGCCCGACAAGTTGTTTACATTGTATGCACGCCAGTACTCTCGAGCCCGCAGACACTGAGCAGTGAGAAAGAGAGAAGGCAAACAGTACAGACGCATCTCCGATGTCCAATTACCATTGTGATTAGTACCATTTACTGTTGCGGCGGATCATATCGACAGTCAGAATCAGCCACACATGCTGAATGCTGTATAATTAGCCGAAAAGTACTACTCTCCACTGTACTCTCACTTCAATGAGGGCCATCCTCATCGAAAGGCAACACGCGATCACATGTCAAACAACAACGATGACGACGGCTGCTGCTGCCGCTGCTACTTCTGTACCATCATCTGCTGCACTTGTCTAAAGAGACTTCTCTTGAAGGTTCTCCTCGGGGAAAGAAAACATACACACAACACCATCATCACTACCATCACCACCACCACCACCACCACCACACCCCACCACCACCACCACCACTCCTCCTCCTCTTTCTTCATGTAAATCTGTTAATTGGCAGTTGTAGTGAAACAGCGAGTGCAACAACAACAGCAACACTGTGTTTGCCAAGAGTACTGAGCAGCTTGAAATTGATTCTCTGGTTTATTGGCAAAATGAGATGAGATGATGTCAGATGATGATTGTGTGCATGTGTGTGTGGTTGTGTGTGTCTATGTGTTTGTTTGTGCTTTATTACATGAGAGTGGAGGCGACGAGGTGGCACCAAGATGAGTTCACCAAGGCAATGGAATGTGTGTTCTGATCTGGCCTGGCTAGTCGGCGCGCTCACTAGGACGCAGTTCGTCGTCTCGATGGCACAGTCTGATGGCGTCCGCCGAAAAAAAGTCGCGCCCAGTTTCTCCTCACTGTCACATGCACTCTCATTTCTCTCTTTCACTTACTTTCTCTTCCTCTTTCTATCGTCCTGAACCAGCCATCATGATGATCTCTGAGCTATCAGTGGCCAGCTAGACGCAACTCTGCTACTCAGCACCACAGTGGTGTACATGTGTGTGTTGTCTGTGTATGTATGTGTGCTGTATGATAGTGTGTTAATAAATATATATGTCACTACAATTTACAGTTAGGAGGAGAAGCGCAATCGCCAAATCAATGTACAACAAGGAAAGGATAAGCAATACCACCTATAAAAATCGTGTATGCTGGCGGTGAAGTAATCAAACAACGAGCAAACGGTGAACGATGCAGCCAATTCAGCGCGCCCATCGCCTCAGTATCTAGGGCAGCCATTGAGGACGGCTTATCACACCAAAGTGTAGTAAGCAGCATGGGGACATCATCAATGGCCAAGGCTAGGTCCAATGTGCAAGGCACCTTTCAGCGCCTTAAAACTGCGGCCTAGCACCACTGAAGGCGACCACTGCTGCGGCCATGCTGGCGCCGTACTTGCTGTAGCTATCAAATGCAGAAGGATTGGCGGCCACTGAGGCGGCCGCCGCCGCGGCAGCTGATGATGAGAGCACCGAACTGAGCTGAAACATGGTCTCGGCAGAGGAGGCGCCCGCGTGGTGCATGACTAGAGCGGAGGGAGCCACGTCGGCGAGGTGGTGCCCAGGAGAGGAGTGCAGCGAGTGGATGCCGGTCTGTCCGAAGTGGTGACTCTGGTGGTGAGAGGGATGGTGACCGAAGCGAAAGCCATGCGGGTAGCCCATTGAAGAGACGGCGGAGAGGGCGGACTGGCTGCCGATGCTCGTGCCGAAGTGACTGCTGGGAGGGTCCAGGCTGTGGCTGCTCGGCGTCAGGCTGCCCAGTGCGGAGAAGATGGACGCCTCGGGGGAGCCGGTGGTGGTCGTGCCGTTCATTGCACCGCTGCCCACCACTCCTCCTCCTCCCCCTCCTGCTCCTGCGCCCACTGCCGTACCTGCAGCAGCAGCACTGAGCAGTTCATTACTGCTGCTAGTCCTGCCCGAGTTGCCCTCTTCGAATGACTCGTCATCTGTGGAGTCGCCCGAATTGGATGACTCGTTCATCACCTTGTGGGACGTCTTGCTGAGGCTACCCTTGTCGTTGGAATCTCTATACAAAGTACACAAAGGCCACGCCAGGGGTTATGATCTGCTACTGACTCAGACGGGTGCTTTCAATGCTACTAGGTGACGGGGATTAGAGCTCCAGAGCATGCACTCAGTCTCCACTTACCTGTCTTTTGCCTCAGCCGCCCGGTCTCGCTGTCTTCGGTTTTTAAACCAATTGCTAACTAAAGAAGTGGGAATGGAAATATTTTGACACAAGGTTAGAGACTATTTCCCTTGCTGCTCAGTAATGAAAATAAAAACAAACCTTGTGTTGTGGTGAGTCCGGTCGCTTCGGCAAGGTCTCTCTTCTCCCGAGGGGATGGATAGGGGTTTTGAGAGTACCACTCGCGAAGGACATTTCTTGACTTCTCTTTGAAGCAGTATGAGGTCTCCTCGCCGTCCCAAATGGTTCGAGGAAGGGGATATTTTCTGCGGATGCGGTATTTGCCAACTGCACCTAGCGGCCTTCCACGGGCTCGTTCAGCTTCGATGTAGTGCGCCTTGAGCCAAAGTGTTTGCAACCTTGCATGTGAGCTAACACTAAAATTGTGACTTTCCAGAATTCTGTACAGTTCTTTGAAGTTGCCCCTATGATGGAGAAAAGAGAACGGAATAGAAAAGGAGAAATAAAGTAAATGGATAAATGCAGTTAGTACAAAGTAAATAAACACAACATTGCTCATCATACAGTACACAAAGGCACCCATAGTGAAGCCTGAAGATTCAATGCAAGGGCATCAAAGCGAAGGGGAGGACATGCTGGTGGCGTTGCTACTAGCAAAGACGACAGAAGATGCAGTTATGTTTAGTGAAGTGGACCACAAACACACTCGCCCTGGGTCTGAGCTAAAGAGCAAATGCTAGCTTGGTAATTTGATGCCTGCTTTGAAAATGGCTTAGCAGGCAAAAGAGTATAAAGTAGAGAGAGAGAGAGAGAAGCAGACCACTCTTGGAAAGGAGCATTAGTGCACTCCTTGCAGTGCCGTGACCATGCCCAGGCCATGCATCTTTTTGCTGACTAGCGTTAAATTCGCCGAGCCCGACAGAGCAAATCGAGCGATGCGCCACCGTCTCGCCATCAAAGAGATGCATTGTTTCAATGTCAATTTGGCAGCGACCAGTGACGGCCATATCGAGAGTGACAGCGGCACAGTGGCGCACACTTGTGCAGACAGTGCCCGAATCGAGTGCTCCACGAATTCCATTTGGCCCGATCGAGTTCCCACCAGTGCCGAGTCGGACTGAGTGTGTGGATGCTGCTGCTTCTGCTGCTCCGAGCCACTGAGAGAAAAGACAAGCACTAGGCCACAGCAAATTAAAAGTGCTTGCTCGGATTGAATTACTGCCAGCATCCATCGGCAGTTGCTTAAATAAACTTGTCGTTGCTTCCCTTCTCCTTGCTGGCTCGTTTGTTTGTCTGCTGGCCTCGTCTGCCCCCGTCACAGCAGCACTACTACGCTGCTTTGAGTAGTGCTGCTAGTGTTGTGATGTCGATTGTCAAACCATTTAGGCAGCTGCCTGCACGAGTAATAATTCGCTGAATTATGGCTCACTTTAATCATTTCACATTGCCAAAGAGAGACAGGCACTCGCTGCTATGCATACACACTATTTTGCTTGCTCTTTTCTGAACTCAACTGCGATGAACGATTGTGCGGATGAGAGAGTGAGAGAGGCAGTCGACAAAGTGCCCAGACGAGTAGGCATAACTCCACGGCAACTTGTCCTCAGCAGAGCCTAACTCTGTGATCGATGGCCAAACTGTGCAGAGGAAAAGCACAACTCCAGCCAACACGACTGCGACCGTTCGAGACAGAGCACAATTTCAAACTGCCTGAGTGTGACAGAATTCCAAAACAAATACCCAAAATGAGTGCCTTGCCTGCAAGACACTTCGAGATAATTAATAAACAATTTATTCTTTGATACAGGTTTAATTAAAGAACAATCGGAAAAAACATGGAAAGTGCACAGCTGAGAATTAATTTCAACTGAATGAAAGTCCGACAGAGTAGACTAGCCGTTTGGTTCCAGTGTTCATTCATCTATCATTTATCATTGCTTGGTGTTACTTTTGCAAACTTGAGTCGAGGCGGGCGCCAGTGTTGGCTGCGTTCAAGTCGTGATTGTTCGCTTTAATTCGACCAAACTTTTGCCTGCCTAGCGTTAGTGTTAGAGTTTGTTTGTCTCTTCAAAAGAGGTAATTCCTATCGTATCGTATTTACTTGATATCAAAGTCATGTTTCGTGTGTTCATTACACAGACATTACTTTCTCACTGTTTTGCACTGAAACAATGGCAATTAATGAAAAAGGCAGTCCAATGAGATCGAGTAGTTTGCAAATGGACCGAGCACGACAAGGTCGCGCGAGCGTTTGCGAATTGCTGCCGCCACCGCTGCTTCTTCTCTAGCTGATGGCAAATGTAAATGAAAACTGTCGACATTGAAAGCTCAGCTTGAAAATGAGACTTTATTTGCGATATAAATCTAGATCTACCGGTACTGCTGCTGATTTCACTTTTGGATACCTTGGTTTAGGGACGGTGATTCAAACTGCAGCACACAGGATGCAACGACTGCTGGAGTGGTACGCACTCACTAGCCAGCTAATGGCGGTTAGCAATGAGTAGAAACAGTGTGCTTCACAAGTTGCAACAAGCTGACCAAGCTGAGCTGTAGTTACGATTGGGTAGCTAGGAGATTGATAGAGTGATCACGTCTACTGCAAACGAACAGAAAGAGAAGAGAGCGAGAACAATCGACAATGGCCTTTCTGCCAATCTGCTCTAAACATCTGCCCCACTCCATTCGATGGCTGATGCGAGGTAGCACTACTACTCACTGAATGGTTGCACATTTGCATTGAATGCCCGTAGCACTGGCTCCTCTGACGCTACAAATATCAACCAGTTGCGGCAAAAATAGTGAACAGCTAATTTTGTAGTGTTTTACAATGACAAATTCATAGCGTGAACACAATGCACCCTCTGCGCTGACCAGCAATGACAAGTGCAGTGGCAAGAAACTCGCCAAAAGAAAGATAACAAAAAATATAATTTATGGTTTTCAAAGTAGCTGCGATGATGATAAACGATTCGGCTTTTAAAGTGCTTTTTTTAAAAATGCGAGCAAATAATGAAGAAACTGAACTTCTAATAGGCGGCAATCACCAGTGAATCAGTGGTCATCAGTAAATGCTGTCATCATAATTTATCAAACATCCGAAAAAGTGCTCTCTGGTGGCAGGTGACTCGATTCTAATCAGAGCAGACTGGCAGCCATCATCAGCAGCTAGTGGTAGTGGTGGTGGTGGCAATATCTTATCACTGCTTTTCTGGCATTATACTATTTGTCGTACGCCAGTGTGAGGTAGTGGCGAGCAAGCAAGTATTCGGTATCAGTCACGCGTCATACTGACAAAATAACGTATTGCAGTGCCTGACTGACTGAAGCGAAGGCCAGCGCTGCAGTGATAAGGCGAGCCATTATTTTACAGAGAAGAGTACAAGGCTCGGCACTGGTCGTCGCCACTGATGATCGCCTACTACTACTATCGACTTGTGTTTGATCCAAATCGATTCGATGATGAAGGGCTGCAAAGGCAGCAGACTTCAGTACTGAGAACACTGATGCTGCTGAAGAAAAAAGACACATATCGAGACCGTGACGAGAAATGATGGCATCACTTTTTGTTAAAAGATGATGACGAAATACTAGCATACTTCTTACGGCATTCACTCATTATTCAGTTTTCTCAAATCACCTCGCCCACATAAAAGGTCAAACGTCAAATGTGAGCAGGTTTAAAGCGAGTAAGTAGACACTTGTCAGCAGCTGATTGAAACCGGACACTACTGCTCTGAACAATACGAAAAACTCAAAGATGACCTCAAGGTAATGGGAGCCCTAATGAAAGGCCAAGCGTGTCTACTTAGTGATGATCTCTTTTAGTGCTGATCACTTCCTGTTCTTGGATTGAATGAAGCCATGGCAACTTAGAGCAGGCAAACTGCACTAGCTGCACAGAGCGGCGGAAAAGCGAGATCGATGACAAGGGGCGATCAATTGCGCCGAGTGGTATCAGTTTCTGTGGATGTATCGAGTGTTTGAGTGTTGGTTCAGATTGCAATCGTGGCAGTGAGACAGCGCGACAAGGCGCGACATCAAACATAACAAACAAGACTGACTGCAGCTGAACAGTGCTGAGCACCAGTGCTGAACATCACCACCACTGCTAAGTTCTCTTGGCTGCTGATGCTCCTGCTGGTGTCATTGGGCGAGGGGCGTAAGGGCAAATGCCATTGACAAGCATTGAGCGACTCGTGCTTTCCCTCCCTCCCTCCCTCTTTCTCTCTCCCCATCCTTCTCTCGTCGTTTCTCCTCTGTTCACTGTGCACATTCGTCATAAATCTCTGTGCAAAGTGCCAGAGCAGATAACGTGTCTGATAAGCGGCGAATGGATTCGCGCATTTGCCTGCAAGCCTGCTGCCACTTCAGCCTGCCACTTTAGCCGTTGTATGCAACAGTCATCATTTAAATTTAGTTTACATTTGCTCGCATTCGGTCTTGGCGTTTGTGTTTGCAAGCCCGGCTCTTGAGCACGGTGTCGTGCCTAAATGTACCAGTGGCAAAATATTAATAATATGTATTTGCGCCGTGACTTGGACGGCGGCGGCGGCGGCGGCATTCTCACTGAAACACTGAGACTGTTCTTTCCGTCTCTAAATAGTAGCTGTAGCAGTGGAAGTGAATGCGGCAGTGCCAGGGAGATACATCTTGCTCGCTTTGATGATTTATGCCTTAATTTCTCAGATTCACCATTTTATCAGCTCGATTAATCACTGAGATGACATTTTATTGTCAAGTGTGTTTAGTGCTGATGCCGGGTGCTGCTGGCAGTGTCCCCATCAGAGCATCTTCTCTGCTTCGGATGAACGCCAAACAGTTGATGCAGAAAGAAAGATGATGATGCACGGCAAGAGCAACTGTTAATTCACGGAACAGTAGTTTGAACGAATCATTTACCAGAGTTGCCTAGTTGTGGAGTTGTGTTTTGTCTTTACTGATGCAACTGTCGAAAACTGAGCGGGCCAGAATGGCCAGCCTTCACATGTGACCACTTCGTGTCTACCACTGGTCACGGTACTTTGAGTGTTTCGCTTGCTGAGCACACAATGACAGCAAAGGCGCCGCAATCCTAAACCGCACACATCAGCGAAAGTATGTTTACCCCGAAACTGCAGGTATTTTAATTATGACCAACTCAATTACCTCACCAATGAGAGAGCAGCCAAAACTGGCCAGGCTTCTCAGCGGCACAGGGCAAAGAGCAGGCAGTGGCTTGTGAGAGAATCTTTTTGCAGCAGCAGCAGCGCCTATACATCGTGCCGTAATGGCAACGAAGTCAATTAACCACGAAATTGCACCATACTCGACTAGCCAATTCGATGAACTAAAGGGCTGAGGTGGTGCTGATGTGAAATGGCCGCTGAAACCTTAGCAGACACTCACACACACACACAGTTGTCTAATTCAGTCGATCTCAATCGCAGTGCGAGGGCTCTTTGCCATTAGCTCACTGATGATCATCGAGTAAGTACTGAGAAAATCGAATCAAGTCGCAACACCTCGGCGTTCCTCCCTGTACAATGGCTCTTCGAGTATCGTTATCAACCGTACAAAAGCACTGTACTGGCTGCTGACTGTGGCACTGCGCTGAGGAGTTTCTGTGCAGTGGCCGTCTGCCAGCTGCCAAGTGGCATTAGTATAGCGACAATACACGAGCAGTTGAAACCCAATATCGCCCACAGAGTGCCTGTGCCAAGCGCGCGCCTGAGCAATCTGTTCATACGTTTTCTTTCAGCTATAATTAAATCCATCGGATCAGATATACGCTGCTTTGTTTTCACACGAAATCATAATACGTGCACGCCATATTACATTTCGCAAAGTTGATATTGAGCCACCGGAGAGCTTGTCGAGCACTTGTGTTTTTGGTGGCTGTTGACAACTTTGTGGTAACTCTACGACTGCACCAGTGAACGGGTGGAAATGAGGCACCCGTACAGTACCGCTTAGCAGAAGTGGGTGCCAATCGATAATCATTCGTCTAATGAGCCACTCGTCGACGCATCCTCAACACTGGGATCATCTTTCGGGCTGGGGTTGACTGTGCTGGCGAATTAGTTGGCGGTAGTGCGACAATGTCGCACTCTAATGGGAACACGCAAAAAGCGTCTGGCAGCAGTAGAGATGCTACTGCGGCTGATGCTCAGGCCTGCTGCTGTGACCATTTCTTCTGGTAGTCATCGTAGTGGTTTTTTTCTGAAAACACGACAGGCAAAAAAACTAAAACGCCAACGATTAAGCTTAGAGAGGAGCACAACACTGCAGTGTCTGACTGGCAAAAAACTGAACCAAGATAGATTGCGATACGGCTGCGATACGAGCTTGAACTCGCCGGGCATGGAGCACTTTTCAGCACAACTTGCATGGTCGTAGTGAGTTTTCATGTTAAGTGTCTTCTAGCAAATTAAGGATGGCAAAATATAAACACAATCAGTGGCGAGTGAAAACAGAACCAAAAGGCTGCTGAGCCAACAAGTCGGCAGTTTGCCGGGAGAAAGAGGAACACAACTTCGGGGAGAACACTGCGATGGCCATGTGATGGTGGTGATGGACAGTGAAGCTGCACAGTCAATTAGCGAGTGCCAATTGCTGCAGTGCAGCAGACGGGGCACCAGGCACCAGTCACCAGCCACCCTTAGCATCAGCAGCAGCTTTTTCCTGAGTAAACTCTTTGCCGCTCTACTCACTCGCTCTCCACCGGCCGACCAGCCGACTAATATTTGTTTTCGTCTCAGCACTGGCCTGGTGTGCTGCAACTTAGTTGCCCTCACCACTTTGGTCGCACTTTGCCATTTGCTCACTGTTGCCTGATAATGTGTGTAGCCTAGTCAATGTAAATGGCTTCTACTTGCCGACAAAAAGTGTGTGCAAAACTATCCAAAACAAATGCGTCAATTGGCAGGCAGAGAGTTCAGCATGGGCAAAGTTCAGCGGCCACGAACCCACGCGCCATGACCTGAAAGTGCACTCCAGCGGTGCACAGTGCAATGGACATCGCCAGTTGTGTGGTACTGTGCCGAAAGAGTGCTCAAAGAACGCACACTTTGCAAACAAACTGGACACGCGTTTGGAAAGACGAGGGGAGACAACATCACCGCACAAAGAATTGGCACTTACCTATGGAATGCGACTTGTGCTTTTGCTTTGAGAACTGATTCGTTCTTGTGCAGCGGCTCACAGGCAGGAAGAGACCAAAGGAAGCGGCCGAGGCGTTCAATATTGCCAGACTGCTGTAGAACCTCACAGACACAGGCCACTTGCTCCTGGGTGAAGCCAAAGGAGGGCAAAAGTGCTGGCGACAGTGAGCTGGGCATGGTCGGCGACAAGCCACCGGTAATGTGGTGGCCAGTGGAGTGGTGTGGCGTCAGATCTAGACCCGTTACACTGCCAAGACCCGTGAAGGGCGGTATTACGGGGGTAGCATCTGTGGTCATATGTCCGACGATCATAACAGTGCTGGGCGGTGAGGCAATGTAAATTTACTGAAATACGTTATTTAAAGTGCTGATGCTGATGACCTTTCAGGTGATAAAACCAACGACAGAACATGAGGGGACACTGATGACAATAGTGCGAGGATAGTGCAGGTCTTGTGCAGGTTTCAAAGTAGGCAGTGCCTTTTCTGGGGCACGATGACTGACACACTGATCACAGGTCGATGATGAGTAGAGTAGACAATGCGCTTTAGTTGAAACAATAGCTTAGTAGTAGTTGGAGGCAATGAGATGCTAAACAGATGCAATCTTTACTGATTGAACGAAATGACTGGTGATGGTGGTGGCGATACAGCAACAGCCACTGCCGCAGCAGTTAGAGCAAACAAACAGTTAGGAGAGAGCACAGTGCGGAAAGTGATCTTCGTCACAGCTGATGCACCAACCATCTGAAGAGTCGACGGCAACATGACCAGGCTAAAGACTGAGTGAGCGAGTTCACTCCACTTGCTGTCGTGGAGCTCGAATTCGTCTGTGGTGTGTGTGTGTGCTGTAGCAAGCATGAAAGACAGACAGCGAGAGAGTGAGAGAGAAAGGGAGCGAGTGAGATTGATACCTCGAGTGGGAGAGGGCAAGAGGAAGTTCCAGTGGAGTAGAGCACAGCAGTGCTGAGGGGCTGTCCTTTCGGCGGCGAACAAGTGGCCACAGTGCTGCCGCCGGTCTCTCTCCCTGCTCAGCTTTGCATTATGCAACCGCCACTGAGAGGCCGCCCTCTGGCTGAGGCAGTTCGCCTGGCAGTGCAGAGAACCTCGTCCCGCCTTCTGCAGCGTATCACTGATAACTGCGCCCGCAATTGTGAAGAAGAATTCATTCGAACGGCGCCATCACTTGACTAGCGCAATGATTCACACTTTCAGCATGGTTTGCCTTCTCTAGTTGCTTCAGTAGACAGCCAGTAGAAAATTGCTCCCCCGCCAGATACGTCTACTGCTTCGGTTTTTCCTTTACACTTCTTACGGTGATGTATCTCTCTCGCTCTCTCTCCCTTCCCTTGCGTTTGATTTCCCCTCACCCCTCACTCCTCTGTCTGCTCAATCAGGAGCCGATAATTGGCCATGTAATTGAGCTAGACAGGCCTGTGCATGAGATCGGTGCTGCTGTGGTCGGTGTTGCTGTTGTTGATGTGCTGCTCTTGTTGATATTCATTGTGTAAGATGCGCTAGCTGGCTGTGATCTATTGCCAGTGTGCACAGGCACCGCTACAAATTGGCGCTACATCGAAATTATCAAACAGCGAGAAGGATAGAGGCTTGCGTCAAAACTGGTGCTGTTGCTGTTGATAAGACGATGCCTACGACAGCGGCTTCGGGGAAATCGAAGAAAGCACTGCTTAGCCTCCTCGCGCCATCTTTTCCCCTTCTCTGCAATCTTCAATCTTCGATGCGCTAAACTGTATTGTCGGCGTCAATAAATCGTGCGTGTGATCGATTAGACGACAGTGGGTGCCCATTGATCGATGTCCATGTTGATGTCAGTGATGCGGCACACGGCGGCGTCGGCAGGAATGAGGAAGGAGGATACAGCATCCTCTATCCTTTGCCTCCTGCGCCCTCCATCCCTGCACTGCCTCCTTCCTTCTTCGGCGGTGACCTCAGCAAATCAGCTGCCACAAAGAGAGGCATCAGTAGTGCGCTCTGGTTAGCTCGGTGTTACACTACTGAGATGCTACCACCGCTGCTTCCACCGACCACCGCTAGTGCAGCTAATGCTTGCTCTAGTTTGGTGTCTGCACTGGTGGCGATGATGTTCTGCTGGAAATGCACTGCTGTTGCTATTAATTACATTCACTTGAAGTGCTGCTGAATGCAGAGAGAGGCAAATAGAGACACGCGCCCGGGAGCACAGACACATTAGACGACTAAATGGCCACCATCAGTGCCTTGGATCAATCAGCTGCTGTTGAGGCGCTTACTAACTACAGACTAACTACCAGTGATGCTTCTGCTGCTGGTCGCTATTTACATTGGCTCGGGCAAATGCAGAGTGCTACTGGCTACTGGAAACTGGTGCCGAGCTACATGCACTCTGCACCATTCCGGGATGTTCTCTTCCCATCTCTGCCACTGCTTTGCCGGTTGATGATGAGCAGTGGAAGAGTGGGCAGTGTTGCGCCACCCGAGAGTAGCTTTACTTGCACTCAAATGCACACACAGTACACCGGGCACTAGTCAGGCACGAGCTAAGGCTCTGCCGCTGCCGCCACCGCCAGTCTTGGCGTTTATTTTGGCCTCGCTGTCAAGTTAAATAAACGCAAGCGCATGGAGTGGTGAAGAGAGAGAGGAAGGGAGCAAAGACAATGCCCATCTCCGATGGCGTTGTTGTTTGATGTTCATCGCTGCCGTTAGCACTGCCTGCCTGCTCACTTGATATCGCACTCTAGCAGCACCACCATTTGCCAGACAGGAGAGTGCCTTGCACTGTGCTGTGGACGAACGCGCGCGCGGCCTCTTCTGAATCAAACTGCTTCATGGAGTGAAGTTAAAGGGAGAAGTGTAGAGTGTGTCTGTACCGCACTATGCTAACCACACACACGCACCATTAGTGGCTCGTAAATTAGCGATGATTTAAGCCTCAGTGTCTGTGTGTTTGCAAATTGAAGATTGCTCAATTGCCAAGTCGCTAGAGTTGCTGAAGGGCAAGAACAATCGCCCAGTGTGTGAGTGTCTGTGTGTCTGTGTCAGTAATAGTTAGTTTGCCGCAAAGAAATGAGCTGCAGAAAGAGTAGAGAAGCCCACTGCGTGGCGGCAAAGACACTGGTGGTGGCTTTAACAGCAACAGCAGCAGTCGGGTATACCACCGGAATCGGTACAGAGCTCACAGCTGAAGCATGCCACTGCACGCCTCACTTCTACTCACTGTCTCTCGATGCCGGTGATCGACAGTTTGGTTATCATTGTGAAATTTGAACACTTGTGTAAACATACATGCTAACGGTGAGAGGTACCAGTGAGCACCAGGCAGCCAAGCGGCGCACAACGATATATATCCACACTCTATCAAGAAGGGAAAGAATGAAAAAGTGGAAAGCACATGAGAAACATGCAAACACACACACACATCCACTGCAGAGACCGATTGCCATAGGGAGGCAGTAGTCACTGCAGATTTCATGCTCGGTGCTCTCACACACTGCATCAACGCATCACTCTTCAAGACTTCTTGGACAAAAGTGAGGAGAAAAAGAGAGAGGAAAATGGAGAGATCTTCGCGGAAGGGCAAGATAATTTCCAGCAAAGTGGGCACAATTCAAGTGCCCTGTTTTTGCCTTCATTTCACTGCTTCACAGCACAGCTTTAATGACTTCCCCAAGAAGCGAGTAAATTAAACGGCACTCATTTAGCGGCACTACTATTACCCAAGCAGGCAAACATCTCAGCAGTGTGCTTCTGTTTAGCAGGCACAGTTGGCGTCAGGCGAATCAAATTGCGCTTGCCGAGACAGACAAACTAGTAAATAGAAAGCAAAATTTCACAGAGACACAAAATTATGACATAGAATAAAGTAGAGGGGAAAAGATGGGAACATTCGGGCCGTTGCCTGTGTACTCTTTTTTTAATTTTATTAGTGCAACATAATGCTTATTAGCGTAGACATGTTTTCAACTTAACTTGCTGCAAACTGTGGTTGGAAAAACTGAATATGCCGGGAGCTTGCACAATTTGTCAATGAAAAGAGTTTTCCTCATCTCTCTTCTTCATCTTTATCTTATCGTCTTCACTGATGGTAGTGTTAATATTTTAATAATACATTGTTAATTTTCGCAAAGCAAAGTACACAAAGACGCTGCTTCTTTTAAGGCACTTTCACCAGCACAGTGACTGACAAGCAGTTTGTGTTCAGCCATGATGAAGAGAAGAGACAAGAGAGGGGCCACAAGTTGTAGCCAGTTCAGCATCGAACAATTGGCCCATTCTGCTTAGCACAATTCGGTAGCTTGTTTGCTCATTTCTTAGCCAACTTTTGGAACAATGTTTCTCGATTGTGGTAGTGTTGCAGTCTATGCAAATTTGTATGTTTTCAGCAGTGTTTGTTTCTCTTCTGCTTTTTGAAAGGCGAAGGCGCGCGAACTATTAACGGACTCGATTGGCCCGCACGAGTGATATAAATCAGCCCCAGAAGGACTGAAACTGTAACATTACGGTTTGGCAGTTTGGCACTGTCGCGATCTATCCAGCACAAGCTGAAGTTGCTGTAATAGAAATGTTTACATATTTTAGCATTTGCCCTTTGTGCGCCCTGTGTTTGCCCGACCCAGTCAGTCAGACAGTGTGTCTTGTGGCGTGCGCTATTGTTGGCCAAACAGAGGGCAGACTTGCTCCCATTATGAAGTCGATCGATGGCTTGTTAGTCGCCTTTGTGTGCCTCCATTTGTCACAGGAGCACTGTGCGACCACTGCACAACAGCAGAAGGAAGACACAATCCACTATGGGAGATTGTGAGATTCTCAGTGAATGTTTGGGTGAGTGTGTTTTCTTTTCTTTCTTTCTTTCTTCCTTTCAGTTTGTCACGAGTGGCACAGTTCCACTAGCACTCTCACTCCTATTGCGGCGTTTGTCCTCTGCCCGTCTTGCCACTGCTGTGGCCCTAAGAATAGCACCGGCGACGACGACGATGACTTCGACGGTGCTACAAACCTTCATTGAGAATGAAGTACACAGTAGCTTGGTCTGTTTGCTTTGACATTGTGCCAAACACTAGGCAAACAGTTGCTCTCCAAAGGACAAAACGAAGTCCTTGTGTGTGCTAACTTGCCTCCCTCTCCCTCCCTTTCTTCATTGAGTAAGCCAATTGACCCTTAAACTTGCATAGATCCACTTCGTCAGCATTGATAATCGCCGATACATTGTGCTCTCGTTTTCGCTTTTGTGTTGTTCTTTTTGCTTTTACTCACTGGCACCGGAACATAATTGACTTTTCTTGGCACTGCTTCATTTGATCAATTGGTTCAATTCAATGCTAGTCAGTGCTATTCTGCTCAGGTCACAATTGATGGCCAATTTTTTGACAGTGACTGGTGGACAGCGTTGTTGTTGTTGTCGCCACTAAGGGACAACAGCCTGTTTGTTCAATTCACACTTGAAATCGGACACATGCTTCCAATTTGTTTCATACAGGGCAGGCAACCTCTTATCTAACAAGTGTTTGGTTCTGTCTGACTCTTGGCTTTCATAGCTCGTTTTATCCAATGAGTACATTTCTCCGATTTCGCCACCAGCGGAATTTGATCATCAAATCTCAGTCTTCAAAGTGCTATAGGTTTTCCTACTACTATCCATTGTCGCCTGAGATCATTCATATTGGGCGACATCAAGTGGAAAGCAAATCCTTTGACCGGAAGCATGGAGCCAGTGATAGGCAATGAAGGCCATCAAGTGTTCCGCCAGTGTCAATGGTAATAATTAAATTCTAATGGTGACATTTAGTCAACACTTGGTAACCTAATCGCATTTGAGGCTGTCATTCAATCACCAGCAGCACTACCACCATTGCAATCACTGACAGACGCAGTCACTCCTCTGATTCGTCACAGTGGAAGAGAATGACAAAAGTCTTGCGAGTAAAAAGACTCACAGTGCCGCCAGTCCTTGCTGCGGCCACTCTCGCTGCCGTTGAAGCACTCAAACATTCAAGCCACTAGCATCTAGCAAGGCAGCAAAACTGAGATTTTCGAAAAAGACAGAGAGTCAACTACAATCACCGCGTTTTCCTCACAAGTTTGTCACCGCCGAGGAAAGTGTGTAACCTAATCTTAAGCCGTTTGACTTTGCAATGAATGAGCATTTGGGGCGACAGGGAGAAAAAGTGAATTTGCAGCCCAGAGAGAGAAAAAGACACGGCAATAGTGCAGTTTGCGCAGGCAGTGCACCCGACCACACAGCTCCTCATCAGTTTTCAGCACACAGCGCCCTTCTTTGTCTCCTCTTTGTTGAGTGCAGTCGCCTTAAAGTCGAGCACTTGTCACTGCACTCTTTCAGTCTCAATTTCAATTTGGGAAAGAGAGCTAGATGTTCACGGTCCTGTTGACTTCCACTCTAACATTTCAATCCTAATCAACCATGCAGGTTAAAGTTTCACATGCACAAAATGCACTGGGGGCAACTGAGAGTACTCTGCTCGGCTGCACCAAACCAATTTCTAAGGTTTCCAATTAAAAAGCATTCTTTTCAAGTTTAAGCCGCCAGTTGTCGGTAGTCATATTACCTTCAGTGATACTCTGACCGCAGGAGAAAGAAGTAGGCAATCGAATCGGTTTCCACTCGCAGTCGCACATTTACTTTTTACTTTCTTCTGACAATCGCTTCATTAGTGACGCTGCTAACGGTAACGAGGCTTGCTAAAGAATAAAGTAAAAAAATGAAGAAGAGTCTGTGATCGCCCACTCACACACGAATTTGTGTCTCCAGGAGCGCCAAGCACGGTTGTGAATGCGCGGCAGATGCAAGCTGTAAAGTGTTCAAGCTGAAACTCTTGAGCTGCGTCCTGCTCAGCACAATCAATCACTGCCGCACTACTCAGTCCGTCTGTGGTGTCCGCTGACCACCACAGTCTCGGGTCTTTTCGATGAGGCACTCTCGAATTGAATCTCGAACTGCCTGCCTCGTCGTGTGCACCACACTCCATTTTGCACTGTGCTCTGCATTTATCACGTAAACGAAGGAATTATCTGCGACCATATCTGTTTCATTGTGTCCGCACACTGGCGGCACTTCATCATCGTTTTTGCTAGTTCTTCTAGCTTAGGCACAGTGCTGTTCTCAGTCTTCACACACACACCACACCACACACACACACACACACACACACACAAAAGGCGAAGTGCCAATTGAGAGCGTACACCTCTTCTATCTACTGACAATAAAAGCACAAATAAAGTGCAAAAAGTGATTAAAAACATATCAATTTAAAAAAGCTCATTAACCAAATTTTTACAGGCAACATAAAGAAAGCAAATGCATTTGGAAAAAGTTTGGTCACGCAATGGCGTGCCTCCTCTACCTAACTAAGAGAAGGGCATCACCATGAGCACCAGCAACAGCGGCAAATCAGTGAGAGCGGACCGGAGGCTTCGGAGTGGCCAACATGTCCTGTGAGCGCTATCATTTCATGGGATTGCACCATTCCATTTCACTGGATCACATTCTCATTGCACTGAGTGCTAATCTTTGCCGAGTTTCGCTATTAATAGAGCTGGCAGGTTTAAACGCTCTAATTGATCATTCAATATGGCAATGGTATAGTTTCGATAGCTATAGGATAACTAACGCAAAAAATCCAAAGGTAAATAATATAAAATCGCGACTTGATAAAGCCGACCGATCACGCATTTGGCGTTAGCTTCTCTTTCATTTCATCTTTTGTCGGTCTTTTGTCTGACTGGTGTTATCAATTAATACAAATCACGCACCAAAGTATTGCTTTTCTTTCTCTTTTTTTGAGTTCAAGAACAACCAAGCTTTGCCAGATAAGTCAAAAAAGAATTCTAACATTATTTTCAGTGTTGCCAGCTTTCACTCTTCTTCCTGCTTAAAAAATGCTCAATGACATGGACAGATATCGTAGTGGAGATTAATGGGCGACACTGGGCGCGCGCAAAAAAACACAAAAGCTGCTCTATAATCGATTATTGGTGCATTGTCCTCTGACTTGAGTTTTCCTGTTTCGTATATTGCCGCTGGAACAACACAATTATAATTGCCATTCTATTGGCCATTTGGGTGCATTGGCAAGTAGTAAATTTGTTCCCGATTTTACATAATCACAAAGCACCAAAGCATTGGTTTTGCTGGGGTTGATCTTTTCAAAAAACAGTGGTCTACTGGAGCACACAAAACCTAATCATAAGTGGCGTGCCGTCAAGCAGTGAGCAATGGGCATCACCATCAGCAGAGGATGTTTGTTGCGGGCAATTGAATTCATAGGCAGCACAGCCGACACAATCGAAGCTATGTGGTTGCACTAATTTGATTGTTCAATCAGTGCACAATCAGCGACTAGTTCTTTTTTGTTGGCACTTTGAATGAACGCGCCCCAGTCTGGTGTCGTAATAAATGGGCACACAGCCGAGCGGCAGCAGTGATACGC
The DNA here is from genome assembly GCA_024499935.1 of Tyrophagus putrescentiae. Classification (NCBI taxonomy): domain Eukaryota; kingdom Metazoa; phylum Arthropoda; class Arachnida; order Sarcoptiformes; family Acaridae; genus Tyrophagus; species Tyrophagus putrescentiae. The sequence goes on along the minus strand of JAMZRA010000002.1, from coordinate 6,109,007 downwards.
ACAGACAATCTAGGCTACACTCGGTTCTCTCATTCAAATGTCTCCTTGTGTGTGTAGCAAACAAAGTGCGGTCATTAATCAATCCAGCCAAAAACACACACTCTCGCAAACTCGGCCCAACTCCCAGTGGCCAATAATCGAGACTGTCGTTAGCTTCTCTTCACTGTGTTTAGCAGCTTTCAAATGCTAAAATTTTTTTTCAATGCTTGTGTTAAGGAAAAACTATTTTCATTGAATTGCAGCAAAACAAATCAAATAAACACAACAACAACACCAACTGGTAGTGCTTCCGAATGTAAAATTTCATTTTCAGAAAAGCAAGCTCAATCGACTTCTGTTTGGGAAAGCAAAGGCACTTTCTCGTGAGCCGCCACTACTTGCTCAGTCTAGTGACTAGGTGACATTGATCCCAATTACAAGTTTACTGAAGAGTCAACAGTGTAGTAGCCGTTGTTGGTAGTGTCTGTTTCATTGATCCAACGAAAGGTGCTTTGTACTTGACACTGCCAGTCGGAACAATTGGAAAAGACAGCGAGAGGTTGACTCAGCAACAAAAGGTGAACAATTTCAATTTAAATGGCCACTTGAAGGGATCGCGCGCGCCTCCAATTGCCACTTTTCACTGCGACAACAAATGGGTCGATGTTCAGGGGAAGGAGAGGGCCCTGTAGGCAGTTTTGCCCTAAGCTGATCAGTGGCGAATGATCGCTCTATTTGTCCCAATGACACGGCGCTCATTAATCGAGCCTCTTAGGCCTTTGTCCCCCACTGCTGCCAGCACTGCCACCAGCAACACTGCTGTGACAATTGCCTGTTCCAGTTGCCGACCAGCGTGCGACACTGCAATGAGAACAGAGAATGCCCTTTTCCAAACACATGTTTGTCTTTGTGTTTGAGGTCTCAGTAACAGTAAATTATCAGTCACTTCAGTTGTAGTGATACCTTTGCCCATATTGCCCCACTTGAGCTCTGAGTAGACTGAATCAACTGCTCAATGAAGTGAACAGCTACAACCAAAAGGGCAACCGGCACATTTGACCAAACTGTGTTTGCCCTGTGGCCCTGTGGCAGTCAACGCCATTGTGTGCTGTCAACGAAACAAAGCCTTCGAAGGTTCAAGCAAACAGAAGGAAATTGACTACTCTCTCTTGGTAGTGTAGCATTGCCGTAATCAGTTCAGCTGTAATCGCAGTTAAATCCAGTAATCGGCTGATCTCGGTGATCAGATGAACAGTTGTGAGTTGTGAGTTCATCCTTCAGATCAATGACTCCAGGCAATGGCGTCACTTTCAAAGTTTTCCTTTAATGCTAATCAATATTGAACGCTGCCAGACGACGCAATTGATTTACCACTGATTTACGTCTTCATTTAGCTGACTTGGTGGTTGTGCCAGCAACTACAACAAACTCATTTGCATCTTGTGCTTGCCATAACAAGTTGAAATAAACAACGTTGATTAATTTTGCTTGATAGAACAATTTGCCAAAACTTCACGATGCACACAATACTTTTCACTAGGTTGCACTTAAAAGTTGTTTTTATTAGAAAAATCTGCTTGTACCATTAGCATAGATCAGCCATAGCTCATAAATACAAAAATCTAAAAACAAAAATGAATAATTTTTCAAAAGAAATTGTAGACATTTTTCAATTTTCAATTTCAAAAGTTGAAAAAAGGTTTTACTGCGCCTTCTTGTGTTTCAAAAAATAACTACAAAAATAGTTGTTTGCTTTTCAACCACCAGGTCGAGTTACTTTCCCTTTGAGTCATCGTATTTTGAAATTAAAAAATGTCGTTTTTGCATCGTATATTTGTACAACTTACCTTTAGCTCAAGCACATATGTTATAAAGTTTTAAATGTTTGAAGAATAACCAATTAGTTTAGTTTTTAATCTAAAAACTGTTACTCTTTAGTTCGTTCGTAAATGCAAAAAACAAATTTCAAAAACCGCGTTGACCGACCTCATTTGTCATAAGTTAATGTTATTTAGTTTGTATACCTGAGAGCAATATCGCTTGCTCACTTTTCAACAAGGCCCATTTGTTCGCTCTTTTCTAGTACCTTGTTCGACAACGGGAAAATGTGGTTTTTGCATCGTATATTTGTACAACTTACCTTTAGCTCAAGCACATATGTTATAAAGTTTTAAATGTTTAAAGAATAACCAATTAGTTTAGTTTTTAATCTAAAAACTGTTACTCTTTAGTTCGTTCGTAAATGCAAAAAACAAATTTCAAAAACCGCGTTGACGACCTCATTTTGTCATAAATGTTAATTGTTTTATTTAGTTTTTGTATACCTTGAGAGCAATATACGCTTGCATCAACTGTCAACAAGGCCCATTTTGTTACTGCTCTTTTTCTAGTACCTTGATTCGACAACGGGAAAATGTGACCGGATTAGTTGACGTTGTTGCAAGGCCTAGATGATATAGTCCTCAGTGATTGTTCACTTTTACTGTTCAAGTCCATTGAGTGAATGGAAGTGAAAGAGAGAGAGACAAAGGTGCCAAGAAGACTGATGATTGTTCTTCTCAGGATGAAAGTGCGACAAAGGAAAGCAGTGTCTGAATGTCTGCTTGCAACACCGACCACTGCTTGTTCCGCTGCTGTTCATTCGGCGGCCACTTGAGTAAGCGTCCTCGGGCTAAGCGTGTGTTCCACACTGACGGCAGTCTTTCCCTGTCTGGCCGACTGTCTGCCCTGCCACAGAGGACACTGAGAATTAAAGCATTTCAGGGCATTAGTGTGCCTCCGCTTAGCGATTAATCGATTTACCTCTGGCACTAGTAACTGGTAGCGAGACAATGCCGCCCAGAGAAGACAATGGCAATGGCGGAGGGAAGATAATGAAGTGGCCAGCGCTCGCGCGACCAATCGTCGCCGCGACAAATTGGTTTCAAATTTTCTGCCACTGTTCATTGCGATTGATAAACTCTTTCATACAGCACTACTACACTAAGCCACTGGGTACTGCTTCTATGTGATCTAAATATACATAAAACCGTGTTTGTCAAAACCAAACTGCGGAGCTGTTAACGGCAGTCATAACAAAGCCCTAAATTGCTTCAAATGATTACGGGCAAATCGGTTTGTCGCCTCTCGGTAGACGATCGCGTGTGTTGCAGTGAGTGTCTGCAAAAAAGCGACTTTATTTTGAAAAAACTGCTGCTAAGTCCAGACACCACTTGACTTGAGGCGCTGTCTTTTGACACCTTGGGCTAGGGCACCTTCCTTCGGTTAGCACCTTGAAAATAAATAGATGGAAAGATAAGATCTGCTGAGAAGACAAAAACAAAGCCGACAATAGAGAAGAACAAATGAGGGAGAGTTGTACGTAAAAACACCGAAGAAGGCTAGGATGGGTGACAAAGTGCTCTAAATGGGACACTGTGGTGCAATACTGCTCTGACTTTGGCAGATCGTTCAGTTCAGTGCGGCAGGACGGCTTCTGTTGGCTGCCGTTGAGGGGCGGTAGACAGTGGCGGACAGTGGCAGAGAGTGTCACACAGCAACAGACACACAGTTGACATTGTCCCCAGCACAGCACAGAGAATGCCGTGCCAGAGCACACCTCTAGGCACTGCTTCCTCCAATGGCAAATCGAACCGGCACTCTGTATGTGTTGAGTGCACTATTCTCAGGCACCACCACCACCACGACCATCACTACTGCTACAACTGCTATTGCTGCTGCCCTGGTGCCTGGCTCTCTCTCTCTTCTCTCTCTCTCTATGTCTGTCTCACTTTTCAGGCTTTGTTCCAGAAGCAACTCGAGTGGCTGCTGAACAGGACCCGATTAGATCTCCATACGATAGCATTCACTCATCGTCCTTGCGCCGATGGCAATCAACCGAATCGCAGCAATCGGCCTTGCTTTAGACCGTCTCGCAACACTCACTTCCTCTGTCTGCTTATCTCGTGTCATTTCACTTAATTAGCTCGCTCTCTTTCATACCGCCACCGACGAATCCAAACAAGTGCCAGCAGTCAGTGAGTATTGCCCTGTCCAAATCTTATCAGACGGCTCATCAAGTTTCTGCTTTCTGTAAGACAACTCTTTCGATGTAATCCAAGCAAGTGAGCAGCAACAGCAACAGCAGCAGTGGTCTCCTCCAATAGTGTCGCCCATTGTGTTGTCTTGTAACCCTAGTAGGCCAGGGAAAGCAAGTAATTGAGAAGAGGGAAAAGTGCCACTGAGCAAGTGTGTGGTCTAAGAATCGAGTCAGCCAGCAACTAGCCAGCATCTGCAAGGCGTAATCAGCGCTCCAACTGTGTAATGAGAACAGTTGTCGATAACTTGAGACCGATGCTTGGCGATCACTTTCAACTTAAAGACGAACTCCTCTGTCCCAGTGACTTGTGCAGCACCAGCTCGTCACCAACAACAGCCCCAGCGTCGGCGGCGGCAGCGGCAGCAGCAGCAGCAGCCGCCGCCGCCGCAGCAGCAGTTGCGACGGCTGTCCGAACAATGCCATCCTCGTGCTTTGACACTCACCACCATCAGGTTACAGTGGGCAGTGGCGCCGAGGACAGCAGCAATGGCAGCAACAACGGCAACAACAACCCCAGCCATCAGCACCTGATTTTGCAGCAACAGCAACACCAACAGCAGCAGCACCAGCAACACCAGCAGCTCGCTTACCAGAGTGGTGGTCATGCAATTCGATATTACCCGCCGCTGATGGAGCACTACGGCGGCAGTCCACTGAACCGATACACTAGTCTGAATCAGAAGCGTGAGTCAGTGATCACCTTCAGCTCTAATCACGGCGCCGCACACGCGCACCCTCTGAAGAACGCCTACCTGGAGTCACTGGAGCTGGAGGAGGACAAGCCGCGCATCGCCTCACTGTTGCACAACACCGCCGCTCACCACCTTCACTACAAGCACAAGTACAAGGCTAGCAGTCAGGTGGTCATCAACAACACCACCTACACCGTCGATCAGATCGTCTGCATCTGTCAGGTGCTGCAAAAGTCCGACCTGCACAAATTGGAGAAGTTTGTCTACACCCTTCCCGATGACAGTAAGCTCTCAAAGAATGAGCTCATTCTACGGGCGCGGGCAATTGCCGCCTACCACGCGGGCAACTACAAGGAGGTGTACGACATTTTGGAGACGCACAACTTCAACATGAAGTACCACCAGGAACTGCAGAATCTGTGGAACAATGCCCACTACAAGGAGCACGAGCTGAAACGCGGCCACCCGCCCGGTGCAGTGGAGAAGTACCGCATTCGAAAGAAGTTTCAGTTTCCGCGGACAATCTGGGACGGCGAGGAGTACGTGTACTGCTTCAAGGAGAAGAACCGCCGCATCCTCAAGGAATTTTATCTCAAGTGCAACCTGCCTACGCAAGAGGACAAACTGAAGCTGTCCAGCCAAACTCAGCTGACGGTAGTACAGAGTAAGTAGTGCCATTCAGTGTGGTCAGTCGGTGAGCACAGGACAACTATCGGATGGTGTGATCTGTCTCCTCTCACTGCCCTCACTGCAGTTTTTGTTTGCCATTCATCTTGGCCGAGCTGAGTGTGTCCACACTTCTTTTGATCTCTTCTAACTGACAATCTCTGTGCCTTCTCTCTTTATCTCCTCAGTAAGCAACTGGTTTAAAAATCGTCGCCAGCGTGACAGACAGCCAAGCAATCACGACCACGACAAGTAAGTGTCGCCCCTTGATGCGCTTATCCTTAATCTTTGTCCTTCTTCCTTTAATTTTGTTGTGAATATTTGCTTAATGTAAATCTTTTCACCAGACTCAATTAGTGGTCACTTTTGCAAAAACCTCTTAGCTTCTCTCTTTGCATGCTAAAATCTCTAAAATGACCGTATTAGATTAGCCTAGTGTCCTTCACTGCTAACACTGCTGACCAAACTCTGACCTTGACCATTTGTTAGGGTTGTCTCTGTAGTCTTACTTACTCTCAAGTTTTGCACCGTCGTCTCAATCTACTTGATTTGTTTTGCCCTGGTGTCCTTGATCATGACCGATATTTTTTGTAAAGGTCAAACAAACATTCACGCACACACACAGGGTTGCACTGTTTTACTATTCTGATTAGTAATGCTTCATTATTTCACACTTAAAATTAGTGTGCAATCCACTTCTACAGCAAATGGTTGACACATGTTTTTGCTTAGCTCCTATTTTCTAAGTAGACACTGCTTTACTGGTCGTTCGCTTACGACTGCTGCTTACTTCCCGCTGTTTGTAGCGTGTAAATTCTGCCTTAGTTTTTAGCAGTACTAATATCTTTTGGTGCCACATTTTATTTTTTTTGTAGAACTTCATCAGACGCACAAAGCAACCTGACAAACGATTCCTCTAATCCTGCCACTCCGTCACCACCAATATCATCTCTGTCTTCCCTCAACTCAGTGGTCAACAACTCGCAGTCTTTTTCGGTTTCTGAATCCTTAGCCAATGCAATCAGTCAACAGCAGCAGCAGCAGTCGCACCATCATCATCAACATGGTCCAATGTCTTCTGGTGATGAGAGCTTCTGTCTCTTGACAGGCTCTACCGCTGGTCACTCACAGCTTTCCAGTGCTCATCGTTCTTACTACTTTCTCCCACAGTAGCTCTTCTTTTCTAAACAAAATGCACAAATATGTATCTCATAAAGAATAATCGGTGTTCAGTAATCATATCAGTAATGAATAATGTTTTTTTCAATAGTGTTCATTTTACCTTTGTAGAATGTTTTTCTTTTTTGTACAGCTGGAGTGATTGATTTTCTCAAACTTGATCTTTTACAAATTCATTGATAATAAATAAATTAGAGTCGGTTTTCAAACAGAGTCCATTACTTTTCCGCCAAATATTTGGCACTATCGGTGCTGTGTAATCTGTGCTGCTGCACCACAATTCCCGTCCCGATTCCCCGGAGAGCTATCATTCTCTAGTCTCCATTCCGCTGATGCCTGTCAACGTGAGTCAATTTGTCAGTGATGATAAATTGACTGTGACAGTGTGGATGACGCAGGCACACGCACGCTTGCACAACCTGGCACTGCTCTCCGTATCACTGTGCCTTCTGTCACCGATCAGTATGCACACAATGGCCGCATCTTTTGGAGTGCTCTCCGGCCGCAACTGGAGTCGTGTTGCGCACAGCAAGTCACAGCAGCGCTGTCCGTTGCCTAGGATGCTAAAGAAGTGTGTGTGTGTGTCCGGAAAACTGGGACCTAGGTCCTTTGGCAAATGTGTGTGTGTGTGTTTACGAGCGGCAGTGTATCTAGGCAAATGCCCAGCAGAGCTCTGCTTTGTTTGCTTACAATTAGCGAGTTAATCTGAAGCGGTACTGCTTGTGTTTATGGGCAAATCAGTGAAGAGCATGTTTGCAAAATGTGAATAGCGGTAATTGATTGCCTTCTGCGGTGGTACTGCTGGTAGGCTAGAGCACAGTTGGCTTCAAACTTGTGCACAAGGCGAAAACGAGGAGATCAATCATGAAGTCGATTGTAGGCGCGCGCGTATGATGCGTCAGTAGAGTTGCCAAGTGTATACGGCCATAGCCAATTAGAAAGGCAAATATTTGGGCTCAATACTAAAGTGTGCCGAATAATATTAATAATTGCAAAGCAGTACAAACTGGCTAGAGAAGTGTAGTTTGCCAAGCACCGTATATTACGATGATTAAAATCGACCGGACGAGTTGACAAGACAAACTGACTACCTCATTACAAGTGGCCACTAGTGCTCACCAGACTAATGATTGCCAAGGAGGAATGGAGCTTTCTTCTACTCTCTATCCACTATGGCTTCAAGCTTAGAATGCAGCAGACAACGGGTGGCAGACAGTCGACTTTGTCAAACAGTGCACCATTCTCTATCTTCTAATTGAAGTGGTCCAGTGCAGACTCCCCTGTAACCGGATCACTGGCTCGATTAGATGCTTCTGGTAATTTGGCCAACTACAGTGTCACCTGAAACCAAAACACAGAGGACGGAGGAATTCGCCGCCCGTCAGGCACCATGCCAGTCTGCTGCCTCTCCATTCATTCAGTCTGTCCCCAGTTCGTCCATCATCGTTCAGTGTGCCTGGTACCAATATAATCGCCCACTGCTTCTCTTCCACTCTGACGCATTGTCATTAAGTCGGTAATTTCTAGTGCACATCTTCTCTCGACTATTAACTTGCAACCTAATCATTTTGGAGCTGGTAAGCGTGACTCTATAAGCACTCAAATTACGGCCGATTTCCACTGTACGTTCACATTACCAATTCGTGTATAAGCTTTCTCAATGAGAATATGCGACAGTGACAGTCAGCTTTTTTCCCTTCTTCCTCAATGGTGTGCTTGCAGTGCAAACACTCACTCTTTCACAATAGCAATATTTAATTAAATTTTAAAGCATCCGCTGATCCGGCTGTAAGGTGACTGGTTCTGGTCAATTCTGTCAACACTGACCTTTATCGCAACTCGATCGCCCCACTTCCGATGTCCACTCAATGTCAGTCAACTAACGGGCACATCAGAGCACTGCCGATGAGGGCTCACTCAAAACAGTGACTGAAGTGGCCATCAGCACCGTCAACACTTGCGCAGTGAAGTAACTACTGCCAGGACAGAGCTGACGGTGGTGCGCAGTGAGTACTGCCTCTAATTGGGTGCATCCAGAGAAGTCTTCTCATTTTTCAATGTCCAACACCGTTAATTAATCCACTTTGCTAGCGGCCGCACATCGTTTGCAAGCCATTACGTGTCTTGCATTACATACCTACATACATGCGCCAATTGAGCGAGGATGCATGTCAATGGAGTGCGCTGGGAGCACTAACTGGTCAGACAAGAAGAGCAATGACCGGACAGATGCTCCGGCTACCCCGCTCGTTGCGGCTAACTGTGCCAGCAGCACTTACTTCAAGGCTAATCGAACTATCCACTACTCTTCGGACACAGGCAGTGAGACTATTGCAGTGACATGTGCAAAAAGAGTGACATTCAGTGGGTATTGCAAACTCGTTACACTCTTCGACAGACAGGTGATGAACAAGCACTCGTCAGTGTCAGTCACCAAGGTGCACTGTGTCAAAGCATTCTCCACAGACACTGCTGTAGTGCGGAATTAGCAGCCAATTTACACATGAACCAGCTCTTTCTTTTAGCCACCACTACCACTAACATCAGCACCACTACTCTTCACCGACAGACGGACACCGGTTCCTGCTAACGCCGAAGGGCACGAGATGAATCTACAGTATTCCCGTTGGACGGCTTCTCAAGTACCGTTACCGCTGACCTGTCCGCACGCTTGTGCAAATACGAAAGCCTGCTTATGTTTCTCTTCGAAGGTGTAGTTTAGTAGCCAAACACAGTGTTTGTCGGTCGGCAGTTTACATCGTCGACTTGACCAGGACGGTCTTCTCGCCAACTGCCGCTGTTCACACTTTAAATTGCTCCCAGTCCCCTCATTGTTCTGTTTGTGTCCCTAGTGCCACAGTTACAGTGTTTTCACCCAAAGCCACAACTACAAAATGCGTCACGGTAAGTAATCTGCCAAAAGAACCCCCTCCCCATAACCGACCGATCAGCCCCACTCAAACAGTGCCACTCCTCCTCCTTCCCTGACCCAAACAGTGTTCATTGCTTTGGTTCTCTCTCTGGCGCTCTTTACCTGCCTGGCACAAGCCAAGGAAAAGAAAAATGACAGTCCTGCCAAGTTGAAGGCACAAAGTCGAGTGGAGAACTCGAAAAAGGCCTCTTCGAAAGACATGACGTCAGTACTGCAACAACACCTCATTGGTCCGAACATCAGCAATCCCGGTGGCAATAACGATAAGGAGCTGAGAGGCACTTCCGGAAAGGAGGAAAAGAAAGGACGGCTGCAAACCGTGGGCTCAGTGCTCGGCGACATCATTGGAGTACTCGTTTCAGAAGTGGCCCGTTTCTTCGGCAGTGTCGTCAGCGATGTCGCCCGAGAGGTGACCGCTCATGGATTTGTTTCTCTTCTCAAGCAGGTCGCCGACTTTACGGGAATAAATCTGAACGGCGGCAGTGCCGCATCATCGCCAGTGGCCGCCACTGCACCTCACTTTGGTTGACCTCCTTCTCTGAGTATCACCCCACTGCCAATGCATGTTCATCACATGTCACTCAATCAACCTACCTATCATTTTTATTTATTAAATTATTTTCCTTATTTATTCATTTTTTTACTTGTTTTCTCATTTCTTAATTCCTCTGCTGCGCCATCTACTGTCAGAGAATAGATGTGCAAAAATAAAAAAGTGCTAGTGATCCCAAAGTTGGATTTCAAATGGAACAGGCGCACTGGCGCCGAGCAGCAGTGTGTGCAGCTGGGCCAAGAATGGCTCCACTGTTTCGGGTGCTGCTGCATCCATAGCCCACAACTCGACATTGGCTAGGCTGCCTCAAACACCAACGCACACACACCGCTTCTTCGCTTTTCGCCAGCCCGGAGCCATTCACCACCAGAATGGATCAACACTCGATACGAATTAGCACCATCAAGTTGATAAGTTGTATCAGTTTGATCTTGGGTAAGTTCGAAAATGCTCGAAACAGCCTCTAACCGAACACTTTTGATGAGGCAGTGTTGATTGGGCCTGTGTTGGCGGCGAAGAAGGTGGCAGATGCCTATGCGGTGTGGGATGACAGTGGAATGGTGTGCATCTTGGCAAAGTTTGAAGCCCATCTCACCATCACCTATGACACTCGAAATGGTCCACAGGTAACACAAATACTTCTAGGTTATCTCAACTAAACAAATATTACATCTTTTGTTTGTTGAAATAGCAATTGACTGAGAAGATTCCGGTGGACACCACTGCTAGTGGCCGCTGTGAATATTTGCTTGATGAGAAACCTGTGCTTGATGTTTCTTGGATTGGCGGATTTAAGTTTAGAATCGCATTCGAAAAAGTAAGATTAAAAATCAATTGAAACAGAGCAATTAAAGAACTAAGCTTTTCTTGTATGTAGATTGAAGACACCAAATGGGGCGTCCATTCAATGGATCTTGTCTACAACACGGCGGACTCTCTGTTCCGTGGCTCTGTAAACGGTAACCAGCTAGTTGTTAATGGTTGCAAATCAGCAATTTAACCCAATTATACTCCTTTTTCAGGCGGCAAAAAGGTAGCTCGTGCCGAAGGCAGAGCCATGGCCATGTTCACCACTCCCTTGGGCAAATCGTACCTGTGCCCTTCACCGCCTGCCCTAAACCTCTACGAGCCCAAGCAGGAGAGGCCAAGTGTGAAGGTGCGCTTCACAAACGTCCACTTTCAGGCATTTCAAATTGAGTTTGGCAAGTTCTCACCCAGTAAGTTCTAGAGATTTTTACCTTCTTTGAACATTACTCACTCTGCTTTTGTTCAAGTTTCACGCTGCAGCCAGGTCAGCTTCGGTGCAGGCGTACAATCGCCACTGTACGTCAGTCTGGAGCAAGATGATAGCGTACCTGTGGTAGTTGGAACTCTCACTGTTATTGTTTCCATCTTGGTCATTGTTGGGTACGCCGTTTACAAATCATGGGTCTTCAAACAAGTCGACTACGACAACATGATCTAAAACCAAAATGAAAAAACCAAATAATGAAACAAGTTTGAAAAAGAAGTGCACCACAAAACAATACTACTTACTGAAACCAAGTCTTCCATTACTTGATGAAACAAAGTCTTCCATTTCTTCACCCTTAAACAAACTTATCTTAAATTTATCACACACTCTACTGAACTATACCATGTCTTCCAGGCAATCACCAAATGCCATTGCTTCTTTCAATGTTTTCCAAAAGTTTTCTTATAGACTTGAAAGCTTGCATCTTCTCAAACATATCCATTCTATGTAATAGACTCTGTTTTTAATCTTGCAGTAGTTATTTTCATCCTTCGTTTTTGTACAATCACATGTTATCCGCACCGACATGTTTACGTGTTCCAGCATTTGTCAGCAGAAGATTTGTAGCGGACCAGCAGACAATGGACTAGCTTTAAGAAATGGTAAATCTGTTTGTGTAAAGTTGTTTCAATGTTTTTCGATTGAAGTAAAGTTGCTAAGCAGCATTTCAAACTACTTTTTGCTTGTTGTGAAGTTGTTCTCGAGAAATCAAAACAAACACTCAGATGAGGGGCCCGATTTGCTCTTACCACAAAGAGCGTTATTGTTTACAACTTTTTCAGCTGGCCTGTTTCAGCTGGCCTGGATCTTCAAAACTAAAAGTGAACAATATCTTTGTGGTAAGTATCGATCTGTTACTACTTTACAATGTAATATTTAACTGACATTATTTTATTTTTAGAATGCAAAATTTTATTTCATTTTTCGCAACACAATGCATGCAAAAGATTGCCTATTTGCCAGAGCGACCCTAATTTGGACTTGGAGCGCATTAATATTATCCATTACTTAGATTGAAGTTTGTGCTATTCACATTTTCTGTGCATACAATTGCTCTGCAAATTGAATTTATTGATGCGTTTAATTTAACAGGGTAGTGCAACTTGGCAGTGAAGGCACTTCCGAAACAATGCAAACAAATAATAATTGATAAGTGCAAATTTAATTATTGCCAATTATTGACACAGACTTTAGCTTCTGCTAAGAGGCGAGCGGGAATAATAACTGAATGGCCTCTTTCTATTGGCCTTGTCAGAAGTAATCGGTACACGAGTGGGAATTAGTCTGCTGCCTGTGTCTTGTAGAGATTGCCACACCAGACCAAGAAAGTGCCTTCCGTAAGTTGCTGTTGTCTGCTCTTGGTACGATCGAATGCCATTACGAGAGCATAGCCAGACTGCCTGATGAGGGAGTGAGAGGTGTGCAACGTACAGCGATCAACGACGCCAAAAGGGAAGCACTTACTAGTTCTAATGATGAAAAGACATGGTTCAGCTCACTTCTAGGCAGAGACACTTCTTGGCCGAGTGTTGGCAATGAACTTGCATCGCTCTCCGAGAAATGGTGAAGAATGTGTGAAGAAAGATATATTTGGCTCTGTCGCTTGCTAGACGACTGAGGTTGGCTTGCAAAAACATACTTTAGTGAAGGCAGTGCCCTAACGAATTCACTTGGCACCTTGTTGTAAACTTGACTTGCCTTTTAGTATTCTTTTCCTGTTTTCCTATCCAAGAATTTTTATTCTGTGAATAACCTAATAAAAAAAGTGAGTCATCTAGCTAGGTAGCTGCGACAGAGTTGAGTAAAAATGAAATTCTGTGTGGACCGAATTCTAAAGTAAATATAAACTTTCTTTTTTGAATAGAGTAAACCAATATTTTAACCTAAAAACACTGCTTTACATTTTTTTTGGTAAAGCGTCAATAGAAATATTTTCAACGTTGCATTTTGATTTAAAACAGCAAAATTGACTGTTGCCAAGATTTGTTCAATTGTACATTGAGATGTTCTGCCAAAACGACAAGATGCAATTTAATAATTTATGTTTGAATTAGGGAAAATTTTACTTTGCCAAAATTGTTTTATCTTCTGCTGAGGAAATTGAGGATTTGGTATGCTAAGTGAAAATTTCCATCTGCAAACAAAGCGATACTTTATGACGGTTCTTCTTACAAAATTGACACTAACAACATCTTTTTTCTTCGCGTCTTTCTGAAAGTTATCATAACATCTAATTCATGGTAGTCGATTCTGTGTCTAAGCAGGCATTAGTTTGTCTGTCTGTCTCTCTAACGTGCATAGAACATCTGCACAGCACCCGAAACGGCGCCCAAATTGGCAGCAATTAGGCAGTGTCGTCAGCTTGCCAGCTACACAGCTGCTTCCTCCACTTCCTCATAGTGAAACTTGGCGGTAGTGTGGCCAAGTCGGCGATCGGCCCTAATGAGTCTGCCGGCAGCAGTCTCTGTCTGACTTGTTCAGCAGTTCAACACGTTCAGACTGGTCTCTGTTTTTAATTAATCTGTCATCCCCCTTCTAATCGCCATTTACATAATCGCCCCCTGCCAGTTCTTTGCCCTTTTTCATTCCACAGTGAGCTTATCTCTGGCCGACATCTTCCTATTTGGAATCTTTTTTTTAATTCTGCCTCAAAGCAGCCGTGCACCGTTTGCCTTTGTCATGAACTCGGCAAATGGCAATGTAAATGACGTGCAGCAAATGTACCGTTGCAAAAAGGCCCACTGACGACGGTTCACTCGTCCTTAGCTTTTTTTGCTGCTTCTAAGCAGACTGAATCTTCTCTCGTTGTTTGCCTCTGCTTATCAGTCATTCTGCCCTTTTCTTTGTATTCAAGTGCAATGTCGCCAAATGCTAAGTTTAGTTGACAAACAGAGCCAGTTGCAGGGAGTCGTGGAGGAGAGGAAGGCAGTTGAAATGTTGAAAGGCTTATTACATGGAAGTGTATATTCAATTAGTCGTTTCCTAATCGCCGGCAACTATGTGATGTCGCCAGTGGGACAGTCAGAGTACGCCGGTGTACGATTGTTGTTGTTCTTTTATATGCATTCAAATAATAATGCAACTCATTTACAATTTAATTTGACAGACAATCCTGCTGGGAGGAGTGCAGTCTTCCCAAATGAGATTAGTCAATGGAGAGAACTGGCGCATCATCAAATAAACGGCATTTTTTGTTTCAAAACGAAACTGAGCATTAAATTAAAGATGTGTAGTTCCTCAACCAGTACTGAATTATAACTTTTGCTGTGCTCTAGTGCGACTGTATGTCAGTTTGAAAAGAGCAAGTGTAATTAGTGTGTGTTCAACACATCATTTACTGAAGAAGCAAAGTTTATGATCCTCGACAAAGTGGTTGAAACATGTCCAAAATGACGCCTCACCGAAAACTGGTTTGTGTGTCGTCTCTGCTACGGTAGGCCATCAATGCTGCATTACCTAATCGCCTCGGCCTTGAACATTGGTCATAACACTGCGCTCGGCACACTCTTCAGCAAAGTTCTTCGACTGCTGCTGCTGATGATGGTGGTGGCGGTGGGGGTGTCGCACACATGGCCAATGGTATTCCTCCACTCTGCCTCTGTTATTCGATTCTCGTTTTGAGGTAATGTGCAAGCAAATTCGAGGTCGCTTCAGCAGAGCAGGCGAGAGAGAATGAGAGAACAGCAGACAGTCGTCGACTCTGGTGGCGACTGCAGTGCTAGCAGCACCGGAGAAAGTGGTCGTTCGTGCGGACGGATTCAATACCGCCAACATCGCAACTGTGCGCTAAAGTTTTTTGTCCTTTCTCTGCTGTTCAACGGCGGGCTCTTCTTTTCTTTCTTTAGGAAGAGAGACACACATTTGGCGTACTTTGGTGAGTGTAGTCCACATCGTTTGTCATGTCGTGTCTTCTGGTGCTCTGTCTTCTGACGTCCGCTCGTAGTGGCAACTTTGCTGTTGTACTCGTTGCCTAAGCGGCAGCAGTGGCAGCTCAGTTGAGCCTCAACTCACCGTCAGTCAGCTAGCACTGCCGTACATTGTGTCCATTCACTGCAGCTGCACGGCACTTTGGCTCTATTCTGCACACCGCCATCGCCACCACCACCACCACCACCACTATCGTCTCCCTCCGTTTGGTTCTTGCTTCTACTTCTGCTTCGATTGCTTCTGCCGCCTTCTACTGCTGCTGCTGCTGCTTCTACTGCTTCTGCCGCCAACAATCGAAGCCAATCGGCAGGCGCCAGTGCCAAGTGCGACCAGTAAGATGAAGAAGCAGCAGCAGCAGCCGCATTCACAACAAAGCCCCTGAGTGTGCATGTGTGCGCCGGAAAAAAGTCTGAATGAAGAGTGTCAGCGTGCGTGTATATACACAACTGGAGCATCGATTGCACCCATCGCAAGTAGCACAGCCCCCGCTGCCAATCGTATATTCAATTCAAGAGAGGCAATTGGCGCGCGCTTCTTTGATTTCGCTTGCCACTGGCACTCTCTAGCTATCCAGTAGTGCAATCCCTTCACTGGCTCGCGTGTTAGTCAGTGGCGCACGCGGCAGCCAGCGGTCATCTGCTGCTCTTTGCCCACTGCCTCTTGGCTCCCATTCTTGGACCAGCAGCAGTAGCAGCAGCAGCATCAAAAGCCGTCATTTCATGAGGCAGCTTCGTTTGTACGTTCAGTAGAAGTGTATCAAGTGCACGATCGCAGTACTTCAACATCACTGCACTCGCACACTCACACACCGGCACCAATGCCAGCTGACTGACTGTCAACTGCACTTGACAACTGTCATCACTTCGGTTGCTGCGGCTACGTGATCGAGAGCACCAGCAGCAGCAGCAGCTGCCACCACCTGCTCTTTCGATATATCTCTAACCTACCTACAAAGCGGACCTTATATTTGCACACCAGCCGTCGTACATTGTGAAGCAACTTTCAACGTTTCAGCTTTTGTTTTTAATTTAACATCGACGCATCAAGCAAACGTTCCTTTCGTAAGTTGCCAGATTTTTTGACTACTTTTTAAATCTTTTTCACTGCGGAGGAAAAAAGTAGATTTTTAATGAACGATTTTCAATCTAAAACTTAAACTTTATATAAAAATTATTTTGTTTTTAATGCTACTAATAAAACGAAATTCATTGATTGCTTTTTTTATTTGCGCTCTTTTAGAATTAATATAGCACTAAATGCTGGCGGCAACTAAGTTTTTTAAGTCCGATTATCATTTTAAACATAGACCCTATTAAATAGTGGACTTTTACTCATAAAATGTCAATTCATACAAGAGATGAAAGGTGATAAATCAGCCAATTGTTAAAAAAGTTTTTTTTATAAAAATTCCTACTTTTTCAACTACACAGAATAGAATGACACACTGACCAGTCTATACATTTAGCTGAATAGAGAAAAATGCCTTTAGTTATAGCATTGGAAGTTGTGTGTTTAGTAAGCAATGTGCGTCATTGCGAGTTTGTTTTTGGAATTAAGAGCATTACAATTGAATTATCAACGCAGGAAAGTCCAAAAGTAGTCATTGCGAGAAGCAACAGCTCGAATCCAATTAAAATTTAAATCTTTTTTTCAAGCTTTCATTTGGTTGCGAGTGTATTGCAGAGACTGAAAGCAAACACGGGCTGTCAAGCTCAATTTTAATTACACAAGGCAATGGGCTCCCTTTTTCTGTAGACCATTGAAAAAAGTGAACTTTTAGCGATGCAGAAGTTTGGCAGCAATGACAGTGTCTGGGCACAGTGTAGGAAAGTGGACCAGCACACCTCATGGTTGTTTCAACCACTTTGAGAAAAAGCCGAAAGAGTCCTCTCTTTTGGCTGTATAACTTGT
The DNA here is from genome assembly GCA_024499935.1 of Tyrophagus putrescentiae. NCBI lineage: Eukaryota > Metazoa > Arthropoda > Arachnida > Sarcoptiformes > Acaridae > Tyrophagus > Tyrophagus putrescentiae. Next base: position 6,091,796 of record JAMZRA010000002.1, on the reverse strand, counting down.
GAGGTCTTCACATTTGCGAGCACACAAAGCCACAGTGTAATGCAATTGAAAACGTTTCAAGTGCGGCTGCAGACAAAAAGAAAGTTTGCTTGCATTCGTCTGAAGCAGCAGTAGCAATGGCAGTAGGAAAACTGGTCTGGCACTACTCAACTTGGTTAGATAATGGCAACTGCTATTTGTCTTGGCCCTGGTCGTCTTTCTATTTGCCTATGTGATCGTTTCCCGAAATTGCCTCTACTTCCTTGGTAAGGCGTGAAGTGAGCCAATTCGTGGCATGGCAACTTCCCACGGCGCCAAACCAATGCCTCCGATTGACAGCACTCTCAATTCAGGGAGACAACTGCAGACTGCGAATGCAAACAGACAGACAGACAGACTGCTGTGGCAATGACTAAGAGCACTAATTTGCGCCCAGCCACTGCTCATTAGGCGCATTGCCATTTGACGGTGATTCGGCCGTTGTCGTTCGATGGCACTCTCACTTCATTTAGAACAGCGATGCGGTCTACCGCCAGTGTCGCATTATATAATGTCAGCGCCGAACTAGCACATAATAGTAATTGTCAGTGCATCTAATGCTTGCCATTTTGCATCGTCACTTCATTACGTCTAAACTCTTGTTCTGCGGTAATTAATTCACAGCACTTTGCAGTGTAATTGATTTGTCCATTCAAGTGGACGACAATTGAGCAGACCATTTCACCAGTCACTTCTTAGTTGCCATTCCAAATGTACCGAACTTTCAAAACTTTTTTGCTCTGCTACTGATGACGCAGTACGGTCGTGTTCTTCCTTGATGAGTCTATTTAGTAGCAAAGGAAAGCGCCTTCTTCTACAACTACCATTTACGCTGCTATCTCACTTTCTAGTAGCCTCAAATTAATTAATGATTGCAGAGCTGGTGGTGTGATTCGATAATGAATTCTTCCAATGAGAAGCTCCTTTTTCCCGTGTTTTGTTTGTGAGGCTCATGCGAAGTTCATTTATCATAGAGGCAGCAGGCGCCATCCTCGTGCCTCTTGCCTCTCTTTTCTCTCTCTTTCCCTCTCAATCCGTTGAGACCGGCCTGTCACCGTTGACATTGGACAAATGGCGCCAGGCTTATGCGTCTGAGCGCCCCACTGTCAATTGGACTCGCTTGCTTGGGGTGTCAGTTTTATTGTTCTCTACGTGACCGCCAATTAATAAGACGAGTGGCACTGCTACAGATCACACTGGAGAAGCATAGCGTAGCATGGGGGTGCTAAACGTTGATGCTATTCTTTTTCCTGTGCAATCTTGCTATCTCACCATGTACGGTTGAGTGCTGCCAGCGAAGGGCCCAGCCACCCTTGCTATTATTGGCTCACCTTATCTCCTGTTATCTCACCACTGTCTTTTCATTACCAGTGCACTTTTTTAACTTTATGATCTCTCCCCCAGTCATGGCTTCCTGTGTGTACTTTGGATTGACATTGCATCTTTCCCTCAATGCCGGCAGTTTAGAGGTCAAGGTTCACTGTTCACTGGGCGCTGAGTGAGGAAGCCAGCAAAGGTCAGGTGTGTTCTGTTTGCGGGAGCTGCAAACAGCTACCGCTCTCAGGTTGCATCTCTGTTTGCGCAAACACCGCTCGAGTGCATTGCAGTGCAGAGTTTTCCATTGCGACACTTCGCTGGCGCTAACACTGCTGAAATACGAGATTGGTCGGTAAAGTGTCAACGACAAAGACAACAAGACACTGATAAGTTCCTATTGATGCGCTGACATTTTCGCCAGCTGCCCCACTCTTAAGCCTTCCCTATCGCCCGGTGCAAATGCATTTTCCCAGTTAGGCGGTTTTGCAGAGCACAAAAGCACTGCTTGGGTTTTTTCTGGTGATCAAACTAATCGCTAAAGAGGCAGACATGGGAGAGATAGTGCTCGTGAGAGAAAAAAGTAGAGTGAACGATCGCTCGCCTAAATGACACTGCACCAAGCTGCTTCTTTCCGTCGTTGTCGGCTTTTGTTTGTTACCTTTGTTTTTTCCATCAGCTCGTAATCGTTGAATGTTTTGTACTGTGGCCTCGGTACTATTGCTACTATTGTTGGCGTTGTTGTTGCCGCCAGTGATGGCGTCACTGGCGGTAAGCTTACGCAGGAAACAGTGCTTGCTGTGTTGCACTTCTTGTGCTGATGCTTCTTGTGCAAGAGCATGCATTTGTTAGGCCAATTATTAGGCTCGATTAATATTAAGCAAGTCGTAAGCATGCCTTCAGTTGATCAAGCTATCAGTTGAGCCGAGGCGCATTCATTACCGATTCCGGTGGCGTTCACTGATTTTCCTACACTTGCGGCTCAGTCACTCGCTGCCAGTGACTAGAACTGTACAGAGTGCCAACCGAACTGTCAACCCATCTACGCCATCACTTCCTTTGCAAGTCTTTGGCCCCCGAGTGTCGGCACTGTTTATTTTCTTTTTCAATATTAGTTTTTAAATTGTAAGTGGGCTTTTGCAGGCGGTGGATTCACCAGTGATCATCTTCAGTGGTGTGTCTGCGTGAGAGAGTGCGTCTGTCTATTAATAGTTGTGGCAGAAAGCATCGCCTCGAGACCAAGGGTGAATCGGCTTCGACGGCGATCTCTTGTGCACTTCCCTCTCCTCCCTCGTCTTCTCACTCTCCGAATTGTTATTGTTGTCGTTTGACGTGTCTATATCAGTGTAAGTGTTTGCTCGTAATCGTTATCGGTATGCCGCTGTCTTGTGCCAGTGTATCGCTGCTTTCTATGCTGCAGCCGCCACTGCCGCCGTGCACACCTTCTTCTGTACAGTGGTCTCTCTCGCTCTCTCCCTCTCTGCCCATCTCGCCCCTTCTTGTATGTTTCCAATGAGCACTATCTCTTCACACTGAACCATTATCTGAGGCGCATATCTGTGGGAAGAAGCAGTATTGGCAGGCTGCAGTGATACAGATGGCAGAAAGAGGCAGTGAAAACGCAGACATCACCAGCAGCATGGGGGACACCAGAGCAGTCATCAACATTGCTGTCCTCACCAGCAGCAGCAACTCCACTTAATCGCCTCACCATTCTCCCAATGACTGTAACAGTTTAGTTGCGCGCGAAACCAGTCGTGAGAAGTGCTGCTCAGTACTCCACACTCAAGTGGCCAGTTCTGTAAGTCGAGCCACCAGTTTTTCCGTTTCTGCTTCCGATTTGACTACTCTGTTTTTCTGGTAATCTCTAAAGACTATACTTTTTTTCATCTTTATTTTGCCGTCAAATTCCCAGGGGCATTCAATTGTGCACCACAGCATCTTTTATTAACTTCAAGTGAACCGCACGATTCGCTTTAAAATTCAAACTCAATCTGCACTCTTTGATTGCACTTTTTGAATATTTAATCTCCGATTTATTCGCTTCTGATGATCGACTCAACTACTTTACAATCGTCGTTTTTATATGCCGTGAATTATTTTTGTCAGTAGTGCATGAAAGATGACTTTCATTTGCTTTTCTTTGTCTAGAGCACAGTCAATGGAAAGTGCAAACATTCTATAAATTCATCGTTTGTTTGCTTTTCACTACGGCATATGTGTGCTGCTGCAGGAGTGCCATCAAAGAATGCTTTATGACCAGGTTTTCTTTTAAAATATATGAACTAATTCACCATTTTGCCTAATGACAACACAACGTCAGTACTATGCTTTTCATCGGTCCATTTAATTCAGTTAGCACTAATTTGTCAGTAAGTAATTATTATTACAATATGCAGCCATGGCAGTGCAATTTACTTATGTTGCTCTGAAATACATTATGGGGTTTAACAAACTATGACATGAGAAGGAGATGAGTGATCAGCTGCAATTTATAGCTGCCGTAATGATGCCGGTAAAATTCTCAGCAGTGAGCAGCAGCAAATAATGGAGCAATGACGATTCTGCCTGTCCACCCGTTAGATTATTAATCTCTTCACCGAATGATGTTTGCCTAGGAAAGCGGCGGCGGCATATTTACCAAAGCTACCCGTAATGGGCTAGTAGTATGCTCGTGCTTTTGTCAGGCAAACATTGCTGTCCTTATTATTATTATTATTAGTCATCGTTTATACGACAGAAAAAGGTGCGATGCGACCTACTCAAACAAAACAGAAGCAATTGCTAAGCGTTATGTTCTGTACTGTACCGAAAAAAGCTCAACCCCGAGTGCATTGAAAGAACTTCTCCGTTTACTCGTTCTAAGAAAGCACCAGGCAGACTAGCATTGCAATTTGTGTCAATTAGTTGGTACGCTCGTTAAGGTCACTCACTAACGGTCTACTGTTTCTTTTCTTTCTCGTTCATTGCAGGCCGCAGATTGAAGTTGCGTTTGGAGCCGTTTGGAGAAGCAGCTGTACAGAGCTCCTTTCCTCTTCTCTGTTTGTCTTGAGCAGCCATAATCCTCGCTCACCAAGAACGGAAAGGAGAGCATAGCTGCAGCCAGTGCGAGGCAGTCTGAAGCACCTCTTTCTGCCATACCATATATCATTTGCCACCACCAACTTTCTCCATCACCTTTCTCCCACCTGCTTTATCTCTACATTGTGCACCAGAAGAGGCAGTGCTACTACGTTTACTGTTGCCAATTCAGGTATCTGCGCTCGCCAACGTAATAATACATTCTCCGTAATGAAATTGACTTGATGCTTAATTCTACGACGTTGATCACCACGCACGGCTTATTGACAGAGAGAGAGAGAGAGAGAGTGAGGCCTCCGACAATTGCTGAGTCGCACTCATCTCACCACCACCGCCACCACCACCCACTATCACTACCTTCAACAACAGCACCAGCACCCGAAACTGCAGTAGCAGCATCAGCAGCCCTTTCATCCGTTAACACCAGAAGTGCTATCGTCATTCTCTCGTTCGTCTTTCTCCCGTGTCATTGTTGTGCTCGCTCACCACCAGTACTCCACTTGGCCATTACTATCGCCGGACTGCCCTTCTCTCTTCACTCTGGTCCCAGCTGGCAGCTTTTATCAACGCGGCACACCGCTACAAACAAACTCGATCAGATTTTATTTATATTCCTTCTCCTCCGCCTCGTATGCGTCAGTGTGCCTTGTGCTGCGGTGCACTGCTGACATCGATTCTCAATCAGATAGGCTTCTTTTAAAAACAGCAGCCTTTTTTCAAGCAAACACTTGCTCACTCACTCTGCTTCTGGGCACACAAACACACATACCTGCACTCGGCACAGCGTCTCTTTCGATTAAAAAACTCCGTCCAGGCTGAGTAAGAAAGGGCAGAAAAAAGCGAGCATCAGTGATTGCCGGCACCACGTTCCCTCCTTTTCTTCGCATTTCCCCCCTTTTCACCTGACACTTCACTGCGTTTTTCATCTCCCGGTGCTGTGTTGTCGTCAGAACTACTGTCTTCCATCTTGTATGCCAACCATTTCTCCTTTCTTTCTCTTTTTCATCTTCGACCGGGCCGCGAGTACAATCAGCGACCACTTAGCGACCCACTCACTGGCGGAATACTTTGTATATACAGCGGCAGCGGCAAGGGCAGCAGTAGAGCACAGCTCAGTGTCGACATTCACTGTGAGCTGAGTGGGTCTTTGTTCCGAGCTCACTCGCCGACATCTAAAGCCCCCTCAACTGCAGCCGCCGATCTGAGCAGCGCTCTCTTTCCTCACCACAATGGAGCCCCTCTGTGCGTCGCATTCCAACGAGAACTCGTTGACTGTTGAGCGCGAATCCTTTCAGTCCACCTCTGCTCCCACCTCGCCCACTAAGATTCCCATTTCGGTGATGAGCATGAACATGATCGCCATCAGCCAGAACGCGTCAGGCGACAGTAGCGCCGAGTCGACTGCCAGCGCCGACAATCTGCACTCTCGCTCCACTTTCGGCACCGACCTCACCAATCGCCACAAGTCACATCGCTCGGTGAAGTTCCCGGAAGACAATGCCATAGTCACTGGGTACCACTATCCCGATCCCTACCGATATGGTAAGTGTTTAACAGTGTCGGCACCGTCTGCACATTCCTCACTCGTTGCTGATGTCACTCTTGACTGCACTCCATGCTAATGCAGATGCATAAACAATGCTATCAATCACTTTGTCTTTCGCACTCGTTTTCTCCCTGCTTCAACGCATCAGCATCACTGCTAGCCACAAGACAAACTCTGATGTACTGCCTCCCATGTCAGCCATGTCTGGCTGCAGTCAACGACCCGATTGATGTAACCGATGCGACAAGGGAAAGCTTTCTTTACCTGTGCCCTTTTCAATCGACCAGCATTGGCCACCAAATTGAAATATTCAATTTACTCGCAGTTGTTTGGTCGTGCCCTCCCCTCTTACTTTGTGGCAGTAGTTTTTTCTAGTGCAAATAAAGGCTGTTTTGCAACACAGTCTCCTAAATCTCATTTGTTCTTTCTACACTGCAGCCCAAACTCATTTATTTTTTTCAATAATACATTTACTGCACGCACATTTTTTTTGTTTCCAAATGTCGCCCTACCTGGGACACAACACAGGCGGCGGCAACGATCAGTTTCATAGAGTATTGTTGCGTTTGAATTACGCTTGCCTTCTAATTCTTTAATTTCCGACTTGATAGAGGAAAACGAGCTAGCTATCGATAACAAAAGGACGATATTATCAGAAAAGAAGAAGAAGAAGAAGAAGAAGAGAAAGAGAAAGAATAGTGAAAGCATCGTTTGGAAGCAGTAGTGAGCAATAATTTGCCTTTCCGCCTGAGCAGCATCGTCTATTATCGAGTGCCATTAGTCGTTTCATTTTTGCTGATGAAGCGAAGCTTGTTCATTTTCTCCATTCTTCTTCATGCCTTTGTGACCACCACTGGTGGTACTGTTTACTTACTCTTTTTTTCAGTTGATTGTGACCCAAGTGCAGCTAGCTAAGTGAATGTCAACAACAGTAAGAGAAAAAGCGCGAAAGAAAGGCTAAGCGAGCTTTACTCCTTGCTGTCTCAACTCGTTCACTAGGTCGTACATTAAATGAATCAAATAACTGTGAGCAGCAGTGCCCTTAGCTGAGCTTTGCACTGCTCCTCCGTGTCCAAGTGTACGTTGCTAGCATTTTGACACCTTCTCCTCAGTCTGATTTATGGGCATTGCCAACACTGGCACAGCAGCAACAGCATTAGCACTACATAGCCTTACACACACTTCCAAGGTCATTCTCCTTTTCTATCGATTCTGCATTAGACTAATTGACGCCTACTGCTGTACATTGCTTGATTTGCTACTCTATCATTGCCTTATTTTTTTTAATAAGATTCCTTTTATGACGTACATAACTCTTTTTTATATTTTCTTTTTTTATAGTAACGGAAATGGTGGACAATGACGTGGAATCAGTGTCGATTGCGTACAAAGAAGCTTGCGCTAAACAAAATATCGTCCCAATACCATCAGTGTTGGAACAAATTCAGGTATGGTGTCCAATGTTTGCTTAGCTATTATTAAATTAAACAAAAACTATTTGATTAACACTTTGAAAAATACTTTTATATTTGTGTGCAGTGTCTTGTTAACAGTATTACTTTTATAAGTTTTAAATTTTTAAAACAATTTCAATGTCAACGTCTGAGACCAATCAGCAAACCGCTTTCTTTTAGTTATCGTTTGTCATTTTTGTCAGCCCTGAACTTGTCTACAACTGAACCAAAATTGGGTAATTGCGTGTTTGGCAATCATTATATGATTGTCTCTTTGCTTCGAGCAAGATCGTTCATTTTTCTAGTTATAACTGGCATTTGTCAGCGTTAATTATTTGTCCCATATTTGGCATTCTTTAACCACATCTAACACGTTTGACAACACAGGGGCATCTGCCAATGTCAGTGAGCGACCATTTCAATTATAGCCTAATTGATAATGCTGCACAAAATATTAATTAGTTATATAGTGCGGATTTGGGTGGTCGAGTGCTTAACGGAAGTCATTTTTTTAATGAACCAAAAAATGAATTTGCCGGCTAATGTAGCATTGAAGGTCAGTAGGTGCAGTCAGGCTTTATAATTCAGTCTACTCATTTTAACCAAAAATCAATTTTATTATTTAGGTTATGCAGCAGTACTAAAGCAACTGAATGCACTGAATTTGAAATTGATTTGTCAATATTAAACATATAAATGCATTGTTTTTTGACACAGTGTACTTGTTAAGAGCTAAGGCGTTAGTCCTATTTTCTGACACTTGAATCAACCCATTTGCTATTTTTAATGATTGATTTGTGATTTATTTTCTAATTACAATTCAAAACATGTCTACTTTTGATTTCCTGTGTCTGACAATCACAAGTTCACCTAAACAATCAACTAAAGTGTAACTTTAACTGAAATGAACGCAATGTTGACAGTTCCCTGTTGTGACTCTTACAGGCTCAAACCTATTTTCAAATCAAATCAGTTCACTTTTCTTGACCGGATTGCTTTCTGAATTTTAACGGCAAGAAGCATTCCTATGCATCGCTAGTGGCTCACCTTTTAAATTGCATTGACATTTGGGCAAGGGGGCCTTGCTCGATTGCATTGCATTCACTTTTAGTTTAAATCGGCAGCCTTGTCTTTTCTACTTTTTCAGGCTTTCCCTTTTGCAGCGTTATGCTTTGAAAAACATCATCTTTCTACGTAAGCCGATGCGAGCTCATTTGCATTATTTATTGCGCACACATTCTCTTTTTTATTTTTATTTTGACTACACTTTTCATTGACAGTGTGGTGGCGGAGAATTGATGAGGAGCGAATGGAGAAAGTGTTGTCTGCATTTGCGGTCGTTAGGTCGAGCCGATCGGAGAGGCTGCCAGCAACTACGACAGGAAAAGGGGACATTCAGTAATGCTCAGTCGACAGCATCTTCTGAGAGCAAAGTATAGAGCCTCTCTACACAACTTGCTATGCCAACGGGCGTGCTGCCTGTAGAAAAGTAAATTTGATTGCTTTCAATAGTTTTTGAATCTGTTTTTGGTATTTCGCTGTCTTCTGTGTATTTACTTTCTATTCAATTACCGACCAAGGCGTCCTTTGCATTGGGACTTCCAATTTGTGAAGCACACTTGGTCTTTTGTCTCTTGGCACTCTTTTTTACTGGCACCCTCACTACTTTACCGCAGGCCAGTGAAGCTTGGCAAGGAGGCCGTGACGCAGGGGCATCACAGACATCACGGGCATTTCATCCTGTTTGAGTTTTGTTTGTGTGCCTAGCACTGCCAATGACCTACGCTGTGTCTTCCGAGTGAATGTTGTTTGCTTTTGCGGCATTGTTTGACTAGTGTCCGCCGTGGTCAGTGGACGTCCATTAGCCAATTATCTAATTGCCACCAGACGTGACTAGAAATATTCACCCGTTCTTCTCCTGACTCCTAATTGCTATTCTTTATTTATCTAACGTATACGTATTCTTCAGTCTATAGGGTTTTCTTATTTAATTTTCAGAGTACGGTGGTGAGCCCTACTGATTGAGCCTAGGCACACTGATTTGACGCAACTTTTTCCTACCACTGTTTTGTTTGTTAAATGATTCGTTTTTTCCTTTACTTGCTTCTTAGTGTTCTTTTGACATAATCCCTGATCATGTTTGAACTATGATTGCGCCTATTCCGACGCTTTATTTTTGTTGTTAAGTAGAAAATATTGTTAGAAAACGTCTTCTAATCAGGCGTTATACAATTTATTAATTTAATTACCAACTTTTTTCTTTAATAACATTTTTTTCTAATTTTACTTCTTTTTTCATTTTTTTCTTTTTATACGACAATCCAATTATTTTGAATCATATGGTTAACATTATATTCTATTCAACTCAATACATCGGGAAATTTTTGTCGTTTCACATACTTATAATGACCCTTGGGTACTCGACTTGTCTATCTGAACTCATCTTCAACTTCATCATTTTTTCAATTTGGGCAATTCAAATGACACCACAACAGAACTTTAAATGCAATCGAATGCGCGCTCAAGACCTAATTCTTCGAGGTAAGTTTGCAACTTTGTTATTTATTCAATTTTTGCTTGCTTGATCAGTTGTCGTTTTGTGCGTTGATTCAATTAAATTTTCACTTTTTGCAATGTTTTCTAATCAGTTCACTCTGGTAGTAGCTGCAGTAACATTGTACCTTCTATTCGCGTGAATTATTTGTGATTTAATTATTACATTTGACTGCTTTCTCAATGATAGGTGTACCAGTGAAAATTGGTGAACTCATTCACCATTGCCTTGCACAGCAATATGGCCTTCACTGATTGGGAGCACTGCTTTTCCCCAAAAGACGAGAGTCTCCTGTGATGATAGTGGTGCTGCTGATGATAAGCATCGCTAGCATTGTTTGCTCCCGTTCTTTTTGGTGGTACGAATCGAGAACACGCTTCATCAGCAATGGCGACACTGCATCGACAGCAGTGCATCTGCTGGTGATTGATGGACAGAGAGTAGCAGCATTGAGGGCACCATTAATTTACACTAGCTGCCCTAGTTCACTTCTGGCCGGCAAGACAGAAACCTTGCAAACTGTGTCTGCTCCTTTTGCAATATTTCAGTTCTACCTTCTACTGTAGATGTGCTATATTAATTAGTGCTATGCGTACTGACGCTATCAGGCAATGCCAAAGGAGACAGCTGTAATTAGATCGGCTAAAAGTGGACTGCCTAATTTAAAGCGACATTTGGCTGACCGTTTTAGAGGAAAAGTGGCACCAACCGCCTCCAAGAGTGGTCATGCATGGATTCCTTCTGTATGATCAAATTATTAATACCAGTTCACATATTCACGCAAGTTTGCCCAATTGGAAACTGTTTTCACAACTGACTATTGCAGGCGTAGTTTGTTTATTTGGCGGTCATGATAGGCCGACATCGTCGTTTGAGCAACATGGTAGTCGAATTGACTTAATAAAAGTTTTTAATTTTTTGTTTGTGAAAACCTTTGGATAGTTTAACTCAAATAAAACTCATTTTTTTCTGTGCAACTGTTGCTTTAGGTTATTTTGAAACTAATGCAATTGGCGGTTTGCACTGCACTTGACTGTCTAACAAAAAATTTAAGGGGGGACAACGCGCACATAGCAAATTTTTTCGAATTTTTTGGTTTTCTTTTCTAGTCAACAGTTTTTTTCAGCAAGATCTTGAATCACGCAGGTACATTTTCTGCCAAAACGGATAATACTACAAAAATGATCAAGGTGTCAAATGAAAGATGACAAAATTATCTAGATTTTATCTGGCTCGGATTTTTAAATTTTAACTTTGTTGTATATTTAAAAAATGTTTGAAATCTGCACATATTCTATGTTAAGTCAGTTTTCAAAGTTTTTCGTTTTTTATCATCATTCAAAAATCATTATCTAAGACGTCAAACTACTTAAAAATATTCCGAGTCAGACAAAATTTAGATAATTTAGTCATCTTTCATTTGACACCTTGATCATTTTTTTGGTATTACCCGTTTTGGCGGAAAATGTACCTGCGTGTTCAGAACACTGATGTCGTTACCGACAGCGATCCATTCATCGGAGGACCATAGTATTAACACAAAACTGTTCTACATGAAATTCTGAACAATCCTTATTTAGTACATTCTTTATGAACATCATAGCCACCCCAAAATCAAATTTTGAAAAAACAGTAAAAAAGTGCGCGGTGTCCCCCCTTAAAAAAACTAACACGGCTCAATTAGTTGGTCATTAGTGCATGCCATTTGCCTTTCATCAAGCACTCGCAGTCTTGCATTGTGTGCCTAAACAAGATATTTTGTTTGTTTTTTCAGTTTCAATAACTCACATTACCATTTAATCTATTCAAAAAGTGTTATCACTGTTATTAAAAGCATTATCTGTTTTAAATATAAACATTGAATAAAAATGATGCGTTATAAAATTTCCTTAAAATGTCTAGGCACGTGGTAAACTAAATGAACTTGCTCTCAATTGTCGCTATAACTTTAGTTGACTTTGGCATAGTTTGATAAAATAAAAAACATATTTGTTATTGTTAGCAAAACAAGTTATCTTTATTCAATAATGTATTCAAAAAATGAAACATATACGATAGAAAAGGCAATCATAAAGACGAGAAAAATATTATTAAATTCTAGCACTGTTAAAGTTTTTTGATTTTTTTGCAATAAAATATATAAATTTAACAGTTGTAACTGTTTTTCAACTTATTGTCTAATTTTGCTTGTACTATTTTGTATTGCAAAGTTTAATTTACATATGCAAACTGCTAAAATTTATAATCAAAAAGTTCAGACGTTTGTATAGGCTATTAAACTGTGAACCAGTTTTTCACCTACAACGGTTTGATACAAAATGACGTTTATTTTATTAAATTAGCATCAAACATGAGTATCGGCCAGAGACAAGGAGAAACTAGTTTTACGCAGTTTTTGGCAGTTTTTATCTTTAGTTTTAGAATGAATTATTCAATTTCCTTGAACTAGCAAACTCATTTTGCAGCCGGACGGTTTTGATAGTAAAATTGCGAATATAAAATGCCATTTCACAACATTGAGCGTTCTCTTTTTGATGGCTGTTTTTTCTAAAATTGGCTGTTCTTTTCTGTAGTCGTGTCGTTTTTGTACTTGTTTTTCATGAGTTCAGTTTTTAGTGCATTGATCAATTTGGTACCTCATGAAGCAAAGCTACTTTGAAATGGTTTGGCACAAAAAACAGTTTATAAAAGGCCTATTTTTGCAACAAATCTACTTTGTGCATTTTCAAGTGGCCAACTTTCCAATGACGGTAGTTCGATTAATTTGCTCATTGCCAGAAGCAAGTCGACAATTTTACTGCGCTCGCACTCAACACTCTTAGGTCTCTCTCTCTCTCTCTCTCTCTCTCTCTCTTCTCTCTCTCTCTCTCTCTCTCTCTCTTTCTACGTAGCTTTTGTACTTGATTTTATGCTTTGTAATAGTCACGTTGACTGGCAAAGTTGGTAACACAAGTTTGCAAGAAAGTGTACTCTCAGAACGAGTGATGATTGATTTACATTTATATTTATATTTCCCGCCCGCCCAAGTATACTCGCCAGCTGCTTTCTTTGAAAAATTCACGTTGGGAAATCATCGCAGTGCAGCGCACTTTTCAGTAAATTAACCAACAATTCATGTTATTGCCATTATTTTAAATAGTATTAAAATGTTTTATTTTGAAAATATAATACTGTTAAAACGTTTTTAAACAATTTTTTAACTTAATTCTTTAATAATAGTAAATTTAATTATTTTTTGAGCATAAAATTAATTGACTTTTTCTTCTGTTCATAACTAGTTTTGTGTGTTTTTGTTGCAAAATAATAAAAATCAATTGGAATTTATAATAAAACAATAGGAAAATGATTGTTACAATCAAATTTTTGTAATGGTTACTTTTCTAAAATAAATATGTATAGTAGCGGCCCATAGGCCGCTAGCGACGTTGCTTTGAGAGTTCGAAGTTACGTCGCCTGTTTGTGTATAAAAGCAGCTACTCTTTGCCAATAAAAGTCAATCTAGACTACGTATGCTTGTGTTCACTCAGCGCTTCTGTATTATTATAAAGATACTGAAACAACAAAATTTAATTTTTTAAAATAAAAATTTAATGACAACAAAAAGTCGATTGTAAGTGCAATTTGTTTTTTACAGAACATTAATAGAATTAAAGAAAAGTGGTCACTCAACAGAAGACACACTTTAACTGTAACGGCAACCGGAACACTTAGGCAAGCCGGCTAGATTGGTATAGAATTCTTTTTCTGCCTGGTTTGGCAATGAAAAGTTTGTACATCATGTTGGCAGTGTAAACATGCATCAAATGTAGATACATGAAAAAATTCAAGCAAAAAATTAATAATTCTGTGCATGTTTTAAATAGAAACAAACTTTTTGCATTTGTAACACTGTTTTATCCAAAACTACTGACCTGCAAATGCAACCAACTAGAGAAAAATTGACCAATATGAGGTTTTACTCATTACAGAATCACTTATAATACCTTTTAATAACTCAATCTTTTTCATAGAGCTTAACTAGTTGCTGATTTAATCTGAAATCATGCATATTTCCGGTGCAAGTCACTCGTGTCTTCATTTTCATCATTTTGTGCAGAGACCGGTCATTTTTTGAGCAGCCCTGACCATTCTATTGATTACGCTAGAGACTATTTTTTAACAAGGCTCACTTATCAGAAGGGACAGTGGTTGTGCCATAAATGCTAATGACATTGCGCAAACTCACAAGTTATTTATTGTAGGCCATCATTGCTCACCGATTACACCAAATTGGTTTCAATTTGAGTCGTCTACAACTAGCAGAAGTGTGGGCAGGTTTGGTCAATAGCTTTCTCTTCTAGATAAGACGGCAACATGATTTATGATTCGATTGGTGGTTTCATTGAAACATTCGTTTATCGTTAACTCGGTTTTCTCTGCTTCATGATAATAGATGGTCATTAACTTTTTTGTGCGCTATTTTTATCTTGTTGTGAGTTCTTTTTCTTTGAGCGAACAAATTGGCAATCAATATCACTGCCATCAGTGCTTTCTAATTGCCGCCTCTGACCTTACCGCTTTGTTGGTTGTGGTGATGGTCGTGCCAGCTGTTGTTGCTGCTGTTGCCACTGCCGCCTTGTTGACTTTATTACTTTTGCCTTTAAAGTTGTTGTTCATCCAGTCAATCTGTTGTGTTCGCTCAATTAATTCTTTGTGTGCATATTATGCAAACTGCTGACTGCAAAAAAATGCAAGCAGTGACGTTTACTGAAGAACACACTTTTTGTTTGTCAATTCAGCATATTTGTGGCCTGCACCAGCGGTCGCTATTTGTAGATTTGCAAGCTTTTTGTGTCCAGTGCATAAAATTTGCATTTTCATTTCATTTTGAGTCGTAAATCAAGTTTAAAAAGTTAAAAAATCTTTCATAAAGTATTTTTTGTCGGTTACAAATTAAAAAGATTCAGTGCAGGTTTTAGTGTTGCTGACAGTGTGATTGTGTATATTCTTGATGGACATTTATCTTGTTTTTCCCAATGCGACAATAAAATTGTCTTCACTAATGCAGTGTCCATTAAACAAAGCCAATTTGCTACTTCTAGATGGCAATCAATTCTAATGATGATATTTTTTATTTCTTTTTATTTACTTCTCTTACTGGACAAATAATAAAATCAGGCGAACAACTGGACGCTCATCAATGTGAAGCACTAGAGGAGATTCTCAAGCGAGTTCTCTTTCGTTTGATTGATCTTGACTCCTGCAACCTCGACTGTGACGTAAGTCTTTCCGGCAGACAGTGCTGATGCCTCCGTTGGCTTCAAATGTACTGTACTAATTGCAAACTGTTGTTTTTCTTTCGTCCCTAGGGCGCTTCCGCTCTTTTTGACATGATCGAGTTCTACGAATCGGCATCTCACCTGTCCATCGCCAATAACACAACCATCGGTGTAATGGGCTGGCAGTCGTTGTGTCGCACTCTCAAAAAGGTACTTTCAATCTCTGCCAATCTCGGTTTTTTCAAATGTTAACCAATGTTCCGTTTTGCTCTTCTAGACAGCTTGTTTGCAGTACCTCGATTTAAGCAATACCGGATTGAATGAGCAAATTTTGCTTATCATGGGACGAACTATTCGCGTTGGCTCGCATTTGGTTACACTGCATTTAGAAAATGCCGGTCTTTTTAGCCGTCGTCTGGCAATTCTGGTTTCCTCCATCAAGTTTAACACCAGTTTGCGAGAGCTTTATTTGGGAGAAAATAAAATCTGTTCAGCAGACTGCGTCCAGTTGGGCAACCTTTTGCGAGGCAATGGCTTTCTCAACGTGCTCGATCTGCGAAGTAACTTTATTCAGGACATTGGCCTGGATCACATCTGCGAAGGACTCGCTCACCAGCCATCTTCAAGTTCTTTGTTTGACATTTTCGGTCATGAAAATAAGCATCCTCTTTCGCAAAACGCGGGCATCCTCATCCTCAATTTGAGTGATAACCAGCTGAGCAGTCGGGCAATGAGTCGTTTGGCTCAAACTTTGGTAAGTTGTTTTTCTTGGTACATTTCAAGGTACAATTTATTTTCCTCCCAGTCTCAATGTCGCTCTCTCATTGGTCTTGACCTGTCTAACAACGCACTTGGAGATGATGGAGTCATTATTCTCAAAGAAGGTTTGCAGCAGTGCAAAACGCTCAAATACCTCAATCTCTCAAATACAAGCATTACTTCAGAAGGTGAGTACTTGCGTTTTGATTGACTGTTTCAATCAATCTAAAATAATTATCCTTATAACTCATATTCAGGCTCCAATGCTATTGCCGACGTAATTAGTCACAGCTCAAGCTTATCCATAATCGACCTCAGCAATAATGACATAACACACGATGGTTTTGTGTCCATTAGTCAAGCACTCAAGAGCAAAGTTGGCGGCGTCACCAAGTTGGTTCTTTGTCCACAATCGACCTACCCACCGAGCGATGGATCAAAGCCCAGTGCTGACACTGAAGAGCTCCTAGAGGAGGTTGACGCGCTCTGTGATCGTAACAAATCAGAAGCAAAGTTTGACGAGTTGGACGAAATTCTCAGTGGAGTAAGTTGACCGTGCTGTTGTTGTTTCTAATAGAAATGCTAACTGTGATTGTTTTCACTTGTAGCACCTGAGAAGCGACATTTCTGTGTACAGTGAAATTGAGATGAACAATGCCAGTGCACTCAATGACAGCAACAACAACTTCAACTACAGTAATGATGATAGTTCCAGTCCATTTTACTGTGATAACTCGGAAGGTGGACCAAATGAAGAGACGGAGGAGGAAAATCAAGTGGGCCCAGGCGCCAGCAAGAAACCAGTCCTCATGCGCACGGCTAGTTTAGGCTCCTGGGAAAGACCGGTCAAGTCGGGTCGCTTCAGCGTCTCTCCGGTAGACCTCAACTGTGAGGAGGGCAGCCTCTCAGGGCCGGAAATTCAAATCAACGTTGATATGATCACCGGAGTTGACGGTGGCCCTGAGGACTGCATTGCCGTCACCGTCAGTGGCACTGACTCAGTAGAGACGAGGAGTTACAGTTCGGATGATGACAATGCCAGCGATTTGTCGCAGAATGAGACTGACTGTCTCTGTGAACTTCCCAGCAAGCAGGACCTGTTTGGCTCAATGGGTATGTCCCGCTTGGCACCACCACAACGATCCTTTCGGCGAATGAGTTCACCAGCCATTCCTGCCGGTCTGGTCAAGGCGCCCAAGCCCAAGCCGAATCTACAACTGAAACTGTCCGGCAACCTAGAAAGTCTCGATCTCAAAAGCTCCCTACCCTTGTCGCCAACATTTTTTGCTAAATTCGGTTAGTAATCAGCTTTATGTTCTTAAAAAATGCTAATTCAAATCTTCATTACAGACTTTTCCGACCTTTCTCTGCTTCGATTACCTGCCGATGTGGAGGAAATCATCTCCAACTTGTCCATTCACAATAGTGACTCTGAAGAGTTGATCTTCCAGTTTGAACAGGATTTTCAAAGTAGAAGCAAAGCACAATCTGAACAGTGCGTCTACTGATGCGACGTACTAATGTCCACTTTTTCCTCAGTTCTTCCTTCTGTCCAACCTTAGTCAATCTTCCAATTACCCAGCTACCAGCAATATCTTCATCACCGTCCTTTTCATTTACCTTGTGGCACCTTTGCACTTGGCACTGTTCATTTTCACCATCACCCTCGCCCTCACCCTCACACTCACCTTCCTCACCCACTCATAACTTCTCTCTGGATATTTATTTATCAACGCCTGTAAAATTGATGCAATTTTTTGACTATTCATTTTTCGCTTGATCAGTATGTGAAAAAACTCTTCCAGGCTTCATTTTTTAAATGTGGACGCACACTGATACAATGCATGTATGCCAACGCCCCTTACTTTTTGTTATGTTCCGTCACTAGAATATCATTGACTTATAAAACACTTTATTGTCTTTGTTGACCGTTCGACAATTCTATTCACAAAATAAACTTGATAGACTTTTACAGAAATGTTGAGTTTTACCAAAAACTCGATTGGGGTTGGGACAGTAAACTTTTGTGCGCGAAAATTTTTAGACCGTCATGAACTTGGCTAATAAAGATTTTGCATATAAGCACATTTTTGCAGCCACTTGTTTTCGGGACAGCATTTAGAAAACATCAGAGCTAGAAAATGTGACAGAATCTTTAATGACCCAACAAAACCGGGTTTTCCACCACTAGATGGAGTGAGCTAGATCTTAAAATTAGAAAATTTTAAAACAAACTGTCTCGAAATAACATTGACAAACATGTTTCTAATGACGGAAGTTTTAGTTTTTGTATAAAAGAGTAATTTTAACAAAATAAAATTGTAACTAAGTTTAAATTCAGTCCAATGCCATTATCTTCAAATACAAACAGTGTAGGAGGTTTTAAAGTAAACTTTATTGTATCGTTAAACAAATTAAATAATTTTAAAGAGACTTGTACGTAAAAGATGAACTCAACTTAAAATGGCTAAAGGAGCCTTAATAGTATTAATAATACTGTAAATAATTTAGAAAAAGGCTTATTCAATATTATTGTCACTCTTTCGTCTGCTTTTCTTGGTGCCCGCATCACTGAGATGTTTCCTTTAGCTGCTCTTCAATCCGGGCGATAGTTCTCCAGTTGACGGAGCTGGAGCGGACTGCGTATTTCACTTTAACAGGCAGACCTATCTTCTTCATTGGCACTGGCAGTTCTAGAACGGGAAAGAGTCGAGTAGCTCGTTCTCCCAAAACCTCTGGTAATAGGCCAAACTGCTTAAAAAGCGTCCAGATGAATGACTTTCCCTCTGCCCACTGGGGAACTGGCTTCCGAGCAGACTTTAGCTGAACCTCCTCCTGCGCCTCCTCATCGTCCGAGTCGACGTACATGGAAATATCGTAGTTCTCAACTTGGGGAGCGTCATTTGGTTATGGCAGCGTCGTCATATCGAACTGCGAAAGAGCACTCGTGTTGACAGCAGGGGTGTTGCAGATAGCAGAAAGATTGCAGAAAGCACCGGATAGGGGAGGCGCCGCCCGAAACACTGCAAAAGTTGCATTCTCGCCATTGTTTGCAGACGTGGTGGCCGCAGTGGTAAAGGTCTCATTCAGTCGTTGATTAATGCCCATACTCTAGCAAAAAGTGAAGAAGAATAAGCGCTTGGTCAGAGGGGAGCTGTTGATCCTGGAACGATTCAAGGCACTTGCCGTGGAGATGACTTGATGAGCACGTTGTAATAAAAACTGATGATCAGACTCGGATGAAAAGGAACGTCAAGTGATTCGACCAAGCGCAGGAAGCAGCCATCTTTGGCTGTTCTTTTATTGACCCAAATGGGCTCCTCCCTCAGCCGCTGCTTCACTCTCGCCAGTGCTGTAGGTGGCGACACTGAACACTGTTCATGACCGTGGGTGAACTTTGCTGAAGTGTGACTGTCAAGCTGTTTGGCAGTTGTGAACTTTGAAATGGCTGTGTGTCTCACTCATCGGCAAAGGGTAATCTGTTTGAGAAGGCAAAAGTACAGCAACAATTTGACTGGACATCATCTGGTAACTCTCTTATCACATTATATTGAAGTAAGAGTACAAGTTTTCTCCTAGTCTCACCTATTCATCATAACTTGAGCAATCGCTCAGATTTTGTCAACTTGAGAAGTTGCACACAACCTGTCACTCAGACTTGCAATTTGACAAAGCAATTAGATAAATTCCCTCATCGACTGAAGTTGACAATGGTCGAGCCACGTCAGAGATCGACAGGTAAATATTCACAAATTCTTAGCAAAAAATCTCGCCGGAGTTCTGGCTTGCCAGCACCTCTCCACTTGCTCTTGCACCTCTCAACAAGAGTAATGTTTTTATATTTTGCAAAACATTTTCTTTGTGCTTGTTTTCTACAAGTTAATTTTTGCTAAAAACAGTGAAAGACCTCGAAAATGGTTTAGTAATTTTTGCATTTCCTTGTTTTGTTATCTTCAACAGTGACTGTTAGTTGATCACTTGCCCATCTGCTCTTTTCATCTGCAGCCTTCGCCATTTTATGTGCTGAAAGTAGAGTGCACTCGCTAATTACTTTGCAGTTGCTTGACCACTGGAAGACCATACCTTGCAATACTACTCATTGTGTGCCACTCAGACATGGAATCGATCACTTATTTATAGTTGCCCAAGATGGGCAAAAAGTGTATGGTAAGTAAAAAGAAGTCGAAGAAAAGGAAATGACGACAGAACAAAAAAGAGACGGCAAAAGATTTACGACACAGAGACGGCATTGTCTTCAACTTTGCACCTGTTTTGTCTAAATTACCACTTTGCTGATTTTGTTATTTCATTACAGTACACTTGCCGCATTTGAACGGCTGTTAGCTCTCTTCAAGTACATCATCAGGTAAAACAAAAATTAAATGAATGAAGAAGATGCGTCCACACAAACTGGCAAACTGCGTCATCATGCTTTATTTATCCATCAATTCATCTTCATTACTCTTCTGTACTCGCTAAACTTATCAGTTTTTTTCATTTGCTTTTAGTTTGCCGTTTAACTTTACACTAAAATTTAATTAACCATTTGTTTTTAATATTTGTTTTGTAACTATGGTTAATTTTTTACGGCACATTGGCATTGGCATTATTGATGTGTTGTAGTAAAAATAACTGCGCAGCAATAATAGTCTCTAGAAATTAAATCAGCTTAAAAAGATCACCATCGATTCACTTCAAAGAAAAATTCTCAGATGCCATCGTCTATTTTCATTATTCCATTACAAATATGGTAATACAATTTTTTTGGTTTTCTAAATTGGCCAAATACATTCAATTGATGACCGGTAATGATACGGTATTTTTAGTGGTCCAATCGTCGCAATGAGTGGCGTTTCAGATTTGCAATGCAGCCATTCTCCGTCCGCATCAATTAGTTCATTACAGACTGTTTTAGCCGAATCCACTTAGCCGTAGCTCATCGGAAGAGTGTTGTTCCATCCAACACTGCACACGGTCGTGACAGCGTAATTTAATTAGCAACTGAAAACAAGCAAACAGTCGGCAAAGTGAGCTTTGCCATGGCTGGCAGCTATTTCCAGTCGCTTCTCTGCTTTGTTTTCTGCCACTTCACTCTTTTCTCTCGTAGCCTGGTCGTTCACAGCAGCAACTCGACCTATTCATATTGTCTCAATATAACGTGCTGATTAATTGCTCCATATGGCTGAACGGCAGTGCAGCACTTGCTGCTCTATTAATGAACGCACATAACTTGGCGGAATAACTCGGTGCCGCATCCATAGCAAATCCTGTTTAACATTGTTAGACGGCCCGTTGTGGATAATGTTAAGCTCTAACGTCTGTAATGAGATCGAGTTATTTTTAATTATGCCTAAACTAGGACTATCTTTGAGAGAAAAATAGTTTTCATTTCTAAATGAGCACATTTCTAGAAGCGCTAGCCTTTTTTGCCAGAGCCATATAAGTGTGCTAAGCATGAGCAGCTATGATCAACAAGTCATGACACAGGTATTATGTCATCGATAGCTTTATGGCATTTAGGCAAATGTGGCCAAATTAATTGGCTTATACAAAGTTTTCGTCTCATCTCCCTTCTCAGTGACCGGCTTTAAACAGTCGGAAATTCAATCTTTTGCAGTGCTATCAGTTGCAAGCAAAACTCTATTGATTTACTACTGCTGCTAAATTATATTTCTCTGCTGCCACTTGTCCTCTACTTTTTATCAATGCTAATATACTTGCTGGATAAAAAAGAAAGACTAGTCAACGTTAGCAGAAATACAGTTGAGGCGATTAAATTTAAATCGCAAATGCACACTCTACTCTGAAACAGTTTTTCAGGACAGTAAACAGCGTTTTCTTTTTGCCTATTTATTATCCTAATGAACTGTTTCCTATTTGGCAGTCGTATTCCCTCCTTTTGCGGACATTATCCTCTGCTTCAATTGCTATCGCTCGTCATCGTCTAATTATTTTGTTTACTGCAGTGCATCTGTAAAAAACTGGTCAGCTTTATTACAACTAAATCAAGCTGCCCCGTCGGTAAAGTAGTGAATCAACTAGAGAGCCCTACACTTACTGTTTCAAGTAGCTCTTCTATTGGAGGCAATCGAGGGCTCGATGCGGACACTTGTTGCTGCCTGTATGTCACGATATATCGCAGGTTAACGCAAAATTCTGTTGCGATAAAATTGAGCAGCGCGCCTAAGTTAATTTAGGTTGGTGGCAAAAATGCTCGATTCAATCAAAAGCTAGCAGTATAAATCACAACTGATAGAAGCCACGACAATTAGTCGACTTTAATTTCTAATTTTCCAACTTTTTATTTTGTAGTTAAAGTTCACCTGTAGCGATTCGTTCCACACTATTTTTGGCCACTTCATTTGCTTATCGGTTATTTGTCAGCCACTGGCTAGTTGCTTAATTTATTTGTGCAAGCACATAAATCTTCTTTTTCAAAGAGCTTTACTTTAGCCTTGTGCTAATTGTAAAACTTATTTTGCTTATCAAAACGTCAAAGTTTGTTGTGTCGATTTCAAATATCAATCAGAATTGAGTTTAGTCATATCAATTTCTACAACGTCCGCTTTGGTTTTGCTGTTCTTTGTGTGTTTGGACAGATTAGTTTAAATGCTCAGATGCTGATGGACTCGTGTGCGGTGGTTTCCTCCGGGCTCTCCGCTTTCCCCACCAAGCGAGGAGGAGTAGGGGGAGGCTTGCCTCCCGTAACAGGCTCATTGGTCAGGCTGCCAGCACCTTCGGGTGTTCCCGATGACCTATCTATAAGCCCCCCGCGACCCCCAGCTTGTTCTGGGGACCAAATCTAGTCTGTAAACTGGGGCTCGACCAGATCCAACTCCCCTGTATACAGGGTAGCAAAGGTAACTTTGAGGGGTGGTGATGAGTAATAAAAAAAGTTTAAATGCTTAGATGAAAGGGGACTGAAAATAAAAACGATTTTAAAAGTAAGCAACTGTATAAACAGTTTCTTAAGTCGCCAAGTCATTTTGCCACTTTTCATTAAAATCATTTTAATATTTGCCCTACATTTCTACTTTATACCTACTTCTGCTATCAACTGAAACTTTTCAAGCTTGACTCGCACTGAAACTCTCTTTTGCTTATATTTCAGAAAACTTCCAATGCACTTTTAGTTTGGTTATAATAAACAACAACAAGTGTAGACTGTAATGATCAGTTGGCGATGGTGAATATATTGTAAGAAAGCTGTACGCTGACCAACTCTGGCCAGTACTGTTTGGGCGCATTGTAATGATAACTACCTAGTCCACTACCTAGTTACATAACTTATGCCGTCGAACGGCGCACTCAATCACAACTCACACACTGAGACAGTGAGTCTGCACTGCAAATTTTGCTCACTAATTAATACTCTGGACAATGCAGCACCACTGACCAGCAGTCCTCTCCGGTGCGCATTGTGTTCGCTACACTTTGTGTGATTAATCGCATACACTGCGCACACTTTAATCTGATGTTCAATCAGCGATTTGTATTAGTTTTATTTTATTGTCCAGGCACTCACCTGACTTTACTTCTATCGAACCTCTCTGCTATTTTTCTTCTGTGCACTGATTTCGTCCTATCTGGCACCGTCATTGTCTTTTTCGTCCGGCCCCTTGGCGCCCAACTGATTGAACTGTCGGCTAAAAGTTGTTAGAGAACTTGTGTTCCACACTGCACACTATAATGGCGCCCTGCCGTGCCACGACGATGCGATGATCCGCCTGTGGTAATGGGCACCGTAATAATTGGGCCCTTTATTGTAGTTCTCATTATGAAGTCTAATTATGAATGCGCCTTCCATTCAAATGGCTATGCTGTATAGAGTGGGCCAGCACTTGTGCAGCACTCTGCTATTACCTATTAATCTTTTAATTTTGTTCCGCCATCGCCAGTGCTTCGAGGTGAGATTTTGATACATTTCGTGGTGTCTGAACTCGGCGTTATGTGTTCTGCACTAGTGCTAGAACTCTGTCTATCGACCGTGCGCCATCTTTTGCCCGTCTATAATTATTATCGGATCGGGTTACCGCGGGATTGTGCTAGCCTCGGTCAGGCAAGAAACGTGTGACCATTGTGTGCACGCAAGCGATATATGCCAGAAAGGGCAGACACACAACAATGCCCATTGCAATAACTCTGTCCAGCTCTATCTCTGCTTGTGTTACCTTATAGCGGCCCTTAGACTAATGGCACGTCAAATCAATCTCTTTCATCTATCTCTTTCTTGGTACCACTCAATCAAGATAAACTAAACTGCAGTCCTTAATTAAGCACATGTTTGGAACGACAATTAAAGTTCCCTGTTTCTGGTCAATCAGAAGAGGGCAGTAGAGTATACGTGCCCAATTTGTTGTTTATTATGACACAAATGTTTGTCCTTTAGGTGAGTGGTGAACAAATAATGTACAACTTTATTTGTGACCTGTTTTCAAATGGCATGAAAAACCACGGTTAGATATGGTTTTTCAGGTGAGAATCGTTTCCAGTTATAAAACAGTTTTTGAGAACAACAGCCATGAATGTTTTGGAAAGACAACAGCCGTTATGTCCACTGTTACATAAGACATTGAAAAGGGGTGCATCACTAAAACAGTAATGATGACTTTAAAAAAGAGAATATGCAAAAAACTTAAAATCGTGATTTGAAAAGTAGATTATCTCTAGTAAAGCACTTTTCGTTGTAGTTCTGCGCCCATTGTTTATTTATACACTTTACAGCTTTAACACTTGTGTGTGAGTCGTCATGATTATTCTATCGATTCATTAGTGTTGATAAGTTAGTTGTCTTGGAAGACGTCTACTTATATTGTGTGTTTTACAAACACCGACACTGTATGCTTTTTCCCGGTGTAAAGTAGTACCGCTCTCCAGAACAGGAAAGTGTGCACGTTTTGGCATTGTTGTACTTTCATTTGCTCTACAACTTTTCACTTTGCTCATTGCCTGTGTGTTGTGTTCGACTGACCCCACCATTCATTTGCCGGCAACCTGGTGGTCGTGTGCAGGCAAGGGGCAACAGGTCGAATGTCGAATCGTGATTGACATTGAGGTGATCTCCCTAGCACTCTATCCGCATTTGTTGACTTCTTCTCAATCACTGCAATTGCATATTGAGCATTAATTGCCTTCACTTAAGAGCAAGCTGGTTGTAGCATTTTAGCTGACTCTCTTGTGTTCTAGTCTACTTGTTCTCAATCAAAGGCAAACAAGTAGAGCTCAGGTCTTGGTCGCAGCTCTGGCCCCCGCTCCATCGACGGCCAATTTGATAGGATCAGCAGCCACTGGAAGGAGTTGGTCAAGGCGTAGCCAAGTTGACTTGCTCAGTGGCCAACTTGGTCACACTTGGCCTGCCCACTGCTCTTTCTCTTCCTTGCTCCCTCGCTCGCTCTCCAGCTCTCACCTGCCTTTTCTCTCTGCACACCTCAATTAGTGCTGTTGCTGCTGCTCGCTGAACAGTGCACCACGCTCTTCGCTTCTTCTCGCTTCTTCTTCTTCTGCAGATAGCAGGTTTTATTGATCTTGATTGCAGCTCTCTTTTCCTCTCTTCTCAGGCGAACGCTTAGCGGCTTCAGTCTTCGTCCAGTTGCTCTGGAGTGCACATCACACATCGCGCTCTTGCGTTGCTCAACTCGCACGACTCTACCGCACGATCGTGCCTTGTTCTTGATCACGACTCTGATCGGTCATTAGATCAAAGAGACACTGCAGTCGCTGAGCAGCAGCTTCCTCTGACGGTTCTTCAGCTTTGACTACGACTGCGACTACGACGACGACAAAGAATCCTCTGTTGGATCTGAATGACCGTCGAATCGTGTCTCGCCTGACACCCGATCGCGACTCAATCGATTAGCACCTTTTGGTGTCTGTGTCGAGTAGATCATGCCCAGACTTGGGTCACTCGGTGCCAATCACGACTTTACCGTTGGTCACTGACCAGACCATTGCCAGCCAGCACGTGTTCGTGCATCATCATCAACACTTGCCACTGTCACCACCACGTGTCTTCTCCTCTCTTTACCATCACCCATCGTCATCATTCACTTTACTTTACTTCTGTTCAACTTTCAATTTTAACTCCTATTCTTTAATTTCTGTTTCATCAGCAAGTTGATTTACTTTTGATTTTCTTTAACGATTCACTGTGAATCGATTTTAAACTTTTCTCCGGTTTCTTCTTATGTTAACTGCATTTAATTTTTAAAAATGCTGGCCTCAACACCGAATTTGCTGCAAATGTGCAGGTAAGCAAATTTATTGATTGCAATCTTTTGTTCTATGTTTTATTTTACCTAAAACTGCAAATTTAAAAACTCAGCAGTTTCTGATCAAGATCCATTGATTTCTTGATTACTATCTTTTTTGCGTTTTGTCAGAATTTATTCTTTCGTTTCGTATGATGTACAATATCATTTATAATTTAGTACATGCTGATGTTTTACTCGTTTTTAGCAGCAAATCTTAACTACAGTTTTAGAGTATCATTTTGAAGCTAAGATTTTTGTGTAAATTTGTCGATGAAACTGTTTAAAAATTCTCTACCCGCTTTATAAAAATTTGCATTTTTTGCTAGCACTTCTAGACTTGCTTTTCATTTCTTTTTTCTCGTCAATTCTCCTCCAGTATCTGTCAGTTTGTGACTGTTTGTCCTTGTGGTAATCCCTATCGTCTGCTTCATTCAGTTGTCTTAGCAGTTGTCGGTCTTCGATTAGGCTTCGACTGTGCCTTCTCCTGCCATTGCTTCAGCTGTGTCAGGTATCACTTGGCCAGTGGCCGCGCGCCCTCCATCATATCCAGCTGAGCATCTTTCTTTCGTTCTTTGGCTCTCCTAATCAAGTGCCCACTGATGCCATCGTTGATCGTTGAGCTGTGCAGTGGTAGGGGTTAAGCGGTTTGACAGGCTCAGCAGCCATCGCAGCCAGGCACTCTCCGTCGTCGCGGCTGCAGCGGCGATGCATCACCGGCCAATGCACACACACACTGCTTCTGTGCCTGCTGAGCTACTTCTGCTTGTGGTCAAAATCTTTGTGTTCTCTGCTCAAAGCTTTTCTTCAACTATCTGCTGTTTGAAGAAAAAAAATAAAAAGAATATAAAACCACTTGCCGGAGAACAACATCGGTGTCCGCTCAATGTCAGCTCCATTACTTTCTGCTGCCACAAACAAACCAGCATTGATTTTTTGTATTCACTAAATTTACTACACACACACATGCATTTCTCGAGACGAGTGCACCAAAATTTATAGTCACCTGTTTAGTGGTTTGATGAATCGCAATCTCCGTCACCGAGTTGTAATTCTTTTCTTGCAAGGAAAGCATTTCACTCAAGTGATGCTCGTAAATAAAGCTCACTGTGACTGTCTCCGGCAGAAAGCACACACAGACACGAGAAGACAGAGGCAGTCAAGGCACACCGCCAATTGACACTTGCTGATTGAATCCTTCCTAATTTATTGACTTGGTTTGCCTGTTTAGCCTGCTTCAAAGTGAAGACATTGCGCTTAATTTGTCGTGCTCAATTTGTCGGTGTCGCGCAAGGCCACCGGCTAAGTTGCAAGTCATCAGCTTCAGCAGCTGATTTCACCTGTTCATGACTGGCCTACTCAAAAGCACTTTAGTTTTTCAAGTGCAGAGGCGAAAAACTGCAAGCAATGTTTTAAAAAAGGACCTCTTTAGGTCGTATATCACCTTCTTATCAGCTACTGACAAGCTGATTTAGGCTCCAGTCAAAAACTACTAGTCGCACGTCGAGAATATATTCAATTTAAATTTATTGTTGATTTTTTCAAGAGCGTATGCCGGATTCTGGCTGTCCCATACAGTCATTGAAACTCTTGTTCAACGACCAACTGTTGCATTGTTTTAATAAATCACCTGACAGTTTCTTGCTACTGATAATTTTATTTTTAAAGCAAAAATACAGTTTGTAAACTAAAACATATTTTTAGAAGCATCTAAGCAAGGTGGACGCCTATTTTTATGTTTTGCTCTGCTATGAGTTCAATTGAAGCAGTTGTTGATTGTTTGATTTACTCATCTGTTGACTTTCCGCAAAGTCAATTTTCTCCTCCAGTTGTTCAGTGCCAATCATCATTATTGATTGGATATCGATTATTAGTGGTTTTGTCTTGTGATGATTTTGAACGTAAACAACCGCACGCTTGCTCACCCAACTTCAGAGCATTCAGTGGAACGGACTTTATGCGGCGGAATGCACTTTTTTTCTGACCATTGTCTTTGTGCTTCCCCACAAGACAGTGTTGATGATTAATCTGTGCACAAACACAGTGCGTTTGCCTCGATGTCCTCTCGTTGTCACAGCCAATCGGCACTGTAATTGGAGCAACTTGTATGCAATTCAGTGAGCAGCCACAGCGGCGGCTACCTTCAGAGGAACTTTGCCGATTCCGACAAAAGAATTTGCCGACCAATTTGGCCACCGCCATCAGCAGTGTGAGCTCAAACACTACAAAGGGCACTTTCTATGCGCGATTCAGCAAATGCCTTCATTGGCTGTCTTTTCTCCTTTCCAGTGCCTCTGTTTGTTTGCTTTGTTATTGATTATTGCGTGATTTGCGCCATTATTTCTCTTGTGGATGCGATCACACAGCCTCATCTGAGACTGTATGGCGGTATAACGAGCTGCCAACAAGGAATTGTGATGATTGCCTCACTGCTCGCCAATTGCTGCCTGACATTGAAATTGCTCTATATGACCGCCTTGTGTGATGAGTGCCGCAATTACTATGACCACAAATTGATTTCCTCGCGGATGGATCTTAATTCGCCAGCAATCACAGCGCTGCCTTTTTAGGTGCTGACTTGTTGAAGAAGAGATGTGGTTTTCAATAATACGACTGCGGCGTGTTTCTATCAGCTGCAACTCAATAAGATCTGCCGTTCGCTGTTGGTTGCAGCCATTGTTGCCACGCACAGTGTGCTAATTGCATGTTAGCTTTACATCTGCATTGTCTTCGATTGCAGTAGCACCAACTGTGAAGGCTTGTTGTCATTTGTCTGTCGTGTGCCAGTTTCCACTTACCTGTCTTTATTTGTTATTGCCAAAATAATTAATAAACAGCAAAGAACAGTGGGCAATTGTAAGTTCACATTGGTTTCAGTCAGGTGGACAGGTGCAAAGGATCACGATCATGTCTGTATTGCGCCACTGAAACTTCTGCTGAAGACTTTGTTTTTTCAAGTGCGCCACTCACTTGACTGCTGGACGCTGGTTCATTCAATTTGTCCCATGGCTAGTGAATTGCCTCTTTGGCTGTCTGTGAATCTCACAGAGTTGTAATGGCCGCTAATTGCAACCTTATTGCTCTGTGACGGTAATTAAAAATGCACAGCTATTTTTATTTACCAACCTGCCTGCCCTGACGCATCATGCACCACCGTCGACTGCCCTTTATTTTCCTTCAAATTGATTTATCTTTAACCAATCGATGTATCGATTTGAATTGGGCAAACAATTAAAGACGCTGCTGCACTAATCGCAACAGTAATAAATCAATTTTAATTTGTCCGATTAAGTCAAACATTTGTTTGCCTGGTAGTAGATGTGAATTGCTCAGGTGGCTCACTGGTGGAAGCATCTTCCCTGGGTGATTGATCGAGCATCGACTGTTTCCAATGGCACTGCACGGATAGATGCAACTACCGCCGCCACTAGAAGCAGCAGATTAGTAGACCTCATAGACATTTGATTTGACTCTCGGTGTGTGGCATCACTCTGAAGTCGCCTGGCACTGGGCAGCCAATTAATTTAGCGCTTTTTCCTTTTTGTTTTGACAATATTTTCACTAACCACTCTCTTCTACTTTTCTTTCATTGCAGCAGTTTCGACGCCACCAAGTCGACTAAAGGCGCCTCTAAACTGCGTCGCGACCTAATTAACTCCGAGATCGCCAACTTGCGCGACCTCTTGCCGCTGCCATCGTCCACCCGCCAACGACTGTCCCAATTGCAGCTGATGGCACTGGTTTGCGTCTACGTGCGTAAGGCCAACTACTTTCAGCACGGTAAGTCATTGTAAACTGTGATGGCTCCTTCCTTCCTTGAATCACCACTAGGACTGTTTGGTCTGTCCACTTTACTACCACTCGCTGGTCGCTGGTCGAGTTCAATAGCCAAGGTAGTGAATGAACTCGCACACACTCTCGGGGACGCCCCGTCGATTACCAGACAGACGGAAAGACGGAGAGAAAAGAGGGAGAGGAAGACTTCTCTAGGTAGTGTCAGCAGCGATCGATGCTTCTGAAGTTCATTGAAAGATCATGTCATCTCGGTGATCGACACGTTGTCCGTTTCTTTGACTTCTCTCAGTTCTGGTCGGTTCTTCTGCTCCTTTCGCTCTGTCTCTCCACTAATCGCCGGCTTTGTCTGATTAGCCGTTTTTCTGATCACCGAGTTTGAGCAGCCAGTCAGTGCAAATGTCAAACTTTCCATCTTTTAGCTTAATCTATTTTCTACGTGTCTATCATGCGCTGCAGTCAGTTGTAGCGCCAGTTGATTTGACATTTTGGTATTTGCGTTGTCTGAAGAGCGCACAGCACTTTTCAATGAGTAGCATTTGCATTTGGACGGTAATGATTTCTCTAGACTTCACATTCAAGACACCACTCTGTTTACTTGGAGTGAAAAGTGAAACTGAACATAATCCAGTAGGGTTACAGTGTGAGGAGAGCATCGCCTTGAATAAAACATAAGACAGTGCGCACAGTGAGGCAGCACTGTGTTGGCCACTTCAGTAGTGCCACTTCGGGACGCTTCAGACATTGAGCTATGACGGTCGATCTATTGTCCCTCACTGACAGCTGATAAGGTCAATACCTTGTCTGACTGAGCTTGGTGCACTGCAGCTAGCAGCCACCTGCTGCCAGCACTGCTTGAGTGCAATCTCCATTGCGTCCGGTAATGATGTGGCCAGTGAGTGAAGCAGGCAAGTGGACGATGCGGTCACACAATGGGTGCAGGCAACTTCTGGTGGAAAAGTTGCCTTACTGCCGGTAAATTAGCCAGTTTCACCATAAGCCACTCGAGTCGTCAGCTGTTTTGTTAGCTTCTCTAGCAAGGTATGCATATTTGGCCAGTTCTCTCTTTGCTAATGGCTAACAGTGATGGAATCAAGCTCTAATTGAAATGGCGGCAGATTGCGCCCCTGAGAGAGAAAGCCATCATTTATGCAAATGATTGCTTGCGCCAAAGCTTAAAAGTTTGCGTCTCTCTCTCTCTCTCTCTCTCTCTCTCTCTCTCTCCTCTCTCTCTCTCTCTCTCTCTCTCTCTCTCTCTCTCTTCTCTCTCTTCTCTCTCTCTCTCTCTCTCTCTCTCTCTCTCTCTCTCTCTCTCTCTCTCTCTCTTGCCAACTGACCGATAGCTCAATTACGACATTTGGCAAGCTGCCTTAGGAGATTTTTTCAATGAAACTGTCCACTTCGATTGTCTTCACTACGCTTCTGGTGCCAAATGCTAAGCGGTCTCTTTGGCGCCGAGTGCACCAGCTCTACAGTAAGCTTCTTCTCTTTAAAGTCATCTTACAGTACTTTTACAGAAAGAGAGACAAACACTGTTTTCAGCTACTGCTCTAATGTGAACTGACAGGAGAAGTAAATCAAATTGTCGTTTCATTCAGTAAAGTGCTGCTGCGGCTCAGTTTTGTTTGTCTAATGCCGTCGCATCTTCGCCGTGGTGGTGGTGAACCAAAGCTGCTGCTAGTGCTGCTGCTGGGCAATTGAATTTGAATGGCCGCAAGAGTGTCTGTTTTATTGCCTGGCGAGTGGGGCACAGAGTTTACATTGTGTGCCGCCTGCACACAAATGATGCGGCTCCTTCAGCTCGCTCACCTGTTCTCGTACACCTCGGGTGGACATCGTTCCTCACTGCTGACGCTGGCTGCTTTAGGTGGAGCTGTCAAATTCAATGGCCATTTGCATTCTTTGCAGCTACATTCTTTGTGCAGTTTAAAACTTGGTGAATTGTTTGTGTTAATAGAAGTGGTGATGATGGCAAAAAACAAATAATAAAAAGTGCCGTCAATTGCTACTCTTGACGGTGTCATTGTTCTACTGTCTGTAGTACTGCAGCCACTGAGTGTTTTTTGTTTGTTTGTTTGTTTGCTGGAGCGGCATTTACGGAGCAAATATAATGGAGTCGAGTAATAAACACTTACAGCGCTATTTGAAAGAAACCAAATTTAATCTAGATCACTTTTTCTATCCTTTTAAAAAATAGTTTAAAATAAACGCACATTTAGTCGCAAATATTTTGAAAAATTTGAATTGCGTTTAGCG
Source organism: Tyrophagus putrescentiae (assembly GCA_024499935.1). Lineage (NCBI taxonomy): Eukaryota > Metazoa > Arthropoda > Arachnida > Sarcoptiformes > Acaridae > Tyrophagus > Tyrophagus putrescentiae. Next base: position 6,059,517 of record JAMZRA010000002.1, on the reverse strand, counting down.
GTTACTTTCAGTTCTTTTTATTAATGACAAAAAATATATTAAAACATCTAATAATTTTATTGGTTTTGTAGTTTATTACAGTTTTTAGCTAAATTAAATCTTTAGCAAATATTGCATAATATTTGGTCAAATATACTGCACTTACTAAATATATTTTGCCAAAGTTTATATTTATAGCTACTTTCTTACACTTGTGCCTTGACAATCGTAGCTATCTTTAGCTTTTCCTTTTTCATTCAATTAAATTACCTGAATCGAATACTGCCATTTGCTTTGTGATTTGTGCTTTTATGATAATATGCAGCAACCTGTACTACAATGCCAACAATCTCTTGTGTTTACTATTTCATTTTACTACATTATTTTTAAACTAGCATCTTCTGTCTGCCGAGTCTGATTACCGTTTGACAAGTGTATGATTGCTAATCACCCCGACCCTTGTGACAATGTTTTTACCATTTTTCCATCTTGTTCTATTGTTGTGTTTCTAATTGTCATCTATTTCTTTATGAACAGCATTTCGCAAGCACGAACTGATGCCACATTTGCCAGTGACCAACTTTGGGTTCTCAAAGGTACGTACTTCTCAAGACTTTGACTGCGTCAGTTGTGATTAGTCAGAACATGCAAAATGCATTAGTGTGCCACGTCATGAAAAGAGTACTCTCAGTGACATCTCAATTAAAGGTAGCTCAACGAAGATGCAGCGAGTACTGGAAAAGTAGCTATTGCGCATCCCTGCCTGTGTGGTCTGTCTGTGTGAGGCGTCAATGACAGTTTTAGTGCCTCTCTCTCTACCCGAATTACGCTTCCCATTAATGGCACTCAATGCTGCGTGTGCTCGGTAATTACCAGTAGCACCTGTGTGAGCTCATAGTTGACTCGCTTTATTCGATTAAGTTCTTAGTGGTAGTGCTAGTGGCACCTTTGCCGCATGTAGAATAGTTTAGTCAAAAAAAGCAATCAAATTATTTAGAAGCAAGTTCATTTCAATGAATCGTTTGTTTATACTTACAAAAGAGCAAAGAATCGTATCAATTAGAGCACTTAAAAGTGCACTTTAATCAAGCATTTTTTACAAACACCTTTTTGTTTTTTTCAACACAGGCTCTCAGTGGCTTTCTCATGATGATGACGCAGAATGGCAAACTGCTGTACATTTCGGACAACGCCGCCGAATACCTCGGTCACTCAATGGTAAGTTTTCTCTAGTTTCTTCTTTTTCTCCCACCACATTCATTTGTCGCTGTTTTTTCCGCGTATGCTGTTGTTCCTTCTGTTCAGTGCTGTGTGCAGAGTGAGCGGTCATTGTGGTGCAGTCACTGCCCATTTCTGATTGAGTTATCCTCAGCCATCTCTGAATGAGGCAGCGTGTGAGCTTGATAGATGGGCTCTAGGGCGCGAGCACTGCAAGTGTCCAAAAAGTGCTGTGCAGTGTTATAGGCAGTGGTGGTGGTGGTTGTGCGGATGTCTGTTCTGCCAGCACCGCTAGCATCACCATCGGACCTCATCTCCAGTGGACTGCCACCCAATAGATAGCGTCAAATTGATTGAACTTGGCGCCAATTTTATGGCGTTGCCATTGCTTGCTGTTGTCTACGCTGCCGTGTATGTGATTAATAATAGTTCAATTATGAGAAAATTGCCTCACATTGACAGATGCAGCAGGTGTACGTCGGCAGATTGCCAAGCTCAGTAGCCTGCACTGAACACATTTTCCGCCGTCCACTACTGTGGTCAGTTGGTGCGCCCCTTGGGCGCCATTGACACTGCTGCGCGAATCGATTCAAGCTTGCCTGTTTATGTTTGTCTTGTTTGCCTTGTTCACTGCAGGAAGTGGCGGTGTTGCCATTTTCCTCCACTTTAAATGCACGCCAGCGTACACCAGGTGTACCGTCTCCTGCTTTTTCAGTGTCCATTGGCGGCAACTTGTTGTTGCATTTTCCTCTTTTGTCCTTTTTGTTTCAATTCATCACCAGTAAAGTGTGTCTGGTGATGTGCGCTCCCACTGAGCCGACTGCGTCTTGGTGTCGGTAATGACGTCCATTTATCGAGGAAGCGAAACACTGACTCTGGTGCACTGCGCCAATTCAGTGCAGATGACAAATTGCCAAGTCGTGAGTCTGTGACTGGTAAACAGGAAAACAAAGCAGTACTTCACCAGATGGCTCATTTGGCACTGATGGTGTACTGTTCCTTCAAGGACACATACCTTTGGAGGCATTCCTCAGAGGACATCATTCGATCAGGCAGGTCTCTATTATCATCATTTTCAAAACTCACATATCTCTCTTTTCAACAACATTATAACAGTGTCTTCTTGTTTGTCTCATTCAAAATATCATTTAGATCAGTATGCAGACCATTACGCTGACTGACCAAACGATACACAGTGACTTATTGTGTTTTGCTTATCTTCTCCTCTCTCTTGAGCTTCACCTCACAGTCCATGCAATTCACAGTTTTTCACCATGTTTCACGTTGTTGTTGAAGCTGGCTATCGCCTGTTTGTATCGCAGTGTTGCTCTTATTAACTGTCATGGAATGGTGATGCAGATCGCCCTCGTATCGTTCACGTAATCTCGTTAGAAGCATTCACACTTTGGCATTAGCTGGCCCCATCGCCAGACAGCCGTCGCTTGATTAGCATTTGAACTTGGCAAGTTGACGCCACTGCTGCAGGCTCCACCTAGATCCCACCTGGCAGTGTGTGGTGGGAAGTCGCTCTCCTTCTCCTCAACTCTCCAGACAGGTGTTACGCTCATTGCGCGCTTGTGACGTAGACAGTCACGGCTTGACGGCTGTTGCTATTGCGGCACTGTCTTAGGTGTATGGCATGTTGGAGTCTTTGCTTCGTTCTTCAAGTGAGCAACAATGGCAGCAAATCAAAGACTATAAAGAGACACCAGCAATGGGAATGATCGATTGGAGACAGGTACGAGGCGAGGGTGGCCAGCGCCAAGAGCTGCTCTTGCTGCTGCTGTTGATGAGGATAATGAGCACTTGCAGTCCAGGTAGTGGGTAATGTCAATGCACCACTCGATTAATGACTGCCAGGAGGAGAGGGTAGGTGACTGGTTATACCTGTGCACAGCTTCGCTTGATTAGTGACCAATTGTGGCAGGGTTCGATGCACCCAAAACGGATACGATGGCGCTCTTCTGGCGGCCATGGTGCAGTGTAGTGGCGCTCTCGAAAGGAGTGCGCCTCTGTGCGCCCTGCACCACCACCACCACCACCACCATCACCATCACCATCACCATCATTGCCACCGCCAGCATCAGCTTTCCTGAACTTGGTCAGCACTGTCACGATGCAGTGAGTATACGCGTCGAGCACTTGAGTGATCAGTTCTCTGGTGTATGTCATCGCATTGGACGAACTGCAGTGACTGAACACGATTTACGATCACACTGAACAGCCGAGTCAACTGTACTCCCTCCACTCTGTCGCCTACTGAATGGCATCAGCAATCACGCTCATTCACAATCAAATTGCTCGCTATTGCCATTGCACTGCATTAATTGTTAGAGCAAAAGTGCCTTCAACTTAATTGGCGTTCATCTTTCTGGTGGTACTATAAACTGCAGATTACTGTTGGCTCATTTAAATTGGATTAGAAAGTCAGTGGCCAATGGAAAGTGGCCATTCATTTCTCTACTAGTTTTTTCTCTTTTCACTGATGCATTAATTGGAGAAGAGAGTATTATGGCAGTGGACACTGTGCTTCTTTGAAGAGAGCAGCCGTTTTCATCCCGGAACTTGGTTGATCACGAACTGCCTGGTGCTCACTGCCAGACAGCAAAAGGAAGAAGAGCAGCCATTGCAGCAGCAGCAGTCTGTAAATGACTGCCTCTCTTCGTCTCCGTCGGCACCATCATCATCTTCCACAACCTCCTCGTCTCTAGCCATCGTCCAGTCGATGTCCATTCATCGAATCGATGTCTCATCGGTGTCGGGCGAAAGCTTACTGCAGCAACTGTTTCCTTTGCCACATTGAATCGACCAATTTGTCCGTACTCAGGTAGTTGCCACTCTTATCGGCACTTGTATCTGCCTTTTTCTCTTTCTCTCTTTTCACCCGGTAACCGTCTTGCGGCCTTTCCAATTGCCAGCCTCAGCACACACACAAACACAGGTTGACTACTGCTTCTGCTGCTTCTGTTGTTTGGTTGCTGCTGTTTGGCTGCTGCTGTTTGGCTGCTGTCTGCCGTCGCCGGCTACCTGCTACCTGGCCGAAGTGGTACCCTCGAAGTGGTAGTCCTCTCGCTTGCAGGTAATGATGAGCACGATGACGAGCATAATAGCACTTGGTAGCGCGGACAGGACAAGCGTCGATTAGTGTGAACAAGTGGAGGAACGGTGGACGGCGAGGACAGTGCGCCGCACGAACTAGGCTCCGTCGGGTCTGGCGCTTTGTGACTACTCGCTCTCGCTCTCGCTCTCGTTTTCGCCCTCTCAAACTCACTTTAATTAAACTTTACACGGTCTGGGGACAGTGATCAGACTGAGGAGATCATCACTCGGTAGGGTAGTAGTCACAAGTGTCTGGCAGGCAGTGCCGAGTGATAAATTTCAATCACCTCACACTCCACGCAGACTGCACTTGATATCTTCTGCCTTCCTTTCTCTGCTGCTTAATCGAAGCAAATTAATTACCAGCAGTTTGCATACGGAGACAGTGAGGACACCATCGCGAGACAGTCGCCATCCACCCGACTCCGCGGTGAGCATTCGATGCGGCAGTGAGGAGGAGAGGAGGAGAGAGCAGAGCTCGAGAACCTCACACAGAGAGTTCGAGCGGCGCCGCTCAGCTACTAGTGTTGCTGTTGTGTCCCCTGGAATACTATCCTTAATCGAGCTTCCTGAGAAGTCTCGACGACCTATTTGGAGACGCAGCAGGATGCGCAAATTGAGCCGAACTATCTCATCGGTCGGCTTGCTTTGCGGTGCTAATCGAGCATTGCGCTTTATGTCACCTGTCAGTCTGCCGGGGCAAGTCCTCACTCGTTGTGTGTCATCGCTCTCTCTTTCCGATGAGCCTCCACCATGTTGACAGCTGAAAGGCTCATCGCAGATTGAGCTTCATCCAACAGTCATTTGTAAGCATCGTCACAAACATTGCCATTGCATTCGAGTGACTCGATCACTTGACCCGTCTGAGCGGCAATGAGGCAACGCGGTTTTATGTATAGTTTTTTTCGTTTTCGCCATAGATGATGAATCTTCAAAACATCATCGCCTGAGATGTAACTTTTATTATTCATCGAGTACTTTCTTAGGAGGAATCTATACATTATGCAGAAGTGCAAAATTGCAATGCATTACGCCTAGCAATACACTTGTAGCGCTCATATTGTATTTGCGTTAAATATACAGCGTTTCAAAGTAGGAAGTCATTAAGTGTCTTTTGCGCAAAACGATAAACTCTAAAGTAATAAAAAAAGTCAGTTACGTCAACTTTAATGTTCGTACTTTTTTTAATTTTTGCACATATTTTAAATTTATCACAAGTGCGGCATATTAATTTTATTGCAATCGTGGTTGCAATGTTTGCAAGATTGCCTCAATGAATTAGTGTTACTTTTTTACGATTGCACACTCACTGTCTTAATACGCTAGAAAAACAGTCAAATTGTAGTGTCAAAACCGCAAAAACCACAGAACCGGACCTAAAGTCAAGTCAGCTTGGTCCAGTTTATCGTCAAACTTTTAATTGTTGCGCTACATTTTTTTTTGTTTTGCAAATATTTTAAAATTTTAATCACAAAGTGCGCTGCATATTAATTTTATTTTTGAATCGTTGTGTTTGGCAATTGTTTTGCAGTTGCGCTCAATTGTAATTAGTTTTACTTTTTTTACCGATTGCACACTCACTGTCTTACACGCTAGAAAACAGACAAATGTAGTGTCAAAACCGCACAAAAACCACAGAACCGGACCTAAATGTCAAGTCAGCTTGGTGTTTGTTGTGTTTCATTATTAATTAAACTAATTTACAAACCGAGCTCATTACCGCTTCTCTCGCTAATAGGCTCATTCTTTTCGGCTTCACTCGTGAGGAGCGCTTCCTTTGGCTGCAAAAAAATACTCCTCCGGGCAATAAAAAAGACAACAAAGCGCAGCGTCGATGTTGTTTCTGCCTGTAAATTGAATTCACTAAATTGAGTTCAATTGATCGACTTGACCTGTGATTGTACCCTCGTTGCTTTAGATGCTGATGTCATTAAGTAACACTAACAACCGAGTTTTTCATTGTTCCTCCTTATGGGCCATTTTTAAATCGAATCAAATCAAACTGCTTTCTAGTGTCTCTTCTTGGCATCTCTTGACATTTGATAGCGACCAGACTAATGCAATTGTTGTTTTGTCTTTTTCCGCTCTTTCCCAATCGGTTCTAATGTCTCGTCTGTCTCCACTGTTCTGCACCGTCTTGATGTTTCATTAATCTTTACCTGTTGCCACAGTGCAGCAAGGGCATAATTACCACCGTGTCAGAATCTCCTAATGTATCCTGGGCCACACTGTGGACTCCTTAATGAAACTACAACAGACATTGAGCGGAAAGCTTGTAATTTGTCGTGTGTAATTGAGACTTCTCTCTTTTTCTTTGCCCATTCACCAGACAATGACTACTCGCCACTGCAGTGCTATTATTTTGGTTACTTAACCATTGCTAAATTAACGGCTCAAATTGTCTTCACTGCGAGAGTCAATTTTTAAAATGGTTTTTTGCCATTGAAAACTTCTGCCAGTGTTTGGTCGATCGACAAATTATGGAGCATCTGAAGACTGAAATGTACGTGTTTGTGTGCCTAGCAGTGCACTTTTAACTATTTTGGCCTTTTTATTGCTCTCGGAACTAGACGAAACGTGCCTAGAAGTTCTAGCTTGAACTCTATGGCCGGCAAATGTTTGCAGGCGACAATGAAGCACAAACAGCAAAAACATTACTGTGTTTTCACTTTTATTCAATGAGATCTGATAAATAAACTAGCCGACACGGCAGTGGCACTTGTCACATTGTTTGCCCTGTGATTATTGCTCATTGCAGTAGTCACTGGGCATCGTTTTCCTTGTCACTGGCTAATTTGTTTGCTGATACCATTTGTCTCGCACTTCATTTACCTGCCTTTTTTGCCATCCACTCGTGTGGCCGTCTCGTGCTCTCCTGCGCGTCTCACTCTGTTTTTGTCCTTCTTCAGCACTGGTCGGCAAAGTCGCCGTCTTCTTCGTCATTGCCAGCCGTCTCCACTGGTAGCCACAGGCAAAATGTGAACACAAATTGGCCAACTGCAATAATTGCTGACGCGATGTATTCTCTGTTGCCTGGTGTGCTCTGTCGGTCTTATGCAAAACGAACCTCAAGGCTAGGATCCCGGGAAAGACTTTTGACCAGACTCGTCCAATATGCTTTGCATGATCTCTGTACGACCCTGGTTTGGTGTTGGCCTTTTTGTCTGCTAGTCTAATTAATTAATTGACCTCATCAACGTCGGCTCGCCATCATCGGCTTACCGCTTCAGCCAACTTGAGACCTCCATCTCTCTTTCAGCTTTGACGTTCGACCTTAATTGAGATGAGGGCATATTAGTAATTTTAAATTTGCAAACCGTTTGTATTGCATCAATAGTGCCTTAATTGTCGCTTATTTATGGACAAATTATTGGCAATAATTTGCCTGGGAAAATGCAGTTTCATCTTAAAGTAATGAAGGTAAGATAGATGGTTTTGATTGAAATCTCATTAGAAGTGATGCTGATGCCTCGGTGATGCCCATCGATTGGTCCGACGACGCATCGATGCCAGTGCAGAGACAAATTTGCATAATTTATGAGGGTGATGCAAATGGCAAATGGCAAAATGGGCAGTAAATCCAATTTGTTGTAGGCAAAGGTTCACCAGCACTTGGTCACAGTGTGTCTACCCCTGGCACCAATTAAGCCAAGTGCGGCCTGTCGTCTGGCTGCCTGTGCCAGAATAATTGATAGCCACTCATTCTTTCCATCACCCAGCCAGTCTCAGCACATTTTGATGCTCTTCAAAGAGAGAGGTGCTTGCATATGGTTGCAATCTGTGCCCAGACAGCTTACTCGCCCTCACTACCACCTGACCATATTCATCGACATCGATAGTTTTCAGTGATAAGCAGAAAAGCAGCCGACTTACCGCAACGAAGCAAAAGAGCTAATTTAAATTTGTCTTTTTCCTTTTGAGTTGCCTTCTACCTTTTTGTTCTTGTTTTTTGCCGCAGTGTCAAGCGAAAGTGAGGATCGATTAATCACCAATGCAGAGGCACAATTTACTTTGGTGAAGGCACAGACGCACTTGTTCATTTGTTTTTGAGCTAAGCAATCTGGCTTGTTTGTTTCATTTTGCAACCTGTTTTGGCAAGCTTTGATTGATATAGTTGTGTGCTTGCATAGAAATCGATTACTTGTCTGTGTTTGCGGATGTGTAATGTGTTGTCGGGACTAGTGAAGTAAAAAGCTCTTTGTACGAGTGACACTGCTCACTGCCGATTGACACAGTTGATGACATTTGACGAACTCGCTTGATGTCTCACTTTGTCTCGCTTGACCAGCCATCATCTGTGTGCATTGTGCAGTTCCATTCAGTGTTTAGTCTCTCCTGCTTATCTCTGCTGATTGTCAGTACCAAGCTCCAGTGGAGGGGTCAATATGACAGTCACGCGACCTGGTCATAATCGGACTCTGTCTTTGATTGAGCCGTTGATCTCCAAATATAGCCAATACGGGGTGACTTGCTTGCCGTAGTGCAAAGCTTCACGACACGATTCACCTGTCTGCTGAATGCAGAATGTGAATGTGCTGTGAGAGTGCATTCGACTCAGTCTTTCCGATATGGTCAGTGGACTAAAGGCTTAAGCGGTGGTGCACTGTTTCTGCTGCTGCTGTTGCGTAACCTAAATGGACAGTTATTGCCTCAAATGGCCATATTTTAGGCAATTGCTTCCCGTTTGTTTATATTTGGCGCTGTCTGATTTAAATAATCGTCATCACTCGACAGCAACAGTGTACACAATTCAATTTTGTCCTGCAGTTTGTGCATTTGGCGCTTTCGGTAGCAGGCACTTTTGCAGTGGCGGTGGCTGCTGCTGCTGCTGTTTTGCAGTAGTCCGTATATCTCCTGCCTACGCACAAATTGCCAGCGGACCCAGAACAGTGTGGGAGAGTCTCTCTCCCTCCCTCTCTAATGAAGGCTTTCTCAGTGCGCGGCAGCTCACCGACAGATGCTGCTAAGTACGCGGCGCCGTCCAGTCGGGCCCTGCCGTTTCTGCCTTCTGAAAGGTTGAGAGGCTAATTGGTCTGCAGTCCAAAGACTATTACAGCCACAATAACCTTAGGCGTTGGTTCACACAATGACACACTGCGCTTGTGTTGATTTAAGTTCACAATGAAAGCGAGACAATTCTCAACTAAATTGATGCTTTGAGGTGTTTGCTCTCCAACACTGGAGGGAGGCTAATACAAAGTGAGAGTTTTACTTAAAAATCACTTGTGTTCATCTGTTGCTGTTTTAACTGCCTGTTGATCTTAAGACAACAATAGTTTTTCAATATTATTGAAATATGTAGAAAGCATTGCATCTATTTTACTTGAGTTTAGTATTACAAAACAAGTTATGTGGAGCAATTTCCAGTATTGTTTTACCATTTTTGCTTTGTAATTAGTAGTAATTTTATCATTCTTTTACTTGATATAATTGCTACTTTTGTTAGTTCAATTGGCTAAAGAGGTAGTAATTGGCGACAGGTCAAACAATGCTCAGTTTTGTCTAATTAGAGCAGCAACAATTTGCACATTGTAAACGGTCTGGCAAATAATTGCCAGACCGTCAGTTCAACAATTCGACTGGACAGCTAAACAGAGGCATTTTAGAGTGAAAAATGAAACTCAGACATGGAGACAAATAGCCTTAAAAACTTGTTATTATCTATTAACTTGCTTAAAATTAGTCAATCGGTGCTCTAGAACTTAAAGTTAATTTAGTTTTTCCGTTTTTTAAGCTTTGACACCAAAACATAAATCAGCATTCCAGCTTTTTCTTACAATGCAATTTCATTTATTTCAGTTTTATATTACTTTGCCTGTTTTGCCCTTATTAAAACAAACTCTCAATTTGTGTACTGCACGTTTTGATTTACCATCCTTTAGTTTGTTTAGTGAATTTAAATAAGAAATGGTCATCTCGATTTAAATATTAAGGTACTAATACGATTTTGTTTGTATTGAGCTCACTTTAAAACTTGTTTTCTGTCTAGTAGTCGTAGTCTGCTTTTGAATTTAAATGTTAATTACTTCACATATTTTAATTACCGATCAATAAACAGCCATGTTTGAATCACCTCGATATGTCCTTAACTCTATCCGATCTAGTCGCTTTTGGATGCAGGCATCAGTTGAATGGTCAGTTGGATGGTCAGTGCAATTGCAATTACCGCGTGGACGGCGAGCATTGTTGCGCGTCCACCGTATGATTGATGACCGCTGGCTCTGTTGACTTGCCATGAGAATTGGCCAAGACATCGGACTTGCATCCTTTCGACCGATGCTTCCAGTCCTCTTCGGCATCACCTTAGGCACTCTTCTCTCGACATTCGGTGAGCTGCCTTTCCTAGGCAATGGTCACTTTGCGCCTCAATCGATGCCACTGCTCACTAGCGCACAGAAAGCTGCTTCCCTCTCACCTGCACACATGTGGCAATCTATAAATCAAAACCCTTGCTTCGACTCTCAAATTAATGCTATTACACACAGTGCACAGTGCTATCTAAATGATAAGTGCCCATTTGGCCAGCTTGCTAGTATCACCATTACGTTGATTAGGCTGCTTTAGATAGAATGCCAGCGTAGACAACTAATATCAGTTAGTGCTTCACTGGCAAACGATGTCCTATCGTATTGCCGATCATCGACTTTAGGTCTCCTTTTGTTGAACATAACGAGTTAGTGAACTCAATGCTGCCGTTGTCTCTCGCTACTTGCTCTTTTATTAATTTTGTTGTTTTTCGTTGTTTACCTGACGACACTTATAGGCTTGTTGATGAGAATCCAACGAGAGGGTGCGCAAATGCTTTTCTAATGTGATTATAATTGAAGAGTTCAATTCAATTGTAATCGAGGACTCTCTGATTGACTTTTTCAACTTGCAACCTGCCCAGGTAAATGATCGATTTCAATTGAATAAAGAAGCATTATTGGCAAACACGTGTCCGCTTTGATTCTAGAACAGTCTAGAAAGACACGGGCCTTGTGCGCTTGATGTCACTTTCGTGACCAGACAATTGGTCTGGTGACAATGTCTGCAGCAAGATGTTACCAATTTGTTGCTTCTGTCTGGGCCACCGGTGCTCAGTGATTGCGTCTTTCTTGCGCAGTGATTCTTTGCACTGTTTGATCTGCATTGATTAGTACTGTCTTTTCGGCAATGTTCTTACGTGTGTATGCGTAATGACCCTCTGTCGACAGGGCTGTGACGGGCCTTGTCATTTGCCCTAACCGGGCCACAGCATGATTATGTCGTTTTGACAGGTTTGGTGGCTAGCCAAGACAGCAACGTCTGACTGGGCCTGCTACTACCTAACTGTTGCTTGCCCCTCGTCAATACGTCTGGGTCTACAAAAGTGAGCGGCCTTGGTTGTTTGGTGTGCTCTTCCTTACCGATTACCACTTCTCTTGGTGGCGACATCTAAATGCACTGGCCGGACGACTCAACCCGCTCACTCGTCCCATTCACGTAAACAGGGGAACGGTGACTGGTGTGTGCGTGTGCCCATTAGTGGCCGGTAGTGTGCTGTAATTACTGTACACCTCATAATGACACATTTGCCGGTAAGCATACACTCATTCATTTTGCCGGTGACCACTGTCCAGAACGTAGTCCTACTGACCTTCCGTCTAATTGAAGTGCAAATGTGTCAGTGCATTTGCTCTGGCGGACGGTATCTACCTAGTGCCACTCTAATTAGACTCATTTGCGGTTTGTTTTTGTTGTGATCTCTATCGTCGTTCTCAAGTGTCACTTTCCGGTGTGCTCGCCTGCCGGCTGTTTTTTGTGTTTGTGGGTGGCTACAGTCAGTGTTTCAGGCAGTGATTCATTTCAATATGTTATGCTGTTTTTCTAGCAGTTTTGTATATCTTTTCTAATGACTATCATTTTTATTTTTCCCTTTTCAGGAGGACTTGCTGATCCATGGAGATAGTGTGTACGACATCATCGAGAAGCAGGATCACCAGACAATTCAAAATGAACTTGTCCGAGCCTCCAATCCACTGAACGTGCCCAACGACAGTCGCATTTTTCTTTGCCGCATGAACGTGTCACGTAACTCTCGACGGCAAATGCGATTCGGCGATCAAAAGGTATGCACCAGCTTGAAACTTGTAATTTATCACTGTTAAAATTAAAAAAATTTACTTAACCACTTTTCTGCTGTCTAGGTCGTACTAGTCCAGGGCCACTTTGTCAGTTACCTGCCACTGTGCAGTCGAAATGAGCCCGTCTTTCTGGCTACCTGCACACCGGTGGCCATGCCTGAGACGCGAGAGTGCGTCGTCCAGGGCAGCACCAATGTCTTCACGTCGATTCACTCAATGGACATGAAGTTTATACACTTGGACGCCAAGTAAGTCTGCACCACTTTTCTTTTTCCCTTCTTTCAGAGCGCCCCATCACAGCCGCCACCAGAACACCTCTCTCTCAGTCTCTGTCAGCTGCTGCAGTAGATTGGAGAAGAATCCTGCAGTACACACACTTAGTGATAGCTGCAGTAGATCGTGCAACAAAGGCGGACATATGCTTGCGACAACTTGCCAAGTGACGCTCAGGCGTGATGAATTAATGCAAATGCTCGATGGCGGTTGCGGCAGTCAGTGACGGCCGTGGTGATACACTTCTGACCAAGCTCATGGCAGCAAACTGTAACGCTCGCCACTTTGCCGCTCTGACCAAGTGTCTGTGCTTAATTGGCAATCTGTAATAGGTGATCGATCTGTGGCTTGGTCTGGTGATGGTCTCTCTGTATGGCGGACATGGTCAGAGAGTGAAGCGCAACCTGATGTAAAGCGAAAGTCAAATTCGTGACCAAGCTCGCGCGACCACTTGGCCACGGTTCGTAATCGCTCCAATTAGAATGAGAGGAAAGAGGGACTGCTTCAGTGTGTACTGTGGCCTAAAACAAAAGGAGTACTGCTAGAGAAGGAGAGGAGCTGTGCGGTTGTTGCGCGATGACGTGTACGACACTGTGATCACGACCTGCTCATCGCAGCACTCATTCCCCTCACTGTGACACTCTGACCTGGTGGGAGGAGGAGGTGGTGGAGAGGTGGTCAGGGGCTAAGGTGGTCGATACCTGGCAGGGTCGTTTCCTAAGAACGCTGCCGAGAAGTGACCCTGCAGCCAAGTGATCACCAGCACTATCTCGTGCCATTCTGTCACGAACACAGGCACACGAATTGCCCTGAGGCACTTTCCCATCGTGCTTTACCTGTTTGGCCAATTTGGATTAGGATTTAGAAAGCACAATTAACAGTGCGATTATTGAGTTTTGCTGATAATTTATAGACCAACAGGCGAATATGGCACATATGGCAATTCTGCAGTGATCTAATTAATGAAACGACTTGCTGATGATGATGATGATGTTTCTCTTCGGTGTTTGTGTCTTTTCAAACTGTATATTACCAAAACAGTGTAGCACTTTGCTAGTGCTCAGTATAACCAATCAGTTTGGCCGCCATCTGCTTGTGTTTAATTAATAAAAATTAATGCAATGGCGGAGATGAAAACCAAAGTTGAAGCAGCAGCAGTAGTAGTGGTGGCGTCGGCAACGGCAACAGCCGCCAATCGGAGCTGATGTGCATTTGCTCGATCCTACGCGAATCGTGACTTGTTGCGTTGGCCTTTGCCTTTACCACTGCTGCAATTAACTGGCCGCTTTTGCATAGTGCGATTCAGTTGCGCCATTGTGCCCAGGTGCCTATCGGTGCCTTGATCTTCGCTGGCAACCATCACTGGCCACTCACCGGACAACAGGATTTGCAGTGTCGGACATGTGTTGCCTTCCTTCTCAGGCAGCCAACAAGTGCTCTATTTCAGTTGTCGCTGCACAGTGCAAAAGTGTATGATCCCTTTGAGTGCATTCTGCATTCTCGCATCTCACAGTGCACCATTATTACAGTGCTGATTGCCATTCATATTGATGCGATTAGCTGCCAAATAGTGCATGTTCAGCAATTAACAGACAGCAGAGTGGACCTCAGATGTGCCTCTTCAGGCGATGAGATATGGGAAAATCGCACCAAATTACCGCACAACGACAGAGATTGCCTTTGTCTGCCTGTGCAGCGATACGATCTAACGTAGGAGATGATCTCATGTGGACCATCGTTTGCTAGCACAAGTGGCACCGCCGTCGTCGTCGTCGTCCGCACGCTAAGGTCATCGGTGTGGATTGCTGTTGCCGTTGCTCTCGGACGGCTACTTTTGGGTGATGATATCGAGTGATGGTCGAGGTCGGTGTCATCTAATGACGTCTCAATAGAGCGCGTAATGGCTGCGTCACTGTCACAGACTCGCTGCCGCCACACGTCATTAGTGAAGGACACACACATACACACACACTGCGGCGATTCTAATGGTTCATGAGAATGAGCCCTCCGAGTGTCCACTTTGTTGCCTTGTACAAAGTACCTCGCCAATCCTCTGCCCAGTGCTTTGTTCGGATTAATAATCTCATATGAAGTGGGAGGCAAAATTCTCACAGAAATCACTTAAGAATGGCCGACACGTAAAGAAACAAATGCGTTTAGTTGTATGAGTGTGTTTGGCGACCATTCTGTTGTCTGAGAAAATAATCTCAATTGAAGTAGACACCTGAAAATGTGACGCATCTAGTTTTTTGGCGTCATTTTTGAAAGTTTCAGTATTAATTCTAATTTGTTCACGCTTCATCGGAGTTTTTAGTTTTGCTTTTAGACTAAGAAAGTCGCAAAAATACAAGTAGTTGAACGTCAATATATTTTATATCTGAGCATGCCTGAGAAAACAGTAAAAAACAAAAAGAAAATTGTTAATTAGCAAAGCCAGACAGGTGGGCGCCTCAAGAACAGCTGATGAGCACATAGCACTGAGGTGAGACCTCGATTTGCACTGACTGCTAATCATGTTTTGCATCAATTAATTGAATTAGTGCAGGTAGACATACTGCAATCTACTTGGCAGCTGATTGGCGTCGACACACTGACAGCAAAACATTTAGGTCCATTTTGGCAGGCGTCGCATCATTGAGTGAAGTAGCAGAAACAACAGCAGCAATGCCTGGCGACAAAACGATAGTCAGTGAGAGGGCACCGAGTGCAGACAAACAGGACCTGTCATTAGGACAGCAAGGCAAAGTGAGCAGCAGCAGCAGCAGCAGCCAGTGTCCTTGTCGCTCTATCATTACCACCGAGTGCCATGTCAGCGTGGTGTAATGGCTGCTGAGGGCAGACGGTGTCGGCTGAGTTAGTGCATGTATGTGTTGTGCGCCAAACGCAACATCGATTTCCCTGGCTACCGATCGCCTGATCAGTGTGATGGGCAGTCTGTCCATTGCGCCATCCATTCGGTCCCCTCATTACGTGCCGAGGAGTACTGTCCGCCGAGCAGTGCTGCCCAGTGACCGTTTCTCGAGTGGCATATAATTTGGACCAGTGCCAGACCGGCCAACCTTCCATTACGGGCCTGAGCGCGTCCTTTGTCAGGCAGCAGTGTGCCGGCGAATGACAACATCAAGGATATGGCAGTGTACACTTGCTCGTCTCGTCTACTTCTTCGTCTTGTTCGATTTGTTTGCACAAAAGCACAAATGATAACTCTGCCGAGTAGGCGAACAAATCGATCCCACTTCTCAACGACAGCAGCAGCAAATTACACAGAGTGAGAAAGTGCGTTGTCAGTGTCGATTGCCATGTTGACGGCCACTACTTGCACTGTGATCTAATAGCGCTATGGGAAAATTTTCTCATTTTGAATTCTTCTCATACCTTTCCCTGCTCACTACTAATCATCATCGTTCTCTTTCACCTGATACAGTGGCGAATTTCATCTTGGCTACAATAAAAATCAACTGAAGAACCTATCTTGGTACGACATTGTTCACTGGGAAAATCTGAGCGATGCCCAGTCAAAGCACCGATTAAGTAAGCGAAGAAGATCAGCAGCAACACTTTTGAATTGGGCAATATTTTAATTTTTTCATGTTTTTTTCTGTTTGTCAATAATAACAGTAACTCAATCCGAACAAGAGCGATCCTGTATTTTGCTATTGCGACTTCAGACGAGCTCAACGACCTGGATCTGGGTACACGTAGTGTTGCAGGTGAAAGACAACAATGAAAACTCACAGCAACCTGTCATTGTCTGCACAAATCAGGTCTTAAGGTAAGGGACTTTTTATTATTACTTTTGTTGTTGTTGTACTCAGGAGAAGTATCATCATCGTGAAATAACCTGGTTGTTTTTCTTTTCTCTTTTCTTTGCTGTTTCCCAGTGACAAGGAAGCGGCAGTGATGCAGGCCAACAGTTGGCTGTACCAGTTCTATTCGCTGCACTCTAAGCTGCACTACACCATGCAGAACTCCAATG
The DNA here is from genome assembly GCA_024499935.1 of Tyrophagus putrescentiae. Lineage (NCBI taxonomy): Eukaryota > Metazoa > Arthropoda > Arachnida > Sarcoptiformes > Acaridae > Tyrophagus > Tyrophagus putrescentiae. The sequence goes on along the minus strand of JAMZRA010000002.1, from coordinate 6,042,867 downwards.
TGTCGGTCTCTGGGTCAGCCAGCGCCACCAGCACACCGGTGCCCTCTCACTCGCCCACCTCACCGACTGGCTACGAAGCGGCAACCAGCGCCACGAGCTGCTCCCGCACCCGTGCCTCCTCCTTCACCAGTCCTGCTCCGTACACAGCGGCGGCTTCCAGCAGTGCCTTCAGCGGTCAGCACAGCACTGCCCACCACGCCTACCACTCAGTGCCCACTGCTGGCTCGGAGGCACCCTCCCTCGCACTTCATCCCTCACACCCTCACAACATGTCCTACTACCACGGACAGTCTGCAGGTGGAATGGGCGTCTCGGTGAGCACCAGTCCGTCGAGCCAGCAGTACGCAGGCCACTTCGGGGCCCACCCCTCACTGCAGCAGTATTCACCACAGGCAGGCACTCTGCCGTATCAGGCAATGCCCGGCCAGACCAGCAGTATCAGTGGCAGCACTTCCGCGGCAACGCCGCCAGCCACCAGTCAAACTGAGGTGCGCGTCAAAGAGGAGCCCAGTGCGAGCACTCCGCCAAGAGCCTCCAAGAGGACTCGCTCATCCAGTGGTCACCAGGAAGAAGAGGGCGGAAAACAAAGGACGGCGAAGAACCAGAAAAAGAATGGTAGCGCACAAAGTGCACAGAATGCACAGAGTGAGCACTCCTCGAGCAATGGCAACAGCATCACCGCGGTCAATGGTTCCACTGCCGGCGGTTTCTACTCGAGCAGCAGCTACGGAAACAGTTCTGCGTCGCAGCACTCGGGCTACCACAGCGCCTACCACCCGACAAGTTCAGTTTTCGGCTCGACAAGTTTCACACCGAGCGATCTGAGCTCAATGATGCCCGCCTACTATGGCGGCTCAATGTCCTACCACCACCATCACCACCACCACCACCACCCGCACTCACAGCTCGCCTACCCCCACCACCATTTTCAAGGCAAGTTTTCTTTTTTTGAGCACGGTGCTGCCGGATCCAGTAGCTCTCTGACCGGCGGTTCCAGCACCTCATTTGAGCACCGCCAGCCGAGCACTCACACCAGCACTCGCTCTGCCGACAGCAGGGGCTGCAGTGAGGAGTCGACTGCCCTTCTCTCATCAGCTCACTTTGGCAGCAGTTCACTGCATCAGCTGAACAGCAAACCGAAGGGAGCGCTGTACCACGCCGGTGACAGCAGCTTGGCCGACCGACGAGAGCTAGACAAAGTGCGCTCTCCCGAGTCCATCACCTCCGCCACCTCTGACTACGGCAGCATGTCCTCGCAGTCACCGCCGTCCTCCTTTGAGAAGCCTTTTCCCTCGCTGCCCCCTCTCGCTGAATCTCTGGACTACTCCCGAGCCCATTATCCCAACGCCTTGAAGGCCAACTGGCCTGCCTATCATCCCTCCCATCACCACCAGTCCAGTGCCGCTGCAGCCGCTGCCGCCGCCGCCGCTGCTTCTGCCTCCGCGGAGAAACCAACTGAGGAGCGATCAAGTCTGCCCTTTTCAATGTCCTTTCAGTTTTGGCCCGGGTACTCCTCATCAACAGCTGAACTGAGCTCCTATGAAGCGCAGCACCGACATACGCACCTGCCTCCGACGGCGTCCACCTTTCCAGTGGACTCATTGCTGCACTCTCACTCCAGCCAGACTACGGCCGCCGTCTACGGCGCCGCTGGGAATCTCTTTGCAGCCTATGGTGAAGGCGGAAACGCCTACGAAGCGGAGAGCAAGTCAGCTCTAGTCAATCGATCCTCTGCTTCCTTTCGTGCCCACTCCATCAAAGCTGAGTCTAATAAAATGAACACCAGTGCAGCCGCATCGGCAGTGAAGCCCTCACAAGCACCAGCGTCGTCAGCCATTGCCGTGACACGAGCTCTCTAAGCCATGCTTGGTAAGTACCCACATTTGCGTTTTCATTGCCATGCATCAAACGGCAGTCATTTGGACAGACATTCCTAGGGCAGCAGTAATTCACAGGCCATCAGTGTTTTGAAGGTAGCACTCTTGCACAGTAGTGGGGGAGGGATGCCATCGGTGGTCAGTGCTTCTTCATCTACATACTTACAAGCGGATATTTGTGTCTGCGTGGGAAGAGCCCCAAGGCTACCTCTGCAGTGCTACCACCGCAACGTAACTTACCGTCCAAGTAGCAGCCACCAAAGTGGGGGCGACCTATGCAAATTGCCTGTAGGCCTTCAGTGCTGCGGCACTGCTGCTGTTGTTGTTGTTGTTGTTGTTGTTGTTGTTGCTATTGCAGTTGCTGGCGAGTGTGAGAATTTGCCTAACCAAAACGCCCCTTTATGGTCAACCTAAAGGCCAATTGCTCTGGCGTGCTCTACTCTGCCCACTGCCCACTCGATGATCGATGTTGCCCATCAGCAGCCAAGAAGCAACAGCAGCAGCAGCACATTCCTGAGGTCACTCACACTGCCCAGTGACCACTGGCAGCACCTCAGTGAACGACTTGGCCATTAGCTGACCGCAGCTACTGACAGCTACTCGCCCTGCCATACGGTACCGTAACTTATGTCCAGGCAGGCAAAGGGCAACTACTCTCCGCCGACTGGCATGCCAAATGCCAAATGAACACAAGGAGAGGGAGAGAGGGTTGGCCAGTGAGCAATCTAGTGAACGGCATCAAGTGCTGATGAGTTTTTTGCCTGTCTTTGTTTTACCAATCCTTGACAGTCTAATTAAACTTACATTTACAAGCTAGGGCTGATTGATCACAATGCTCAAGGACTAGCTGTTTTATCGGTTTAAGCAAGTTTTGAGTGACTCATCTGCCAGTGCGTTTTGTACCTCTCAGCCTGGCTGGTTGACAGGCAGAAGAGTATTAGTTTTTGTGGTGTAGTGAGGCATCTCAGTGACACCCTGGCAAACACTAAAAGCACAATTTTCAAGCTCAAGGACAACGTGGTGACTGGTTCACTCTCACCGAACTAGTGTCGTTGTCGTCCTCTTCTGCACAACCCAGCAATCCCATAAATTATTGCGCATACTAGTTCTTCGATGATGTTCATCCTTGAGCACTTACTACTGGCGCTGTGTTTTTGTTGATTTATCTATCGGTTTCTTTGGTCACATTAGTGGAGGCAGGAGGTAGCCATGGCAGGTGAAAGTAGCACTCGACTGTTCTGCAGGGCACAGGACAAATCGTTTTTACCATTAGTAGAAGTAGTAGCAGTATTGTTGGAGGTAGTAGCACATTTGAAACAGCAGCTTCTTCAGCTGATGAAGATCGAACGCTGTAAAGTGGTCTTTGGCACCCTGTAATTAAGCACATTGATGCCTACGCTTAACTGTGCATTGGCAGAACTGTTGGTCAACTAATTTGAAACTGAGGTGCGAGATCGATCACCTCATCTTGCCCTGAATCTGTAACCCATTTTTCGTTGGTGTTGTTGTCATTGTCACAATTAATTAACAATTTATAATTGCGGCCACTTTTAGGATATGTACATGTGGCCGGCTCATAATTCAAACCATTCACTTTAGAATGACTGCGCTACCAAGTGTTTGTCTGGTGGGCAAATTAATTAGCTCAGAAAAGCGACCGAATGCCTGATGCCTGATGCCAGTAAACAGTGATCAGTGTTTGGCGCCGCTTTTTCATCGCAATTTTACAAATGAACACCAGCACAAGAGAAAAGAGTCCTCTTCTAAAATACTGGCTTAAAGCCATTTTTCTTGTGTCAAAGTGCGCTTTCGGTGATTCCAAAACTTTGAGGAGGCTCTGCTTAGCTGCTTAGGTAAATTATTTTCTGCTTTTTTTGCCACTTATCACCATTGACGTTCTCTGTCGGAGAGAGAAAAAAGAGATCTAAAGACAAAGACTGTGTGGCAGCGGTGGTGATTGAGCCAATTGATCCTCGGCACAGCACGTGGTCTGCCATTGCTCGCCAGTTGTGACTGTCTGCCCAGACACTGGCACACGTTGCCTTAGCACACACACACACTCTGACTGGTGCATTGTCTTGAGATGTACTGTCGGCTGACACTTGACCTCACACGCCCCTCTTCATTGACTTTGTCTTTTGGCTCTCTATTTCTCTTTCTCTTTCTCGGTGCACTGTGTCAATCGTTTCGACCCTTCTATTCACTGTTTCTCTCCCTCTCTATCTCTTCGTTTACTCTTTACACACAGCGGCGGCTGCGTTTTTTGACTTTACAAAATTAATTGTCTCACCAGTGTTGCTGTTGTTCATTTTGTTGAAGGAGCCCCATTTTACTGACACCGACTGCACATCGCCAGCAATGTTTGCAAATTAATTTTTTTCTTTTTTAACCGAACCTTTTTTCATTTTTTGTGCAGAAATCCATTGCAGCTTGTGCCTGACTTGTCGCGCATCACTCATCAACTGTCCTGTTGCTTCTGACCGAGCAGGCGGCAAATGTCACCATCGATTGATATCTCAGCCAGCCAAACCGTTCTTGACTGACGCATTTTCCCTCCACGTCCGTGTACCTGTCAATATACTCTCTCCTCTCCATGCTCTCTAAGAAGACAGCAAACTCGTCTTAGCTTTGTCAATCTCTGATTGAAATCTGCACTTTTTTCTCTCTCTATCTCCCATCATTACTATCTCACCACAATCACTATTGTTTTCATGTTAATAATCTCAATCACACCTGCAATTACACACTAGCTAATATAATTCAGTATTCAGTTGTAAATAGTCTCAAAGAAAGCATGTAAACAGGTGGCTTTGCCCACCAGCATATGCTGCCAGTGGCTGTAGCCCGCCAAAGCCACCGCTTACAAATCTCACCGTCTGGCCAATCATCTGGCAGCATATCTCACCTTTGTACGGCATATTGCTGTGTTAGACTTATTTTTAGTATTACTAATGACATAACATTATTCCCATTACTTTTTTCTCATATACAACATATCCACTGTTTTCATTCTGTTCACCAAAAATAAACATACTCACTTTTTTAAACTGCGTCTATTGCTTTTACTAACCTCATCTGCTAACAAGTTTTCCAATAACAAGATCGCATTCGCAATAACTGCCAGGTAAATTTATTTGCTTATGCCCTTGGTTAATCCGCTCTCAGACAGTCGTCCAGACAGATGCTGTCGTTAAATGACTGTGCTAATTGGTCTAATGTGCTCTTTCTGGTTGCATCCTAAGCACTATGTTCAGTATGATTTATGTTAATTAACTTTGTTAATTGGTTTCTCCACATAAACTTACTACACTCTCAGGTGTTTATGAGTGAAAATGACACCAAAGAGAAACCAAATGTTGTCACCTAAAATTTTCTTTTATTGAAAAAGTTTTCTCACATTTCACATTTTCAAAAATGTATCTTTCAATCACGCAAATTATTGTTTAATTGCGTAGTGGAATTTTATAAATCTTAAATTAGCCAATTGCTACTGCTGTGCCGTTTTGCATCTCAAAGGAATACATCACTTTAAATTTGCATTTGATTGAAGCTACATACTGCTGTTCACATTCTTGCCGATTGCGTTCCCAAATATAATTGCGCGCGATCCATTTGAAAGTGCAAGGGCAAAATGCAAACAAGATGTTTCTGTGAGTTTGAGCACAGTGCTTCTTCTGCAGCAATGAGGTTCATAATGGCTATGGTAATTTATGCTAAATTACCCTGGTCAATTTGTCTCACTGCTTCACTCTCTGATGAATGCCACATAGAGACACATTTTTAGCTTGTTCTTGTTGCTTCTGGTCCTTTGGCCAAAGTAAGAAGTGAGAGTAATGGGCCACTGGGCAAAAAAGATTTGGTTATGTTCTCATCTTCTCGGGCTGAAGCAACTTTCGATGGAAACTTGTGATGAGAACCGAAGACATCGGTGACCACTGTGCGATGAAATATGGCCAGAAGGGTCGTTGGGATGATGGTGGTGCTTTAATTACCACGCACTGCTGAGGGCTCTGAGGGTACACTGAGCACTCGCTGAGGGCACTGACAGACCACAGCGCACCGCTGAAAAGTGCTCGCCAAGTGGCCGTGGTAGTGTCTCGCTCAAAGGCCCACTGCTTTAATTGTCTCTCCCTCTCACTCTGCTCGTCATTCTCATTAGCGATGCATCCACTGAACAGTGCGACCAATGAAGGCAATTAGCAAGCGCATGTGCCAAAGCCACAGATCGCCATTCGGCCGAATGCTCCTTGGGCGACCTTGTTTCAGACTGTTGCATCTCTGCATCAGCTGTCCTAGCTGTTCGGTGGTCAACGCAGCTGTCTCCTCTTCTCGGATTCTTTGCTCTTCCTTGCCGTCCCTTCAGGTTAACTTTATCGTCGTTTTTATTCAAATATCGCCCATCTCCCCCTTAACAAATTTTAATTAATTTTGCGCTCTCACTTTTAGCTAAATGATCTTTTTTGTCAGCCAGAATGCCATTTGCATGATTTATGCTTCAATTTTTAATTTTTTTCGTTCAAATTCTTTTTTAGCGGTCAAAAACATTATATGCTTTATTTATGAGTTTGCAGTAAAACTGGCACACTAACAGAGCATTTATTTTAATTTTGAAACTGTGTTCAACTATTGTCGACAATAAAACTGTTATTGCTATGAATAAATCGACAAGTGGCCTCACAAGTTGATGTCCAGTGGATGATTTGAAAATGTTTTTTTATTTTAGCATCATCTATCTGTTGTGACCACAGCAAACCAAGTCTAAATACGTGACGTACTTCCACTCACTTAGCACAGAAGGTAGCGCAAATTAGAAACATTGTCGGCGTTTTTGTGGCTAGGTAGGTGTTGAATGGCAGAAAATGTGCTATTACAAAGACCGCTTTGTTGACCGCTGACCAATGGACAGTTAGTTGATCGACCACACAAGGAGCACACTCTAAAACTACTGTTGAGTTTATCAAATTAGAGCAATTTTCCAAAGGACATTACAGTGACTTTTTCTGATACCGTTTTTTGGTAAATTTGTTGCGTCAATTGAGATGTTTTTGGCGTTTACTGTTTTTTTTCTCTTCTTTTATTGACCAGTCGACCATCAATGAGAGCTTTGTTTGTTTTGTTTGCCGACAAAAGCAAGTGATGCTAAGTGAGTGCTTTTCCCAATCGCACTGTCTGTTCGTTGAGTGTTCGTTTGGTGGTAAGTCACGCTTATGTGCTCGATATAATTTTGCTGCTGTCAACACAGCAACCTGAAGACAAGGGAGCTTTTTAATGGTCACAGATAAACAGAATCGGGAGACTTGTTTTGCAGTAAGCTGGCGCAACACTTGGTGGTAAAGTGAATGGGGTGAGTGTTGAAATAGCAGGTAAACTGATTGTCATTTCAGGTGAATGTAAGTAAAGTTTTCCAGGGGTCACTGTTCACTTACTAAATCAATCTTCATCTACTTGCAGCGTCTTTTAAGTAGTGTAGTACTTTTTTTCGATTGCATCCACTGAATGGCTAATGGATTTTTTATTTACATCATCTCAATTTACATTTCATCAGCCAGTTTGATTCTGTTTTTGTTGTTGGCTGAAGAATAGACAACAGTAAAACTACATCAGAGAAACTAATCGAATTGAATAAATTCATCTCACAACCCGAGCAAATGCTGTCAAACAACTGGCCACTAGAAGACATCACCGAAGGAGCATTCAATTACTACTCCTCTAATGTGGTCATTTTCTGCTTTGTTGCCACTGCTCAGTGGCCGCATCGCTGGATGCCGCTTCAGCCGTAATTAGCGTAAATTGGTGCAATCTCGGCGCAATCAGAATCGGCGGCAGTCAGACAGATCCTGGTTTGCGCACTTTGCGTCAGTTGGCGCCGCATGAACTGATGCACTTTAATCTTTTCCTGTCGGCGCCGTAATTTGCGGATTAATCGTCGCTTTTGAAAAGTGGAGCATTTTGTAGCAAAATTTATTTCAACCAGTTAAGTTAAAGTTGTGCTTTTCTTTTGAGTCATTTTCAAGTCGAGAAAAGTGCACTACTCTACGACAGGCTGTCATGTTTCAGCCTGAAGCTCAATTCTCTGCTGCTCATCGATCACTTCTGAAGATGCATATATTTTCCATTCAACAGCTAATTGCCTAAATCCAATCGTGTTCAATTTGTTAATTTGGAGCACTTTCAATATTCTCTCACTCTGAAGAAGACGACGTCAAATTTAAATTTCGTGATATACCTGGCAGAAGATACGGACATCGTTCTCCCACGAAACACAGTGCCGCTGTTGTTGTTGTTGATTTACACATATCGCCCTAAGACAAAAGCAGATGTCAGTATGGCACAGAGGTCTGCTTGCTAAGGTCAAGAAACTGTTACGGGAAGAGGGGGACGTGCGTATAGGGTCCGTGAGAGTGGACGTGTGCGTGACTGCCATTCAGTTGTGCTCTGGGCTGTCTCTCATGCACCACCACACTCACCTTCTGCAAGGCCCACAGTTTTTGCTGCCAAGCAGTCTGCACCTCTCCACCCGCAATCTGTGCCCACATGCATGCTTAATTGCTCCAATACCCTAAACTTTTAATTGACAATCGATGGCATTCGTGGGAGTTATCTAGCTCTTCACCGTCCACAAATATATGCGCATTCCATCTCTGGAAAGCACTGCACATTCCAAAGTGTCAGTGTAAGCAGGCAGTAAGCAGTTTGTTAGCAGTTCTCTTTTCTGCCTTTCACTCACCAGGTAAGTCACCATTCAAATGCCTATTTCAAATATATCACTTGGCGCATCTTTTTCAACTCAGTAATGATCGATTTCATTCACAACTGTAGAATCATCGCTTAGTAATAGCTTGCAAGCTGATCGGGGCGTCTAGAAAGGAGCGTTGATGCGCTTTTCAGCTTTTTAGTGCCATGTTAAACGCTGTTTATTCGTGGGAACCAAATTGCAGTAATAATACCTGTTGATAGTATGTACTATCAGATCTATTATTAGCAATGACAATTTGCATGTAAATATTTGATGTAATGGGCATGACAAGTGCAATTTGTCCAGTGTTCGATTCATTCACTGCAAAGGCCGGTCCAGGCAGGCAAAGGTATATCACGAAGCAATATTACGAGATCTGAAGTTCCATTCATTGCCTTTCACCACAGAACTGTTCAGTTTTTTCAGTACAGCTTGACAGTACGGCTGTTGATTGTTAAAAAAGGTGACCTAAATCAGAGTAAAGAGCAATCGTTTGTGTGCAGTCAATTGTACTGGCCATCGACGTCGACGACAGACAATTGACTCGATGGCCTTCCGTACCAGCAAATCAGCTGCCCCAAGCAAGTGATGGTATCATTTGTGCAGCGTGTGTGTGTGAGTAGATTTTGCTCTTTTTCTTCCTATATTTTCTCTACTGGCTGCACTAATTAAACCATACAAAGTAAACTGGAGATTGGAGACTGGCGAAAAGTTGTGTAATTGAAATTAGATCGAGTGCGCCCCAATCGGAGTGCGCCTTAATTCCGAGCCTATAAGGCGAGACACTCCTTAGCGCCACAAGACATTGCCAATCTTGTTAACAGTTTGTGCTTATGTGTATGAGCTTTTGCCTTGCCACACAAAGTTTTGCACAGTTTGACTTCATTAATAGTATTGCCAGAGATGATGGGCAGCATCATGGTGGTGGCAGGGCGCTCACAATTCGTCTTGCTGCGATGGCTGCGAGGAGGCTGCTCGTTAGTGGGCACTGCCAACCTGACAGGGCAGACGAGGCCAAAGGGTGTCCAGTGGTTATTGATCACTGAAAAAGGGGGAGATAGAGGCGAATGCTGTTGTGCACTTGTTGCGCCGAATGCCCACTGGCCAAAAAGGGCCACTTGTTGCACTGTTTTTCAAATGCCATTGCTTGCTGGTGCTATCCACCACTTTCAAGTTTAGAGTTAGTAGAGGAGCGCTGTACTGAATGCTAATGAGTTAATTGCTGAAACACTAGCTAAGCACTCTCAACTGCTGCTCGATTGTTTGCGACCATGATAATTGTCGCTGTACCATCTAATGGTAGCAGGTCGTTGGCTCTAATTGATCATAATTGCCGCCTAATAAGAGACACACTTAAAATAGCACTTTACACTCGGCGAGAAAAATGAAAAGTGTAGAAAAACAATACCAATAAAAAAATACAATAGCGTAATGGTAATCGATTGAAACAATGCTTGAATTGGGTGAGAATAGTAACTGCAGAAGTGGGCAATTTGCCTGAATGTGCTCAAAGGTCAAATGCTTTAAAAGGTCACCGTGTACAGTGCACTGACCAACTTGACACAGCAGTCACTGAAGTGAAAGATCGGTCTCGGCGCAGTCTGCCGTTCTGTCCAGTGGACCAATTACCAGGGCTCTTGAAGAAGCAGCACTCTTTACTGCTATTGCCGCATAAAGCACAAGGGCAAGAGTGCGTAGTTCGATAGTGATCGGATGATTAGGCAGACATTAATACGATTGCAATTACAGCACACATTCTTCGCACAAATATTTAACTGCCCAAAAATGATCGTTAGCTAACTGCACAGTTGTTAATGGTAGGCATTGTGTGTGTGAACTGGTCGTCAGTGAAATACTGGGGCACTCGGCAAGAGTGTTCAGCTTTGTAATTGGCCTTTTTGGGAATCAACAAGAATTCAGTTTATAAGATAGTGTAACCTCGTGAAGTGGAGAACATCTTTTGCATCTGTATAATTTAAGCTGTCGTCAGTGGGCAGAGTCCTTTTCAGTGTGGCGCATCCAGATTATCAGATCGACGCAGTATCTCACAGATGTCATTTTAAGTTTTGGCACCGCACTGAATGGGAACATCGTGATCGAGACATCTATTATGTATCCCTCTATTTTCCCTGCTTACACAGTGTCTTCTACATTGACAGTGCTGAATTTGCGAAAAAACCTTGGTTATGTAAGGCTCGATCTAATGAATGAACGAATGAATGAACTGACTGTGTCTTGGTTGCCAGTGATCAGTTCAGTGGACAGGGCAGAATACGACAGTTCAGTCCAGAAGAGTGTTTGGAAGGGCAGTCGTCACTTGTCGGTCAAGTCGTGCTCAAACCACACACGACCGAAGTACGACCAAGAGTGACTGGTCGTTTCCGTTGCTTTGTCTACCCCACAAACCCTAGACCTTGCACTTGAATCGCCCATCTCCGTATTTGTGATTTCAGTGAAGAAGGAGGAGGACAGGTGGAGAGGGAAATGGATGCTCTGGCCGAGGAACTAATTGATGCAAGTCCATTCAGCTTCCAAGACGGTTTTTCCAGTGAGCGAGCAGTCGTCTTTGCTGTCATGCCCATCGTTTACTTTAATTAAGCGACCTCTTCTGTCTGTGCGATGCTGTTCCAGTGCCTACATTCGTGATACGCAACAGGACAAAGCCCCGGCTGGTAGAGAAGAGAGGAGTTTGCGGTCTCAACTTGGCTGACCTTGCTAATTTGATGTGTTCACTGAGCAGACTGCTGTTGCTGCTGCTGCGTCTGGCGTTGCTCAAACTGGCGCACGGCTCGCGCTTCAAACGTAGCAGTGTCACGATTCTCTCATTCAGAATCGACGCAAGTCCTGCACACAGATCCTGCACTATTTGGTCACGAGCCGCCGTTTGTCTTGCTCCAGTCTCTTTTGTTCTACCGGTGATGCTCCGTTCAGCCGATTCAGCCCAGTACAGCAACACGTACTCCCACCTGGCCAATTGCTCAATGAATGCCCATTTGACGGTCCATTTGCAGGATGAATGCTGTGTGCTGCAAAAGAGGCACTGCCGTCCTATTATTTCACTCTCCATTTGAGGGTGAGTTATCCTCACCAGCAAGTTATCACTGCCATCAGAAGTGCACACTGTTTCATTGAGCAGATTAAGCAGTGTAAGCATTATCTCTTTGTTGCCATTTCATTAATTACCGAATGCTAATTGTCAGCAGCATCGTCGCCATTGCAGAATGGCAGCCACTAATGAATTGCTTCCTCTGGTCAGTGACTGAGTAGCCAAACCCGGATCTGAAGTAAGACTCTCTGGGTGACCCTATAGAAAGACAGGACCAGTGCCTGAAGAGATATGCACTCCATTGCTAATTAGTTGCCAGCTAATCTGGCCATCTCGGTGAGCATCCTCTTGGGTCGATTGACGGCAGCATGACTGCACAGTCACTCTACCAGCACTCACAGCTCTCCCCATCGAATCGATCATCATAGGAAACTGCTTTGGCAAATGTATGCCCCCTTGCTCACCGGCACTGGCACTCATTCATCACCGAGCATCATTTCATTCATGTTTGTAGCAGCACCACACACTCACCAGTTGATTCTCCCTTTTCTGTTCTGACCTTTGAGCCATTTATAATATAGCGTCGATTATAGCCTTTATTAATTATGCCTTGCCATAATAAACAAGCTCACCAAGCTGTTCACCAGCGAGAGGGCTGTTCTTTAGTTTCGGCTGAGTGCGCTTTTTTTCTTGCCGCATTTGACACAGAAACTGATTTCATTGCACTTTTTTAGTCGTTAGGCAAGAGTCGATTTTACCTGTGAACATTTTTACTTTTTCCAACGATCAGTTTGCCATCTGGAGCTAATTTGTGCAACAGAGAAGGCAATTCTAGATGCTAATTGGCCAGTAAAGAGTAATAAATCGTACTAATTTTACTGTGTATACAAAGTGAAGGCTGACCTGAGCATGCTGTAGGTGAAATTGAAATAGGCACAGTTATTGGGCAACTGTGTCAGTACTGTTCACTTCTTCTTGGGCTTCTTCGTAGACGTTATTCGGGTGGGAACCAATTTAAGTTTCACATAAGGGTAGGTCAGTTTCGGTATGTAGCCAGGTTTATCTGCAGACTCTTGCTGACCGCAGACCAGCTTAATTACTGCCTTCTGTGATTCAGTAAAGTGCACTTTGATCACCTTTGAGTCTTCACCTGCTTCACGATGGGTAATATTTCTTATCATCGTTTGGATGCGGTCTGTAGTAAAAAACGCAAGTTAGAAAATCACACAAAAAGAAAGACAAAAAAACATTACTTACCCAAATCATCTTTGATGTGACGTGTCACAAAGTCAGTGGTTACGCCTTCCAGCAACTTGATAATCATGTCAATTTGTTCCTGATTCTTGGTGACCACATCTGGAGCAGCACCGGAAATCGACTCTGCATTTGCTGCAAACTTCACCTTTGTTTCATCTTTCTTTTTCTTCGATTCTTTGTCCTTGTCTTTAGTCTTTGATGATGTTGAAGTTTTGCTTCCAGTCTTGTCTTTGTCTTTATCTTTATCTTTGCTGGTAGTCGTAGTCGTCTTTGACGATCCTTTGTTGCTTCCAGTGCCCTTAGTACTTCCACCTTTGTCTTTTTTCGAGCCCTTGTCCTTGTCCTTTTCTTTATCCTTGTCCTTGTTTTTGTCCTTGTCCTTGTCCTTGTCTTTGTCCTTCTCCTTGTCTTTTTTCTTGGACGAACCCATCAGAAAGAACGTGAAAATCGTGTAAAAGAAAGCTAGTCCAGCTCTAAAAGAAAAAGACTCTTAAATGGACAAACCAACGGAAACGGCAGAGAATAGTACTAAAAAGTTCACTTTTCTAAATTTCAGATAATTCCAAAATCTATGAGCAATAATGATAGCCGTTTTAAAATACTTGAGCTGTAAATTATCCAAAATTACAGGAAAACGCTTTTAAACTTTTCCGAAAAAACTACATGTGTGAACATTTCTCTTTATTTATTCACAACAAGGCAACAAAGTACTTAAGAGTTTTCCATCTTCAGCAAAAGATATGTTTGCTAAATCTTCTATTTTTTGCCCTCTAAAAAACGAAAGTGAGTTACTAAAGAGATAAAGAAAGTAAACAAGCAACATACTCTTTTTAATAGGAGGGTAGGCTTTTTCTGAGAGTTCCTGCAATGCTGGATCCTTGAAAGTTTCTCTGATTGGCTCGAGTAGTTGATTTAAATACTTCTCAACAGTGCCTTTCAAATCGCCTGGATGTAATTTCTGTGTGTGCGCAAAGGCAGCAATTAGTAATCAAATAAAATGCAAAAAGCTGCCTTTTCAAGGCCAGGCATTGCCTTAGCCAAAGGCGTGCCATCGCTCGCTTGCTCACTTACCTGCTCTACAAAATCCTGTTCAAGGTCTTCGTACACTGTATAGACAATGTCGCCGCCATATTCAGGCTTTCGCGAAACAATGATTTCATCATTCAGCGAAAAGAGAACATGCTTGGAGAAGGCCAGAATGCCGTTTTCCTCGATGTTTCCAGGCTCACAAAAAGCCTTCTTCATCTTTCGCTTTACGTCTTGAGGTGTGTCGAGAAGATCAATTTTAGAGGTTTCCTCCGAAGAGCTCATTTTTCCTCCAGATAGACCAGGAACTGGATGAAAATATACCAGTTAAAATGGCAACTTAATAACTGAATGCTGAGGGCACTTACCCATAGGGTTCATTAGATGACTTCGCTTGCTGAAGCCAAGCATGGGCAAATACTTTTCAGCAAAAATGAAAATTTTGCGTTGATCAATTCCACCGAACTGTGCATCAACTTTCAGATACTCTTCATCAAGTGCCTAATGTCAACTTTGTTAGTGGAAAGGAAATCAAAACATTAAATAGGCACACTTACTTGCAAACCGGGGTAGAGTAGCGAGCTGATCATCGGATGCTGGACTTGTTTGACCACTTCGGCGCCAGCTTTTTTTGCGTCGTGCTCCGTTAGCATGGATGATAGACGGTAAACGTCCAGAGTAAAGTCTTTGCTCAGCTGGTAGTCTGTGCCTCGAACGAATTTGAGCTTCTCAATTGGGACATTGATTGACTTGAGAACAGTTTTGATCAGATTCTCGTAGTATTCGGTGCGGAACTTTAGCAAATCCCAGGGTGCTTTCATATTATCAAGGTAAGCATGTAGATCAGCGAAAAGTATCGTCACTTCACAGCCGGCTTTGAGGAAATCGGAAATTTTGCACATAGGCACAAAGTAGGCAACATGCGGCTTGCCGGTTGTTGCCGTTCCCCAGTATATTTTGACATCACGCTCCTTTAAAATCTCCTTTAACCGCTCCTCGCCAAGAACTTCCTGTTGGGCGAATTAATTTGGTAAGTGAGCAATCTATTTGTTTACAACCGTCAAATGGGACGTACCTGCAAGTTGCGGCTAATGAGATTAAACTTTTCGTCAACGGTAAGTGCAGCCATACTCGTGTTAATTCGAAACACAGACTAGGAGTTGATCTATTTAGTAAGTAGATACTGAGATGAGCAAGCACCGATCGAGTAGTGCGATTGCGGCTTCTGTGTAGATAAGGAGAGCCAGAGAGTGGATGATGAAATGAGGCCGAGTATGACTGCAATGCAGGAAGAGAACTATCAAAAGGGTACCTTCGCCGGCTCGGTGGCCTGCTGCAGATTAGAGTAGGCAATCACAGTGGTCAGCAGGTGAGGAAGACGACAGGGAGTGATGGCAGCAAACAATGGAAATTGAAGCCAACGATCAGTATCGCGTTGGAGTATCGGCGCCGACGTGGAGACATGTGCTCTCTCTTTCTTTCTTTCTTTCTCTCCCTCTCACTCACTCTTCTAAACAGACGGGAAAGCCCTCTCTGGGTGGATATAGAATGAATCGCCGCGATTGTAAGTGAAAAGTGCAACCATGAGACAGACGAGGTGCGGGGGATGTGAGAGATACCTGTCGTGGCTACTGACAATTAGCGCAGTTTATTGCCAACACGTTGAATATATTATTATTGTAAGATAAAGTGCATATTGCGGGCAAGAAGGGGAGGTCGGATTACATTGCCAGCGGGGAGATAATGGTGTAGAAGTAGAAGCTCTTCGACTGTCAGAAATCAAACAACTTAAAATCAGCCGTCGATTCCTTATCACCGGCATCGCCCAACTTGGCTTGTCTCGTCCTGAGAAAGGTGCCTTTGAGCTGACAGGTAGCCGAAGGACGATCCCTCGCTATATTTAGCACCTTTGCCGTCGAAGGTTGACTGTTTCTTTTGACGGCTTCTTGAGCCATCTTTTTGCGATAATCGCCGCAATGTTGGTTCATCACCTGGCGTTTATGGACCATTGATGACTTTGGATTTACCAGGACGTTGTACGCCTTTATCAGAGCCTCCTTCTGTCTGTCAGTGGTCGTTGGCTTTTCCATCTCTGTCCGAAGATGGTCTTGGCACCAGAGCAGTTCTGTTTTGTACTGAATTTCCCTCTCTAGCTGCTCTTCATCAACTGCCGTATCTTCTTCTTTTGTAGGAGACTTTACTGCTGGCTTATGAATTTTCAAGTTTTTCATTTTACCGTTCAAGCTCTTCAAGGGAGACATCTTATCACTAGCGTTACAGATTACAGTTTCAAGCGATTTGTTTTGATTTTAAATTCAAGAAAAAAATCGCAGTTCGCCCTACACAGATGACGTAAAGCAGACGATTTTCAAAAATCTATCTTTGATTTGCCAATTTTTCGTACATTTCCAACAATTTAAAAAGGTATCCCAACGCCAGGTAATAAACAGAGTTGACAAAATTTTCCAGTGTTCAAAATACTTATCTATTGTTTTTATCTTTACTACAATGGCTCCGCTAAAAGCGCGCAAACCGGCGGCTGTCATCTTCGACTTAGTGGCCACCGCGACCAAGTCTTTCTTCATCGATGAAATTCTCTTTCCGTACATCAAGCAGAACGCTAAAAAGTACCTCGTGGAGAACTGGTCAAACGAAGTCGTTCAGAACGATGTGACGCTGATGCGAAAGGCCTCAAAGAAGGACGAGACGGCGCCGAAGATCGCCGATCCGAACGAGGACGCCGGCAAGGTGCAGGAGAGTGTCGCCAAGTACGTCACCCACTGTCTGGACGAGAAGAAGGACAACGAGGGCATGACGCTGTTCCGCTTTCACGTCATCTTTGACGGCTACGCCAAGGGCCGCCTGGAGACGCCCCTGTACACGGATGTGGCCGTGCAGATGCACCACTGGGTGGTGGAGGACAAGGTGAAGCTGTACCTGTTTAGCAACGGCTGGAAGGAGGCCACCAAGCGCTACCTCGCCAAGACTAGTAAGGGAGACATGAATCTCCTCATTGCCGATCACTTTGACACTGAGGAGGGCCAACTCACTGATCCGGCCACCTTTAAGAAGATTGTCGGCAAAATCAAACAAGCCCCGGAGGATGTTCTCTTCCTCACACACTGTTCGCAGGAGGCGATGGCCGCAAAGAAGGCCGGTCTGGGGGCGATTCTCATCATGACACATCGTCGAGATGTGAACAAGCTGACGCTGGAGGAGAAGAAGGAGCTGCCGTACGTGCGCTCCTTCAATGAGATCATCTTCACTGGAGATGCACCCAAAGCTCGCAACCTCAACGGCAGCTCTGTTGGGGACGACGATGAGCCTGCAGGTGGAGGGGAAGGAGGTGGAAAGAAGAAGACACCAAGCAAAAGTAGCATCAAGAGCGCCAAAAAGAAGAAAAAGTCTAAATCTAAATCAAAGATGAGCAGTTCTAGTGCGGCAAAGAGAAAGAGCAGCTCTTCTGGCAGCCAAACTAAGGCAGACAGTGCCACTGCCGATGCAGCTGAGTTGGGAAGTAAGAGCAAGTCTAAAGTAAAGTCCTCCGCTGCAAAGAGCTCCAAATCGGGGGAAGGATCAAAGTCAAGCAATGCTGTCTCAAAGGCCGGTTCAAAAACAAGCAGCAAATCAGCAGATGGCTCCAAAGCAAAATCTTCTGCTGCTGGCTCTAAAAATTCAAAAATGTCTTCCAAGTCGACTGAAAACGCAAAAGGCAGCGGTGGTGGCTCCAAAGGTTCTGGGGCCGTTGAATCTGCGGCAGCTTCCGGCTCAAACGCTGGTAAGTCGATTGATGGTGGAAAAAGTGCTGGCGGCACTGAACCGGCATCAGGAGGCGGTTCTTCAGATGCAAAGTCATCAGCCGCCGCTGGATCAGGATCCAAAAGCGAAGGCAAACAGTAGCAAGTGGTACCCTTTTCATTTTTGTTATTTGGCACTTTTATTCAAACTGTCCAATATATTTATAACAATTTTATTGATATTTTTACTTTTTTTGTGCTACCTTTTTATCAAAGTGGTGGGTTAATGTCAGCTGAGTCTCACAACCCTCTCACCTTAAATTTCTGTAAGTACATGATGACTTCTTTTGTTATGATCTATTTTCAATGATTTTTTATCATTTTAGGAAGAAGTAGACTTAGAAGAAGCGGCTTTAATGGACTTAAAAAAGCTTCCAAGGAGGGCGTGGCAGAGGAAGCGCCCAAGAAGGATTTTGTAGAAACCGAAGTGGCGATGACTGAAGCTTTAGTTTTGACCCAAACTCTCTGACGAGCAGTCTTAAGAACAGGATCACTCAGGAACTGACTTATTTATTACAAAACTAAAAGACGCCCAATCGCTAATAATTTCCAAAATCATGCAATCTAGCACTACGAAATTAATTCTTCAGATTACTCTTGAAAGTTTTGTTTTTATATTTGCCGCACAAATCAGATACTTTTTTATTCTTCGACAGATGTCAATAGGGTCGCATATGAGCACATTTTGCATTGCCCAACTTTTGCATCTGTGTCACCGGTTCTTTGAGATTACAAAACCCGGGTTTCAGCTTAAATTGAGCTTGAGCGATATTTTTGTGGCACTCGATTGCCTTGTTGGCAATCCCTGACATTTGTCTATAGCTTCAGAGAAGACAGCTGTTACTTTGTTCGCTTCTCTTTGATAGTCGAATGATTGCAGACAGTGCTGTGCAATGCAATTTGCCCTTTTTACAGTGGTTCTCAAAGGCAAGAACGATTGGCTAGTTTTCATAAAAAATAAAATAAAAATGCATTTATTTGTGTTATTTGAATCAGATTTTTATGGTTTTATGGTTTTTTACTATTTTTGCCCCACAACGAAAAAAATTGCAGTTTATAAACAGAAAGTTTTTTATTGTTTTAAAATCGCTTGAAAACATAGACCATTCTGAAGTGTCGCCTTTACAATTCAAATCGATACACAAAAATAGAAAGTTTTACAATGTGATCAATACCAAAGTTATATTTATTTAGTTCTTTGTGCTAAATTACAGAATGTTATGAGAGAAAAAAGTTAACTCAAAATGAACTTATAAGTTCAAAATTCGCGCCAACGAGAAAATACCACTGTATCTTTTGGTTGGGATCCGCTGTTCTCTCTGCATGCAAAAGTCCAAAACTCGTATGACTCATCGTCAGAGTTAGTCTGACTGAGTCATTTGTTAGCAGAGGGCAGTCCACGGCAGGATCGCTTCTAACTGTTGGAGTTCTAACAGCACTTTTGCTTCAGGCCGTACATGTCCTTCTCTCGCCGTGCTATCGACGACTTTCTCGCGTAATATCCTCTTGGCAGCGTCACTTTCTTGTAAATACGCTTTGTCACACTGCGTCCGACAGCATACCATTTCGCTGGAGATTACCTAATTCAGAAACGCAGCATCAACAACTGCCATCCGTGCTCATCTTCATTCCCTTTGACATTTCATGTCTCCAAGTAGGGACTTTATTCACCAACAACAACAACAACAAAGCAACTATCCAGCTCATCCATAATTGACTCGCCTTCCCTCTTTGATATCCATTCTTGTTTGTTTTACAATTCTCGCCCCTCCCTTCAACATTAACCTTTTGCTCAGTGTTGTCACAACAAATTACATCAACACTGCCGATCCACAGACACATGGTAGAAGCTGGTGCTTAGTCATCTGCAACTAGAGCTACCATCATCCTCATTATTATCATCATCATCATCACCAGCAACTGCAGCACTGCAAACATCTTATCACCTAATACCAATTGTCACTATCATCGTCCAAGTGGTGCACCCACCAGCAAGCGAATTTCAATGGTGGAAGCTCTTGTCAGCCAGATCATTTGCCCGTTGCCTTTGCTTCACACTGACGCCCAGCCGTGTGAGCACAAGTGTGTTTGTATGTTTTGAGCACTACTCGCACACTCACCTACTGGTTGATGCTCAATGGCGCACTAGTGCACTGCTGCACATAATCAACTTACTGGCATTCAAAGCAGAGAGAGAGAGAGAGAGAGGGGAGGCTTAACATCAAGGTTGCAATACATTTCTTGGCACAAGCCCTCTTTGCCTCTTGTGGTTTCTCCGTTTTCTTAAAAACTCACAATCATCCTCTCGCCGTAAAAATACTCGTGAATGATATTGCATAAACACCCGATCAACCGAAGGATGCTGACAGTCGGAGTCCTTTTATTCAGCAAATTTTTAGCTCTCCTTATGTAAGTACCACCAATCACTGATTGCATCGACTGAACTCTCAACGCAAGTCACCATTTGCCCTCCTTTGCCGTGCTCTGTGCCAGACAACAACTGACTTTTTATTGCTCTTCACTGCGACAATCCCACACAATTTGACTTTGCAAAGTTTACGAAAAATTCTATCAACATCACCGATCATCTCGCCAACTCAACAACTGAAACATTAGAGTGTGATCGTATTGCGGTGTTGTATAAATGTGCATATATCAGTGTCTGCATTATTAGTTTACTAGGCTAGGCTAGTGTGCTTCACTTGACATTACCCGCCATCACTACACTACGAGCAGACATCCTTTCGCAAGAGCATCCACACAACAACCACCGAGCACTCTTCCATTCACACGTTTTGACGCCACGATCGCGCTAATTGACATTGTTTGTTGTGCTCGAAATACATCTGACAACACTTCTCTTCACACCAGCACCGCTTGATTACGCAGAGGACGCAGGGTGAATGCCACTAAATAGTTTAAGCATTTGCAAGCTATCATAAACAAAATTATGTCAAGCACGTCTGAATGAATTGAATCGTTGTTCATCTAAACTATTTGGCATTTCCTATCATCTACCCAGTTTTAATTTCGCAATAGTCTTAGTCAAACACGTATACACTTTCTCTTCCGACTCGCTACAAAATCGAGCCACCAAACTCGGGAAATCATTTGTAATTCTGTGATAATGGCTTTAACTTTGCCATCATCAAACGGAGCTTCCTACCACACTGCTCGACCTACAAATATTCAGCTGAATGTACGGCAATGCGTGGATTTTCCTTATTGCACACACTTTCTAATTGTCGCCCTTTTCTATTGTTCTCCCTTTCTTTCCTCTAGTCGCACTTCAACGGAGGACTTACACAGACCACTGCAACTGTCACTCCGACCAGGCTTAAGAACATTGAAGACGACTTTCTCGAGCACTCAAGCCTGCTGCCACCTAAGCCTGAACAGCACCAGCATATGGCCGGCTTTGTGACGCCCAGCGTCAATATCTCACTTTTTATGAAGCGACCAGCAAACTTTGACATTGCCATTAATCTGGACAATCAAACGAGCCAGGACAACTTTAAGCTACACGAGTACTACAACTCCTCGACCAACTCTAACAGCAACGATAGTTACCCGTTCGAGAGCGACGGGTACAGCAGCGAGGCTAGCTCATCTGCTTTTGATACCTCTTTTAGCAATACCTCTGAAATGAACTCGAGTCGGGGCAAGAAGGGCTCCGTTGTCACGTCCAAATCTCGCAAAACGAATCAGTCGGCGAGCACTTCTAGTCAGCAGAAGCCTAAAAAGTCAACTGGTGGCGGGCGAAAGCCAAACCGTAATGACAAGGTTTGCTGCTCTTTAAATGCCATTTTGTTTTTAATTTTGCTAATTACTATTTGCTTTCCCTTTTATGTAGCTCACCCCTGAGGAGGAGCAGAAGAGAGAGAAGCGACGTGAGCGCAACAAACTTGCCGCGGCCCGATGTCGTAAGAGGCGCCTTGATCAAACCAACACTCTTAGTGATGAGGTAGCTCAAGAAGAGGAAATTCACATTGAACTTGTCAATAAGCTAAATGATTGGCTCAGCAAAATGAAAGTGCTGAAAAATCACATTGAAGCACACGAGAACGGCTTTGGCTGCAAGAGCAAAGGCTTGTCCCTTCCTCAAGACTTGTTTGCCTCGCTTGACCTTGAGGCAATGGAAGAGGCGATGAGACCTCTTGAGGAGGATGACGATCTCAGCGATTTGTCCATGGCAGTTTCAGAGCCCTCCAAAGTTGTGGTCAAATCGGAATCATCTCACGGCTCAGTTTCTGGTGCCACCTCGGTCATCGTCTCGGGCAGTAACGTCCCGGCCAATTTAATCAGCTTTGCAAACGCCATCAACATCAACAACCAGTCAACCTCCTCTGCCTCAATCTCACCTCCACTCTCAGCCGCCGAGCAGCCCGGCACCAGTCAAAAGCGAAAGCGACCCAACTCCTTACCGGTGTCTAACCCATTTAAGGCAGCCAGTGTGAGCGAGAGCAGCGGTGCTTTCAACTCCAATGCCTTACAGACTCCGTCGATGATCTTTGGCGGCGACTGCTTTGAGGGCGGCACTGGCCTCACGCCCATAGAGCCCACTTTGACCTCTTCTGAGCTGGCGCCCTTCACGCCTTCCACAATGGCAGCTTTGTTCAATTCAGTTACTGCTCCTTCGCCAATGGAGGAGACCTCGGATCAAAAGAAGCTCATTATTATCTAAGCAACAGCAACGCAAAGCAAACTTGTGATATTTTCATCTGTGCGGCACTTGCTTCATGCTCGTAACAGTTCTACATTTGCTCGAAGCAGTGCATCCTCAAACCGTCCATTTGGATTCTTCAATTTTATAAACTTTTTACTACCTTGGCCTCTTGTCATGCTCAATCTCACCACCTTCTCACCACAAACGCCCAACCATTTTTGGTTTTTATGAATTGTAGATATTTAAATGAACGGAAGAACTTTTATGCATTTTTTTTCTATCGCTAATTCACCGTTTTTCAATTTGTTTTAATTTTTTATTTTTGTAATTACACACCCACACTATCTTTCTAATGATCTACCTGACATACCTATTGGCAATTTATCAACATCAACACTATTGTTTCCTTTCTCCTTTTGAACAACCACAACAAGTCAGTCTCTCTCTAAGATGACACTCTGATTCTGAGTATATTCTTAATTTGGACAATAAAACTTCAGCATTAAAAGTGTATGGTTTCAGCTTGGCGATGTTGAGTGCCGATAAAGTAAAGGTGTGACGTAAGACAGGGCAATGGACCGGCAGACGGTGGGTGGCTTTGCACTTGCACTCTCCCTGCAGGTGCAATTGTCAGTGCTCGATCCAATTGAGCTTGCTAATTTATGCCGTGACAGGTAATAGTCGCTGAGGCATTCTACCTCTTGTGCTAATCAACAGACCATTAAAATCACTTAGACAATTAATTGGCCGCTGTCGCTGTGTACCCAAAAAAAGCTCAGACCGATCTTTCGAGCTTTGAACATTAATTTATTCGTGAAAGAAGAGAGGCTAGCAACAACAAAACAAGAGAGTATTGGTTTTCACTGGTGGCTCCTTTATTGGAGAATTTCTTTGTCTCTGTGGGAGGTGGGTTTGAAGCGCACTCAGGACCAAATAGTTGTCCTGCTCCATTGCGCTAGTGACATATTTATTGGTCAACCTGAAGTGTGTTCTGTGCTGTGCCTTCATCGTCATCGTAGGTAGGACAATAAATTAGTGTGATTTGCTCAGAGAGAATGGCCAAATGAGTAGTGGCTGAAAGCGAGTATTAGCCTGCGCACGTAGTCGTCGAATGGGGAGAGGAATATAAATCAACGGTAGCATCGGCAGAAGAGCCACTGATGACAAGGACAAGGTAAGGGACGGTGCCACTGTGGAAGAAAGTCGACACTGAATGCACACCTTGCAGACTGTTCCATCCGAATCGGCAATGAGACGATCGGCAGGTAGGGGCAATTGTGTCCTTTGCGTTATCTGCCTCATGTCTAGTGGCTAGGCTCGTGGCAAATTTTATCTGCAGACAACCATTGAGCATTCAGACTTTTTAGACTGCTCAAATTAATTTAAAAGCTCCCTCTTTCATCAGATCGTGATCTTTCTCTCTCTCTCTCTCTCTCCCTCTGAGCAGTGCCAGACTGTGGCCATAACAAAGACAGATTTTCAAGCGATAGATCACTGATGATTGAGAAATGGAGAGATTACATACCTTTCTGACAATACTTGCCGGTCAGTTTTCACGTATTGAGTGCGTACTTGCTGCTGCTAAATAGTTTGGACATTTCATTTAAAGTGAAATGCTACAGTAAGAGCAGTTTCGCCGGTCAGTCGAGCAATTTATCATTTTCAAGTTTGATATACAGGCGAAACTCACACTACATAATGCTTTTGTGCAACACTCCGATTATGTACATGCGAACGTGTTGACTATTTTTCTTTACAAAATTTTTAAATTTTTTTTAAAAAATTTTAGTTAAAAATCTTCTTAACTCGTTTTCTAAAGTGAAAACAAAAACAAAATAACACAAATTACAAAATTTTTTTATTTCATTTATTGCCATTATGTACTTGCGAACCGTTATGCAGTGTGAGTTTCGCCTGTAATTACTTGTTGAAACACTTGAATGAATAAAAATTTCATAAATATATTGCTACTTGTTGTCATTTGATCGTAACTAAAAAGTATTAAACGTTTTTAACTTTTTTTAGTTAAAAAACATATGAGTAATCCACAATTTGATTGATTAAACTAAAAATTTTTTAATATTTTGTTTTTATGAGCTTAAAGGCGATGTCGGGCACTTGCTTTATTAATTGCAAGTAAATAAAAACTAACCTAAAAGATTATATTTGCAGGCAACCCGTTATACACATTTTTGCCATTATCAACAGCTATAAATATATCACATACTGACCAAATGCAGTTGGGCACCTAAACTCGTGTTTTTAATCTTAGATTGTCATTTTTCACATTACATGTACCGTTTTCATTTCATGCACTTGTGCAGCAAAGTTAATTAATCAATTTGTTGCAGCTTTACTATTGCCATTTCTTCTTGCAAGGTGCCGCACTTTTATTTGCGCAATTCTTTATCTTTATCATCATTAATAAAAAACTCACAAATGACTTTTTCATTTGTCAATAACTTTTAAATTGTTGATTAATTGTTTAAATTAAAATTGTGTTTGGGGAAGTTTATGGAACAAGCAGACGACTTTTTAACACAAATTAGTCCGGAACAATAAAGTTACACAGATGATAGTTTATAAAGCAATTTTGTGTTTCTTTTATTTAATATTAAAACAAAAATTTTTGTTTTTAGAGCAATGTCCATTACGGAAAATGTGAAAAATCAGATGCAAGCAGTTAAAACACTATAAGGATAGAAAACGTTTAAGTTTTGCCTCTTTCTTGTGTGTGCAAATTGAGCAGTTTAGGCAGTGATTCTAATTAGATGTCTAGTCAAGTCTACTGATAAATGTTACATCACTACTCAAACGAATATTGACTAGGACCATTTCAATAGCATTTCAATAATAGTATTTGAGCCAACAAAAGTATTATTTTTCAGCATTTTGGCAAAAAGCGTAGCTGAAACGTTTCACTAGCAGATACCTTTTTGTTACTTTAAATTGTGAGTTATCTTAATTAGTTGTCATTAAGCTGTCGCAATTTACTTTGCTATGCTTTTAAATAACCACAAAGTTTTTACAAAGTGCTATTACAGTTCTTCAGATTACTGCCATTTTAGGTTTTATACAAGGAAGTGAGCATTTGGACTTCACACGGAACTGTTTTTCAACACAGTTTGTTTGGAAGTCTGAAAGAATTGCCTTATTTTATCAGACTTTAAAAAGATTAATGCAATGACTTTTTGTCAAAATAATTAACCGTTTTTATGACATTTTTAATGATTTTAAATTGTCAGATATAGTCGATAATTTGTTTACTATCTAACACGTTCTAAAATAAGCTTAAAGCTGAGAGCAGGTAATCTTGCAACTTTTCGTGTTTCTAGACATTGATTTTATCTGTCGACCTTTGACTTGAGCGCTACCTCATTTACTCAATCATTTTCACATTTTTATTTTAATAAAACACCATAAAATGATTAACGATTAAAAAAGTGGATGAATGGTGATGACATTGAATAACAATGAATGCCAAAAACAAGTCATTGCAACCACTTTAAGTGAAAGTGTGCCAAAAATGGTCTGTTGAGGATAAGGAGTTTTATTTAATTTTTCTTGAGTGTATATACACAATGAAGTTTTCTTTGGCAATGAGTAAAAAACTAGCGTTTATAACAGCAAAGAACTTGGCACAAGGGAATTCACCGCTACAAAGTAATTAAGTTTTAAACAAGAATTTTTATTTGAGTGTGTACATGTCAAAACTGATTCCATTTTCGCTGACATTTCGCTCTCTACAACCACATTGTGTATGATTTGTAAAAAGAATCTTCTCCACTTTTGGACTTTGCCTCACTCGTCGATTCTTGTGCCCATTCTGTATCTGCAAAGTGATGGTGATAAAGTACAGCTCTACCGTTTGCATTTCAATCGCTTCACAGATGTTGCTCAGATCTTGACAGCATCCAGTGAGGTCGCTGCATCGGTGGAGAACAGTCGCCCTGGGCATGTACACCTTTGAGGGATCGGTGTTGTTGACTGGCACTATGGTCGGGTGAGGAGTGTGACAGGCGCCCTCAGAGCGGACACGGGCGCCATGGTCAAACGCCTTTGCGTATTCTTCGGCAAATGCTGAGCGCTTTTGACTAGCCAAAGCAATGCCCTTAAAATTGATGACAATGATGCTAAACAGGATGAATAGAACGGCTACAGAATACTGGCGGTGCTGGAGCTGTTGGTGGCCAGGGCTGGTGGTGGCAGCTACGAACAGGGACATTGTCGTTTACAGTTTAAGATGACACTGACGAACAGAATGGTGCAAATGGGAATGGTGATTAGATTGACGGACAATAAAAGACCATTGCTCAAAGGGAATGATGAGGAGATCATGAACACAGGTGACAACGTTAGACAGAAGCAGACTGCGCTGAGACCGATGGCGACTGAACACGATGGGCTGCTCGAGTAAATGATTTTATAGTTGCTGTGAGATTAAGACCAATCTGGCAGACTTGCTGAGCCTCAATTGATTTGAAAACTGTGGTCAGCTTTCCTGTCTGTCTCTCCTCTCAATTCTTCACCGTCCTCAGTGAGCCACCTCTGGACGGTGACTGGGGAAGTCATTTCAGCCTGCCACAGAGTCTCACTTACTGCAAGCATCACTTGCAGCTAACTGAATCTCTCCATACATTTTGCCAGTAGCAGCAGTCGTCGCATCCTCGTCTCGTAATCAGCAGACTAACCTGTGAAATGAAGGAAATAAAAAGAAGGAGAGAAAGAGAGTTCGTAAGGTAGCGCACCACACACCGCACTACTGGTTTGCAATCATGGGCAAAGTCGACCACTGAAGCCCACTACCGCTGCTGAGGATGATCATCTCCAGCTCGCACAGTGCCAATGGCCATCAAACAAAGTTGCACGTTAATTTATGAATCAATTGAAGAGCACCTATACCTAAGCACGTTTACTAATTCTTCTTTCTTCAAACCTGTGAATCGGCCCACTTAAATGGTCATTTTCCAATTATAACCTCATTGTCAATTAACCTTTGCCCTTTGCAAAAATCAGGAAGCACTGACGCTCGTCAAAGATGTAATAACTTTTTGCTGATAACCAATTGTTTTACTGGTTGTTTTTGAGTGTTGCATTTTATGTAAAGTAGCAGCAGTGTGGGTCACAAACAAATTGGTAATGTTGACCCAAAAACTGAAACAAAAACTCAATTTTTCTACTATGTCAAAACCTAATTTTTTATTTTTGTTTTTTGAACGATTTATTGCAGTGTGTGGGTGTATTGAAAGGTGTTATAGAAATGATATGCAAATGAGTTGCCGCCTGGCAATGAGTTATAGAGACTCGTGTGTGGCCAACTTTTCAAAGCGATCACCTTCCGTCAACAAGTAACCTTTTCTTAACTTCGGTCAAATGACCACAAAAAACCGCCAATTTAGTTTTTTTAATACAAATCAATTCAATTAAAAATCAAAGAAAACTTCAAGGGCAGTTGTTGAATAAAAACATTTTTTATAAAATAGCTATTTTTCAAATGTTTTCAAATACTTAGAAATCTTTATTTCCTTTGCAGTTATATGTTTTCATTTTTGTTTTTGGTGTCAATGAAACTTGCATCACTAAACTGTTATGCTAGGAAATCGATTTCCTTACAATCTAATCAAAATTTAAATGCACAATGTACAAAAATCTGCTTGTTTACAGTTTGTAGCGGCTCAAACTCTATTAAGTTGATTTATCACCACTTCATTAGCTCACATTAATTGCATTTTTTATCAGTGTTCATTTTATTTATTATTCATTTCTATTCATTTTTTGTAAAGGAGAACTCGTGCTGTACACGAGTACTAGGCCAACTTTTGATCAATTCAATAGAAATAAAACAAACTAAAATTTTTCAAAAATTTTTTTAATTATTTTATAGCTTATTTTTCAGCATGCAATAAAAAATTGTGTAAAGAAGTACTAAAGACAGACTCCCATATTGACAAATGTCATTTTTCCAAACAATTTTTCTACTTTGCAATAAATAGCATCTGCCATCTTTTGAATACTTTTGTTAAGATAAGTAACTTGAAGTGTTTTGAAAAGCAACAAATATCCCCAAAGACAATTGACAGCGGTGCTTGTTTATCGATAGCTAAACAAAGATAGGCCGACTCAAATGGTGCTGCTGACTACTTGCGAATAGTTTGCAGTGGTTGCTATCTATGGTCTACTCGAAGGAAATTATCCTCGTTGAGGCAGCCTGTAGCGAATAGTAATGCAATCATTTTTGTACTTTGTTTCAAGCACTACTCTCCACTTTGTTTTTCTACTGCATTCTCTAGGAGGTTGTTCTGTTCGCTACTCAAAACAGTGCTCGTTAGTGAGATTGTTTGTCAAATGACTTGGCCACTGGCCATAGTCTTCACTGTTGTCATTAAGGATTGCTCATTTCTTTTTTACCAGTTGACGATATTTCATGCATATTTGATGCAGCAACAAAACTCAAACACAAAAACTGCAGTCGCCAAATGTTTATAGCTGCCTAAACGACATGTTGACAAATTTGAAAATGATACAAAAAGCCCTCATACATCTAGCACAATTTAGTATGTTTTGCAAACATTCGAATATTTCCTACTGAACACCAAGAGCACCAAGTGTCATTGCCCAAAAGAGGGTGGGAAGCGAGCAAACAACAAAAAGAGTGCACGAGATGTCTCGCCGTACGACAGACAGCAAGTCGGCTGCATAATACTTTCCACCATCACCACTACCACCACCAAGAGAAGTGTCCTACTGTTTGTCTCGAGTGTCTTCGTGGGACTACCATTGCAACACTTTTCTTCTTCTCGCCAACGCTTTTTTCACTTTCCCATCTCTTGACTACATCTGCATCAGCTTTCTCTGCCTGTTGCTTCACAGTGGACCCACACACGTCGCCCAAGTTGGAGGCTTCAGCGCTGGCGAATGAGATTCCCTATCACTGTTCAGACATAGTTCTAGTAATACAATGCAATCGTTGACTGCAACTTGCTGAGTCTTTTTATTTTTCACTCATCTCCTTCAGCAGTAGCTCAACCATGCACTGATTTCCACCTCTTAAGGCACACACTGAATATTCTGCAGAAAATTCGGCAACGAAATTCTCTTCTTTTTTCCCGCGTTAGGCTATGTTCCGTTGTTTGCTGTAAACGTTTTGCTGTACTATTTTTAGTGTCTCATTGCATTCGGGGCGCATCCTCTCTCTCTCTCGCTCTCTCTTTTTCTTGCTCACGTTGGTCGTCCTCGAAGCTACCGAAATTGCATTCACTGTCGGCAGTTCGGTTGAGCACTTGAGCACTTCTCCAGTCAGCACCAGAGACATTCTCGACATGTTGTTCAGCAGGAGCAGTGGCAGTGACTGCCAGTGCTGGTGACTCAACCCAAACACACCAGTGAAGGATTAGCTCAATTAATTTTTTGCCACTACAACAACAACACTGTCAGTCTGCCACGCGCCCCTGCATACACGATTAGAGGAATCGCAATCTGTGATCATCATCACAGTGCCATTATCTGCTCACTACTTCTTCGTCAACCACCGTGCCATGCAAATTACCAACTACTGAATGTGTGTGTCTCTTTACTATCAACACTTTTGATTTTTTCAGCACTGGTGTTGTCTGTGTCACACCAGTTGGTGGTTGACAGTGGCACTGCACTGCACAGTGGCTCACTGCTGATCAGATATCAAATCAGAGGCATCATCAAGAATGGGCAACAAGTCAAGCTGTGCCACTATCACTGTGCCTGCGGCAGCCGGTCCAGCAACCGACAACACTGACACAAATAACAATGCTAATCGACAAAATGGCAGCAAAGGACCAAAGTTTACCTCCGCCGCAGGAAAACGCGGCAAAAAAGCCGACCCACTTTTGGATGATATCAAGTTGAAAGTGGGCAAACTTGCCAAGGAGGAAATTATCACCAAAATTGAAGACAAGGTGCTCCATGAGCTGCAAAACACTCCACGGTATAAGCAGCTCATTACAAAGCCACTCTGGCGTGAATCCGTTCAGTCATTGAAACCGATTGACCGCGTCTACCGAGTAAGTAGAATCTAAACTGTTTAGTTTTAAAGTAGTTAATATATCTCATTCTATAAAATAAAAAAAGTTGAGAATTTTTGCAGTTTCTTTCACCTTAGGAGTAGTAGCAGCACTTTATTCATAAAGACACACAATTTAAAACAACCAAGACTTGAACACACTTTAGCAGCGATAAATTTTCTAGAAGTGATAGTGCTCACATAGTCTGTTTGTTAGTAAATTGAGTCAAAATTAATCAAAATCTGCCACCCATCTGCCTTTATTTTTGAAAGTGTGTTTATCATTTTGAGAAATATTTTTCCAATGGTGTTCACCACTCAATCGATGCCAAGATCATTACACTGCCGTTCCGAACTTTGGTTTACGTTTGTTGGGCTGTCGAGCATTCCCAAAAACGGTCCGCTGTAGAATTGACTTGTTGCCTCTGCAGACACACAGTCGCTTGCACTCCTTGACAACTACACTTTGCTTGATTGTGCACTGTCGATGAATGGCACATTCTTTCGTTTCTTCGATGAATTCACCAACACTCAGCAAGTCATTACGAGACGCCTTTTATTTATATTTACCGAGCCGCTTGCACAGTGTTGAGTACACTGCCAGTTTGGGCAGACAGACATTGATTATTTACACTAATTTCTGCTGCCGGCGCCAATCTGGGCACCGTTATGTAAATTGTGCTTTACACACAATGCCAAGCTGTGAAGAGAGAATAGAATTAAAACATACTTTCCAGTAAACGTAAAAAATAACGTGAGTTTATAGTGCACTGGTGTCATTAAGCGGTGAGAGCATAACCCATCAAAGTTGGAGCTAAAAGAGTCGGTAATGATCTTATAAAAGCACTGCTTTCTTTATTGTCTGTTTTAAAGTTTGTCGTTTTTATTGGTTTATCATCTTTTCATGACTACTAAAAAGCAAAGGCACACTCACACATTCATGGCTGAAACTTTTCGCTTAACCAAAAAGTCCTCAGTAACTGTGACAGTTTTGGGGCCATCTTTGGCGCTCGATTTAGTATTTATAGCAAAACCTCACACTTCAGAGCACATCATTGAGTAATCTTTCTGTGAAGTCAGTTGTCGACATAAATCAGATTTGAAATCACTTGTTGTTTTTCAACTGCATCATCAGTGCCAGAATAACTTACGCCATTGGAGAGAGAAAAGTTGCAACGCTTTGAGAATTTGTCATCAACAGCTTAGCTGCATTTATAAGCGGGAAAATCGAGAGAATCAACCGAAAGAAGAAAGAATTTGCCCTCGAAAGCGAAGTAAAAAACAGCCCCGGTTCTGACAGCTCTGATTTCTCCAGAGTTGTGACACGTGAAACAGTAAAATAGGAAACTTTAGCTTGCAAATGCGGCACTTTACTGCTGAATAAGAAAAAGTCGAAAGAAAATGTAATTAAGTGTAAGATAATGAATTCAAATGTGTACTACGTTTGCTTTATCTAATCAGCTAGTTGACGGCAATGCGTTAGTCTACAGGATGCGCCTACAGGAGAATGTCTACACTTTAGTGGTGTTAATGGAAAGTGAAAGCTGCATCTATTGTCTTTGATGGGAAACGATGATAACTGGTGGCACTGCCTGTGGGTCAAAAAGTGCCGTGCAATGCTAGCAGCAGCAGAAGCAGCAGCTGTAACGTGCCGCCGCAAGAGGCAACGGCACAGCTCGCCAACACTGGGGGAACGCACTGAATCAAGGCAAGCAACAATGTTCGAGTGGCACAGACAGACAGACAGGTACAGCTGTAGGACTGTGGCTTGCCTTACCTGTTGTTGATGGTCGCGCACTGTCCTCAGGCGAGACGCATTGCACGAAAGAAGAAGAAGAAAAGGGAGAAAAGAAGCCTCAATTCTGCCCGCCAGCGGGATATTGGCAGTGAGCAGTGAGTGAGCAGTGAAGAGCTACCATTTCTTGTTTATCTATTCCCGACCCTCCTTTCGCCTCAACTCGATTCGACCTTTGTCAGTGGCCGCTGACACTGGTCATATCATCTCGTGTCAACGCCTTTCAGCCTACCAGCAAATGCAGTAACTCTTTCAAAATCGCCAGTTTTCCAGGCAACACCACGATCAACCATAATCTTCTCACCGTAAAGATTCTCAAGATTATACTGTGTGTGTGTGTGTTTGGCACTTGAATATTTTGGCAGCCTAGCCACTTGTCACTTTGCAGACCAGTGTGTAGACACAGGTGATTTATTAAAGCTCGTAAAGTGGCATTTTGCCGGACATGTCCGGTACATGCGGGTCATTTGAAGTTGACAGTGTTGTTTTTATTTACTGAGCAGTCTATTTGTATATTTACTTCAATTTATTTTTAGGCAAACCTTGCAATTTGCCGACTTTTAAGGATGTTATCAAATTCACACACTTTTATACTCTTAATTTAGAAAGTTTATAGACTACCTGTTTAGTGTTTATTAAATATTAAAAGTATAACTCAATTAAACTTTCTAATCAACTTATCCTTTTGATTGCAAGTATTATTTTTGCCCATTTTCTGAAGGTTAAGTTTGCCATTATCAGTAGCTTTGAAAGAACGTCATCTGCCAAGTGCATTTCGTGCACATTCATCACTTAAAAAACTATGTTCACTTATTGCACTCTCATTGTTTCTTCAATTGAATATTTGCATTTTTGTCATTTTTTGCGTCTACTTAACAAGTTTTGGAAACAGAATCAGTGTAGAATATTTTTAATTTTATAAAAGTTATTTACTAGGAAAAAATCAATCAAGTCAATGCATCTTCATTGACTTTCTTTTACCGTAGGCAGTGACCATTTCCGATGACATTGAGGCAATTGACGTTCAGCACACGCAAGCACAGATACCGCTGTAGTGCACTGTCTGCAACAGTAATCCCTTGCTACTTTATGATTTGCTGCATCAATGCAAACTCACAACCGACAGTGACACACAACTTTATTTACTACTCTCACCCTCTTTCTTTCCTCTCCTCTTTTCTCTGGTTGTTAGTCCACTAGCATTGGCTGGCAACAGTGCAATTGCAATCAAAGAGATGCACGGAAAGAGGCGCTCAATAGGGAGAATTTTGCACTTGCTTTAGTCGTAATTACGTCTGATACTGTCCAGTGCTATCTTTTATTTTAACGTTTTTGCTTTGTTTTGACCAGTGTTTCAGTTTACGCCACAGTGTTCCGTTCAAATTGACCCATTTGGCGCTGTATTGTACAACACACCATCGTACAGAGTTAGGCGCAGTTTGGCGCCTTTCAGTTTGATCAGTGTCTGTGAAGTTCTCTCCCCCTCAGTGCAAGTGTTGCCTCTACACCATCTGACCGTCGCAGTCCGTGACAATCGATCCACCATCTGCCTTCTCCGCTCTACACTGAACGACCCAAGTGCGCACTGAGACGCCTCGCCGGAGAAGCAGACCACTGCACCGGCAACTGCGTCTGCTGAGTCGGCTGCAGTCTTTGACGCATCCAAAGTGTGGTGCAGTAAACACTGCCATATGCCCACCACTGACAACTGCCCGTCACTGCAAGCCAACTGCCTACACCACATTTACCTCCGACGGTGACCCACTGAATGACAAGTGACTGCATCACTGACAAAGTCATCTTGCTTTCTTCAGGTGTCCTTCAAGTGCCTTCTTCTGCTTGTTCTCTTCTTACATCATAGTGAACTTTCAAGTTTTAAAGTTGCATTTTACATCCACTGAAGTTTAGTTTTCTCATGGAATTACCCTGATTTGCGCTTTTTGACAATTGTACAACACAAAATGTCATTCTCAAGAATTTACAAGGTACAGAATATTGTTATACAACTAATTTGCATGCACCCTTGATGGTGGTGGGAAAGAACGTGCTGTAATTGTAACCTTTGCTCTTAGTTTGTCGTTGTGTACAGTGTTTTCAAGCCGTACACCGACCGGCATTTTCATTAGGCAGTCCACTCACTTTGTTTGTGGCACACTTTTTAATTTGCCAAATTGCACCACTTGAAGTGGAGTGCCACTCATGAGCACAAAACACGCTTGTTCGCTATTGTGTTTGCTTTCATTTTTCTTCCACTGTCCACCACCACCCTTCGCACGATATTCATCACACTATCTGCACTAGTGCACGGTTGTTTTTATTACCAGGCACTAGTTATTGCAGACAGTTAGCTAGTTTCTTGTTCATATAGCTACGTAGTACTGTTTCTGGTTGATATGTGCTGGTGCGCAGAGAATATAGCAAAGCTGTGAGTTTCTCATTGGTGATGGGCGTTTACAAAGATTGATCCACATTGGATAACAATGGTCAGAGACAGACTATTGGTGATCAGCGTGCACGTACTTGGTGATTAGTGATGTAGCCTAGTAACCTGGCAAATCTCAAATCAATTGTCGCTGGAAGGCAATTCGTTTAATTAGTTCAATTACGACTAATTAGTTACATAAACTTGCTTACCTGAACTTTTTCATAACTCATGAAATAGAATCGAGTGCACTTTCATTACGGTTCGCAAGCCATATATACCAGAAATGCTAACCTTGTCAGTACTGGTCACTATGAGGTGTTCTCTTGCACAGTCTCTGTGTACGAGAGAACGTATATCAACATTGACACAGGAAATGTACACGATAAAAACGCATAGTTTTTCCGCAAAACATTTGTTTTTCTAACAGTGACATGAAATTATTTTTGGCTGAATGACACTCAAGTTGTGCTAAAGAATCTTCCTTTATAAGCTCTCTTTAAAAACATCGTCAATGTTCACTCAAACGGCCAGCCAGTTGTGTTTTTTCAATGCCTTGTCGAGTGGCTCCTTTGCCCAATCCGCCACTGGTGCTTGTACGTTCTCATTGTCAGTAAAAAACTAACAAAACAATTTATTAAATGCTAAATGATGCCGATCAACATCGATCTATAAACTGATTTGCAACCAAAACATATTGAACAGAAAGCCACAATCGTTAATAATATCTTGATTTGTTCTATTATTATCAGCAAAAATCCATTTTTATCATTTTCTAATCATCTTACTTTCTTTCTGTTTACCTACCAGCTTGGAGAAAGCAAATCAGGTCTAAATGCCAACTTTGAAGGACCACCACAAAACTATGAAGAGTTGAAGCAACGACATTTGAATGCGGGAACGCTTTTTGAAGACAACACATTTCCCGCTTCTGATGCCTCCTTTTATCTGCACGGCCGAGGGCAGCAACGTTTCAAATGGCTGCGTCCTGGAGAAATTGTTGACAGCCCAAAGTTTTTCAACGAAGGAGCAGAGCGATTTGACGTTAACCAGGGAGAAATTGGCAATTGCTGGCTGTTGGCAGGTAAATGAGGTGATTTATTATTGAATACTTTAACCTTACATCATCTTTTTTCTCCAAACAGCCGTCGCCAATTTGACCCTTCACAAAAATCATCTTGAGCGCGTTGTGCCTCATGACCAAACATTTGCCAAGGGTGAATATGCTGGTAAGTGATTGCAAATTTGGCACCGTTACGATCCTAAGCTAATATTTTTTTTCTGTACACAAATTCACCGTTAGGCAGTAACGACAAGTGGATGGAGCTATGTGCGCTCGCTGCATACTGTTAAATGGAGTTCGTCTTGTTAAATTATGCTGAAAGCGCATAGTTGGTCATGCATGGGTGCAGAACGCGCTACCCAATGATGGCAGTACCAATCCCTAAAGGACGCTACTGATTTTGTGAACTAGAAACACACCACTAAACAGTACAGCAACCGTGAGTGCGGAACCGACCAGTGGGGCAATGAGGCTGTAAGGCGCCTGCAGTGAAGAATTACGAAATTCAAAGTTTAATAGTGGTCGTGCAATCTGTTGACAATTTATGCTTGAAAGCAATCACTCGGCTCCTTCATGTGTTGCGTTTGAGTCGTGATTTACTCCCAAATGAAATCCCAATGGCCTCATGAAGGGCCCAACGCTAGTGATACACTTCGGTGACAGTGATTCACCACCCGAGATGCAGTACATGCAAGATTCTCGATCGAATCCGTCAATCGTGGGGCAATGAGGGGGCCGATTGGAATTGGGGTGGCGGTGCAGAAGAATCACGAAATTCAGTCGAAAGAGTATGAAACTTTCATTGGTTTGTCGATGTAAGAAATCTTGCGTGTAGTGGCATTGACTTCAGGTCTAACAACGAATAACTGGTTTTTTGATGTTACGGTAATTGGTCGCGTTTCATATTTTTACGAACTACAACGCATTGGGAATCAGCAACTTTAATCCTGATTCGCCTGTGAAGGGATAAAGACAACGTCGTGTGATGTCACTACTTGAAGAAGACAGTGTTCCCTCTTTGACGCTGATGCCGAAACAAACTTGATCAGGTTTTCACAGAAAGCAGCCAAGTAACGATGATTCGTGGGTACCGGGAAGGATGAAAAAGAGAGGGGAGAAGAGACGTTTTGGAATTGGTTGTGCGTAATGCAGAAAATCAGTTAGCGTAAGATGGGTCTCAATAATTGACAACATTGTGTTTTGGGCTTCTGCGATTACTGTATCGCTTTAGTAGCATGACAAAATCCCCAAATACAAACTAAAACTGTGTTTTTTTTAGTCCACTCTTCACGCGCTGCGCGTTTCAATCTATTTTTTTGCTAACACGCATTGACATCACAACCTGTTATAAATTTCGGGTAAGCGTGCTTCCGTTTAAACCGGGTATAAAAGGACTAAGTTCATTGATGATTCTCTACTTATTTTAATGATTTTTTCAACGACAGGTCGTTACTGCATAATACCATCAACTTTTGAGCCTAACCAAAAAGGAGACTTTATGATTAGGTTTTTCACTGAAAAGGCAGCCAAGAATGTGCTTGAAAACGATGATGCTGTCAGTGCGGTTACCGGTGAAGAGGATGACAACAAAGAGAATGGGGTAAGTAAAGAGACTTTTTGGGAATTGCCGTTTTTTCTTCAGACAAGCAGTTTGCGTAAGATTGCGTCACTACTCTCAACTTTAATGTTAATCAGACGAAATATGTGTTTGCGAGCTTTTCTTGCCGATCTCTGTATCTTTTATGTAGCATAACTGGGTGAAAAAGCCCAAATCACTAACTAACTAACATTTTTGCTTTGGATTTTTACTCCACTTCTTTCACTTGCGTCTGGACGTTGCCACTTCCTTTTCTTCTTTTTTAACCACAGAATGAAATCTCAAATGGCCCTGTCATTGATGAGCAAGTTATTCGCGGTCAAGTGCTTCCTGACCCTGACCCAGTGCCGGAAGAGAATGGAGCCAATTCTAACATGAACATCTTCGAAATGCTTAGCACATGTCTATCGCTTGCTAGTTTGGCTAGACAGTGGTACGAAGCGGTCAATACCAAGCCCGATGTGGTTAGTCGATCTACTTTGCCTGACCCCACCACTTTCCCGAGATTACCACCACATCTCCAATACTTTAACGCCTCCTCTAGATTTCATTTAACTGCACTCTTTTTCATTTAACTACATTCACTGCTAAAACCTTTAATAGTTGCATGATTTGGGTTGAGGTGGTTTACTATTAACTTTGCGATTGCTTTTCATCAATTTAGTGTTAGCTTGTCCCCTTGGAGTGCTACTAAAAATTGTTTATTTTTACTGCTCTAATATACCTGATCATTGTTTATCAACAGGCTGAAACTGCTCCTCGGGCAGAGAGCACCACGGTTGACCGGTCTGATGCAGAAAAGAACGCATTTGCATTCTTTCAAAATGTTGCAGGTATTAATAACAATTATTCATTCTTTTAACTTTAATAACTAATTGTTTGCTAAACAGGAGCTGATCTGGAAGTTGATGCACTAGAGTTACAAAAAATTATGAATCACGTTTTCAAGAAAGGTATGAACTTTATGATTTGTATGCAAATTATTACAATTTGTTACTTTTTAATTTGTAGAGTTAAAGTTTGAAGGATTTTCTATTGAAGCATGTCGCTCTATGGTTGCAATGATGGATTTCGACGAATCCGGAAAGCTTGGATTCGACGAGTTCATTCAATTGTGGCGCAATCTGAAGAACTGGTGCGCAGTGTTCCAAAAACACGACAAGGACGGAAACAAAACTATTTCAGCCGGAGAGCTAAAGGAGGCTTTCCGAGAAGTGGGCATTAACGTTAATCGGCAGATACTTCGAATGCTGGTAAACCGTTTTGGTCATCACTCAAAGAACACGGCGACCATTGAGGATCAGCTATATTTTGACGACTTCATTTGTTGTTCACTGAAAATGAAACGATGCATCGAAGTGTGGAATAATAAGAAGAACAAGCAAATAGGAATTCCGAATG
This sequence comes from Tyrophagus putrescentiae, assembly GCA_024499935.1. NCBI lineage: Eukaryota > Metazoa > Arthropoda > Arachnida > Sarcoptiformes > Acaridae > Tyrophagus > Tyrophagus putrescentiae. The sequence continues at coordinate 6,004,149 of JAMZRA010000002.1, read as the reverse complement.
CCTTCTCAATGTTTACCCGCAATATTCTCGATCAGTCATCTGCGCCCAACGAATCTTCTTTCACCCTCGATGAAGTAAAACTTTATTTAAAATCTGTTTATCTTGGTTTTAACTTATATTTCTCTTTTTCAGTTCATGCGAAATGTCCTTTACACTTAATCTGATGGCAGAATCTCTTAAAAGTCCTGAAATTCAGACTCAGAACTTCACCTACCAATATTATGGTTGCCAATTTGTTATTATTTTACATTTTAAATTTGGTTGGGCCATTGCTTTAATAAGGCACATTTGCCACTTTTAACTGTGTCCTTGCGCTTTTGTTGATAAATAAAACTTTCTTTTGATTCTACTTATAAAAATTTTGTTTCTTGAACTTGAAATACTGTTTAAATTATACAGTATGCATAATTACTTATACATTTTACTCAAATATAAAATCTATTTCCTTATTTAACTCTCTGTAGAGTTGCAAAAATAGAATTCTCTCCCTCATCATTTTGTTTTGCTTCCATTTTTGGCACAGGCAGCTTGATTCTTCACTAGTGGAATGTGCATCAACTGCGCAAGCAGAATGTTTTGAGCAAGAACGCACTTTTGCCTGCAAACGCCTAAACACTAGAGACAACAGAGACGCAACTTGAAGGTGACAATACGGTTTATCAGTTTAAAAAATTCAGGATTGTTTGAAACGATCTCAAATAAGTTGAAATAAATCATGTCCGATTCCGATTCCGAAGAGGAGGACATCTACCACACAATGCTACTAAAAGCATATCGTAACACTTCAACCCCCGAACTGACGGCAAAAGTGGCCGCCAAATTGGCACGCGAGCAAAAGTTGTCAGGTAAGGGTAACTTCAATGATACATCAAAAGTAGGTAAATTGTAAGCTCATATTAAAACTTTAAAAAATTAATTAAAACAGAATGCTGTAAAGAAGAAACTCAACACAACGACAATCAAAATAAAATTGATAAAGGCAGTTGTCATCAAAATGATAATGTAAATGAAGAAACAGATGTGAAAGATGAAGTTTCAGACTGTCAACACCAGCAAACAGAGTTAACGGTAAACACAGTGCTAGTGAGCACAGATGCTGAAATATACGACCATTTGTCACTAGCTCCAGGCACTTCAAATTACAATCAAAAGAAAAAGTACGGTTGCAATGTTTGCAGTGAAAAACTATTAAATTATTTTATTTTTTGTAATAGACAATGCTCATCTCTTTCTACTGAAGTTCAAACAAAACGAGCTCTCAAACGTGAAGCGAAGCGTCAACGTCAGCAAATCCGCCGTCAGTCACGCCTTCCTCCGCCTCGTTCTCACTGGGCAACACTCAATATCGACTTAATGGAGCGCATTTACCGCCTGTTGAGCGTCAAAGAGCGTCACATTGCCAGCCAAGTGTGCCCCCACTGGTTTGAATGTTTCTACTCGCCCTTTGCCTGGTCAATTTTGACCCTCTCAGACTACAGTTTTACAAAACGAAAATTCAATTATTATTTGGGCTATCAACGGATGATTTGCCCCTTTAAAACGCAAGCCTATCTCAAGCGATTCGGTCACACTCTACGTTCAGTTGTCATTTTGCCAATGGCCAATTTTTACAATCTTTTTGAGTTTATGGCACTGATGGAAGGTTACGCACTGTACTACGAAGAAAATCCCCTTGTGCTGCTGAACTCATTTGACTTTACATTTGGATGTCAGTTTAGCAATGGTGAAACGGCCGATGATAATGCTAATGGTGGAGTTGTACAGGCACACATTAGACGAGTTTCTGTGGCCCCTGGTGGTGCTGGTGGTACTAATGCAAACAATGCAAACCAACAGCAACAAACAGCCACTGACGGTTTAATCGGCACTGGTGGCAAAATACTAGAAACTCTGACTCGTTTGTTGGGACAATTAGTGGGTCTAAAACACCTTGCCTTACGCAATTTGCTTTTGGCCCCTTTTGACGCTCAGCATCTACTTGACAATGTAGCCATCAATTGCTTTGAGCGGTTGCGCACATTGACCCTGATAAACTGCACTAATCGGCCATACGCTTTCTTGCATACGGGAGTTTTTATCAGGCTGGAGACGCTAGTTATTTCCAGTTCAGTAAGTGAATAGCTGAAACTATCAGAGAATATGCGTATATTTTTTCTCCTTACTTTAGCATTTAGCGACGACGTGCTCTCTTTACTTGCTGACATTGCCACTCTACGTCATTTTTATATCGTTCAGAATGAGTACACACGACCGCTTGAACCGATGCCAGCTGTCAGCTGGAGACGGTTCAGCAAGGCTAACCGATTTGGTATTAAACTTCATCTCGCCATCAGCCACTCTCCGGGATGTTTGGCAGGAGAAGATGCAACCGAGAAGGTCAGTTTAACTTATCAAATCATTCCAAATAGTAACCACTTTTTTGTGGAGCAGAACCTCACCTACCAAGAAGCTCCTATCACCTCACTTTTTTTTGACACAGCATACATTCCACTACGTCCCGCCACTCTCAACCAGATTATTTCCCTGTACAGCAATACCATTGAATGTCTTGCTTTCTATCAAATGCCCAAATATGCCATCAAAAAATCGTACAATCAGCGAGTTGACGCCGAACTGGTAAGTGAGGTCATTCGGACTGATCTTGCACAATTAATGATTCTGTTTTTAGATTAACTTCTGTCAATCGACTCCTAAGCTAAGCACTCTCATCATACGTGAACTCATTTCTACGTCGACCCTGTTGATTATTGTCAGCTACGCACGAAACCTCACCCGTCTCTATGTCCGGCGAAATGCCCTTCGCCGTCGATTCGACGCCGTCAGACAACCACAATGGCCAGACTCTTTCTACAACTGGCTCGCCAAAACGTCACGCTCATACGACGACACTTTTGCAGAAGTGTCTGCAAAGTTAGGCTATAGTTGGAATCCGCTTACAGATGCTCAATTTAAGACTCTTCGTCCTGATGTTCGCTTCTAAGCTATATGATATTTTATGGTCAAGTAGAACAAATACACAAATACAAAAGCAAAATGCAATAATGTGGTAATGCAAAAAGCACAGCAATTAAAAATGGATAACTTTCTCAAAAGTAAAACTAGTTGCAAAAAAATACTGTGACAGGGAGAATTGTTCTCACTGAAACTGCGAAGAGGGCGCAGAAGTGATGCTAGAGCTGCCAGTCGAAGAAAGACTGGTTCCACTGTCAATCTTCTCAAGAGTAGTTGAAAGTTGTCCATCAACAGCGGACAATGCGCTATCGCTCTTTTTCAAAGAGGTCTTTGGCTCAGCTGGAGGGGCACTGGTCTTGAACTGAACCGCCTTTTCACTAGCCGAATTCAGAGGCGGTGCCACATTTGCAATTTTGCCCGTCTTGACAACATTTGGAACCTTTACAGCAATGCTTGTAGGCGCCGGGCCTTTCTCTTCTAGCTTTGCCGTTTCACTCTTGAGAGATTCAATAGCAGACTGGGGAACAAGATCAGATGGGTTGTTGCGAAGCTTATCTGAACTTGATTTTTCAACTTTTTTTGGCGTGACCGATTTGTCACTGGGAAACGCAGTGGTGTTCCACTTGTTGGTGGAGTCAATGGTGCTGCTGAACTTCTCTTTTTCAGTATCAACACTTGCATTTAGCTTCTGAGGAATGTTTGAAAAACCTGATGACTTTGAAACTTCTATCTTTTCTTCAGCCTTGGTAGAGTTTGACTTTTCCACCTGCTTTTGAGCAGGCTCACTTTGCTTTTCAGAAGATGACTTCTCGATTATGCTTGTAGGCGAAACCTTGTAAGAATCGGTTTTCACTGCCTCATTTGAAGGCTCACTGGTGACCACCAAAGGGGGTGCAGCTTTGGTGGACTCCTCAGTCTTTGAGTTTTCCACAGCACTTGGCAGCTCAACAGTGTTGGCCGAGTCCAACTTGTCTACCACACTTGAAGCAGCAGGAGCATCAGTTTTGCTGGAGTCAGAACTATCCACAGAAAGGGGTGCCTCGTTTTCCTTGGCAACGGGCACAAAAACTGCTTCCAGGGCACCAGGAGTCTCATCCATAGTATTGAGGGCAGTCTCCAATGTTGGAGTCACTGGCTCAGCAGGGGCAGGAGCAGGCTCAGCCGGAGCTGGCGTTTCTGAGTTGACGGCACTTTCTGATGATGCGGGCGTGTAAATACCTGAGGTATTTGGCAAAATCACAGTTGCCTCGTTATTGGATGGAAACGAAGTAGCCGATGGCTGTTCAGGATTAACTTTGGAAGTCACAGGAGGTTCAGATTTCAATGGGAGTGACTGAGACGGAATGCTTGATTGCTTTGCAGTTTTGTTTTTTGGCGGCGGTGGAGCATCACCCAAAGCAGCACGTCCAAGATCTGAGCGGTTTTTGCGTGACGGAGTTCGCTTTTTGTCCTCAATTTGCTCTTCCTCCTCAGGGTGCTCTTCGGATTTGCAACAAAAGCAGTAGATAAGAATGAGAGCAATGATTAGCACGACAAAGACGACGATGACGATAATGATGATGATAAGATCTGAAAAAAGGTACAAAAACGTTTAATAATTAGAAGCATCAGTAGAGCACTTGCCATTGTTGTCAGTCACCGTGGTTGTCTGTACAAAAGTGCTTTCAGACGTTGCCTGGTCATCCATGAGTCTTTCGTTGATTTTTAGCTGCACTACAATCGTCATCATTTCAATAGCGCTCGGGTACTCGGAATCACAGTCTATCAGTGAGAGGTTGTACTGACCACTGCTGGGAACGCCATTGCTTTGACATCGCAGCGCCGCCAAAAGCTGTTCCTTCTTCACATTTGCCACCTTCTGAGGCAGCCCCGGCAGAGCCTTACAGCGGTTGCATGCAGTCTCAAAGAGACAGTAGCTGTAGTGAAAGAGGCCTAGGCAGCCACCCTGAGGGTCCTTTCCACCAAAGACAACACTGTACAGTGTCTCCTTTCCAGTCTTCACCACCTTACCTGGTGGCAGGTTGGCAACGCGAAGGGCCTGCTCAATGCACTCCCCGGCAGTCGGATCGACCAGAGTGTTGCACTCAGCAAGAGCACTGTCAGAGAGAAGGTAACTGGTAGAGGTGGTCGTATAAAGTAAAACCACAGCCAGGTTGGTCAAAACAATCGATACGAGAAACATGACGAGTCAATGTTGAGGACAAAGTTGTAACAAAGTTAAAAAAAGTTAAAAATCACTAAACAAATCAAAAATAAAATGTCTTTATGTTAATTAAAACTGCCAATTTAAATACCTGCAAAAGTGGTAGTGTGGGCTCAAAATAAAATTCGAACTATTCAACAGACAACTTTCAAATCAAACAAAAGTTTTAGGTGTCCAGTTTTTTCCAGTGAAAACAAACACCACCAGGGCGCACGATTGCCCGACAAGTCGTCGAAATGACATCTGCTCGAAACCAATATAAGCCCTGCCCATGACAAGTGCTCGAAATTTTTGGCTCCGCCCATGACAAGTGCTCGAAATTTTTAGTCACGGATTTAGCCGCAGTGAGCGTGTCATGTCAAGGGTGAGTGCGGTACAAGGCTCAGTTGCGGGTAGACTAACGTAAACAAAGTCAAGCGCACGCAAGCAGCGGCTGCGTTTTAACGGAAAATTTCTCTGAAATACCCTTGTACTGGTTTCACTATTTTTCGGCTTGGGCATAACTTACACCGAAAAACAGATTTTTATCATTGAAATGCCAAACAATTTGGTTGTTTAGTAATTAACATAACCCTAACCTAATATAACAGCGAGGCCGCCGAAGGCGGCCGAGCCAAGGGGAACATTCCAACAATAACATTAATCTCACATAACATTAAAACCGTGGAAAACAGTTTAGCCGATGAGCACTAATCAACATGAACCTGAACCTCTTTTTTTGGCGGCTAATACTTTTGCCGCTGAACAAATAAGTCAGCGAGTTGAGTTTAGTAATGAATGAATCCAAAACAATACAACAAATGGTGCTTACTCGTTTGTTCTACGAGTTTTGGCCGTCTCTCAATTGAAATTAATAATACTGTTGGGGTACTCTGGGTTATGTTAAGGTTATTCCCCTTGGCTCGGCCGCCTTTGGCGGCCTCGCTGTTATATTAGGTTGGGGTTATTATTGGGGTGTTCCCATTTGCTCGGCCGCCTTCGGCGGCCTCGCTGTGGTTATTGTTGGGGTGTTCCCATTAGCTCGGCCTCGCTGTTATATTAGGTTAGGGTTATTGTTGGGGTGTTCCCTTGGCTCGGCCGCCTTCGGCGGCCTCGCTGTTATATTAGGTTAGGGTTATTGTTGGGGTGTTCCCCTTGGCTCGGCCGCCTTCGGCGGCCTCGCTGTTATGTTGGGGTTATTGTTGGGGTGTTCCCCTTGGCTCGGCCGCCTTCGGCGGCCTCGCTGTTATATTAGGTTAGGGTTATTGTTGGGGTGTTCCCCTTGGCTCGGCCGCCTTCGGCGGCCTCGCTGTTATATTAGGTTAGGGTTATGTTAATTACTAAACAACCAAATTGTTTGGCATTTCAATGATAAAAATCTGTTTTTCGGTGTAAGTTATGCCCAAGCCGAAAAATAGTGAAACCAGTACAAGGGTATTTCAGAGAAATTTTCCGTTAAAACGCAGCCGCTGCTTGCGTGCGCTTGACTTTGTTTACGTTAGTCTACCCGCAACTGAGCCTTGTACCGCACTCACCCTTGACATGACACGCTCACTGCGGCTAAATCCGTGACTAAAAATTTCGAGCACTTGTCATGGGCGGAGCCAAAAATTTCGAGCACTTGTCATGGGCGGAGCCTAATTTCGAGACATTGTGGAGCCTTCAATTGGTAGGGCTTTATTTGGTTTGAGCAGATGTCATTCGACGACTTGTCGCGCTACCGGCGCACTATCGGCGCCATTCACCCGAAAAGTTTGTTTGATGTTATTTTAGCATCTTCACTTCAGTCTTTCAATCTTCAAGTCTTTTGCGCTTTAAAAATCTTTTCATTCATTATTCACCTCAATATTTTGATCCACATATAGCCGGCCAAATTGAACCGTGAATCCGTTGCTCAAATTGTATAGTTTTTTAAACAATTTTCAAATACTATAGACGCAATGCATTCCCAGAAAGAGAACGCACAAAGAGCAGCATCACGATCTCATGGAAGCTATGTGAAGAACTTGGATTATATGGAACGTCAGCTCATCATTTTTTGCCAAGACATCTTGTACAGATCGTAACTTCGTGACAGAAATTCGCGTCATCACCTCTCAGCTTGTTTGTAGGCTTCCTCATCGTACAAACTGCTCAAGTGACAATGTAAACAAACAAAAGTGATCTGGCGACTTTTGTGGAGAACGAGTGATACAGTATTGACGGCAGATGTCGCCCTATCGGCCTTCATGGAGCAGTATGTAAGAAACTAAAGTCCAACTTCAAGGAGTCTTTAGAGTGCGGCAATACCAGTGCTCATAACTTATTAATACCGCTACAGACAGAAATTGATGAATGCAAAGGTCTCATCACTCCTGTCGCCACTGGCGCGATGAGACACTTTACGAGGCAGTTCATTTTGATGGACACCACAACGACACGTCCAGCTCTCGCCTTTGCTTTTAATTAATGCTTCAGGTGATGCGGCAACTTTTTTTGCATAAAAACTTATCATATAGATGAAAAACAAAGTCAACATGTGTGTGTTGAAAACGGTGGTCATTGTGAGGCAGTTCAGTCATGTGCTAGAAAATCGCCACCAGCTTGACGAAAACCAGAAACAGGTTTTTTCCACTGTACGGACGGTTTTTGCCTAGTGGCGGACGTGCGACGGTTTTTTGCGTTTCTCACTGTCGTCACTGTGAACAATTAAGTAGTGCTTTGCTGCTTTAAAGTTTGTTCATTCACTACCGAAAATCCCCCGCGAGAGTCAACTTTTTAGTGCTTTTTCACAGTTCACATTTTTTTTGTGCTTGACGACATTTCGTGACACTGCCAGATCTGCGTCAAACTAAGGCAAACACTGGCTGTGTAAGGGAGCGCACTTTTATTCCGGGCACAACACACAACCACAACGGCACTGACAAAGAGAAAGGATGATAGTCAGTGTGTCAATGAGCGAGTGTCCCACTTGGCACACAGCAGCAGCAGCAGCACCTGACTGACATGACAAGGTACACGCGGTAGGGAAAGAGAAAGGCGAGCATTGAAATTGAATTTGAATTGGCTCAGTGCACCGTGAGTCGCAAATTCAATCCGACACCGGCAAATTGGCCTATCATGTTCACTTAGCACTGCTGCAGCGCCAGTGCATGCTCCACTGGTCCACTTGTGTGTATCTTTGGCGTAGAGGAGGGTGCACCACTGTGTGCCCACTGACAGGCAGATGTCACACTTGCTGTCCGCTTTGTCTTCTCACTCGCTTTGTCTTCCCAGCCACCCTAATCGGTGCCATTATTGCGAGGCCATTATGATTACTATGACCAAGGCTGTCTTTAGTGCGCTCGTAGTGCCGCCGAAAGAGTTACAAGATGTGTACGGTACGGTAGACTGTACGGTGTGGTGCCAGCGCTCCTTCTGCTGCTGTTGCTGTTGTCGTGGTCGTTGTTGTTGTGCCTCCTCGCCTCCACTGCACCGATTGTAGGTGGTCCTCAATCAACTTTCACACAGCTGTCCCCCAGCCAACAGACCCAAAGTGTTTGCTCTGCATGTCTTGTGTTTCTTGCGGACAATGCGTTTCTCGTCTTGTGTACACCAGAACGGAGCATAGTTCTCCGTTCTGTCCACTGTAAGATTGTGCATGTACAGCAATCGACATTAGCATTTCAATTGGCCTCTAACTGTCACCCTCTCTCACATACTGACTGACTGACTGACTGACTTTGCTTGCCTTGCCTCACTCACCTTAGATTGCCACAGCGAGATTTCCTGTTTGGACAAAGTTATTCGCGTCGGCGCATTTGCTCAGCCGGCGGCAGCGGCGACTGCCTCCTCTGGCTCTCATCTACTACCGCAACAACACCCAACAGCAGCAGCAGCCGAACACGCTCTCCCCAGCAACGACGACCACTGGTTCGACCATGTGTCGGAACAGAACGCCATCGAGCGCGAAGCTGCTTCCACTTGGCCACCACACCACATTGACCTCACTCAGTCGGTCGCTCTGCTGAGAGCGGCATTCGAACGCAAGGAAGAACTCATACTGGACCACTTCCTGCGAAGGCACTCACTTCCATCTGCCCTCACCACTCGGTAAGTCACACTAGCATGAGTTCCCAGTTTTGGTCGGAGAGGTCGCACTGTCACCACGTCTTCGATGACATATTGCCTAATTTGCTATAATTAGAAGAACACATACAAACTCTAGTCATCAGCTGCGTGCTCCACTGATGGAAGGCACTTGGTAAGTTTGCCTGAAGGCTCACTTCAGCGCACTGCCTATTTCTCCCTTTGGAGATAACTCTCTGCGTCTCTCTGGTAGTATGTTGTGTGATTAATTTAATTTGCTCTATTGCAAATTTGTCAGTTGGTAATTTTTCAAATTTTCTTCAAGTCAATGCAATGAGCAAAAAAAGCTTTGAGAATGTTCTGTTAATGTTTTTAAAGACAGTTTTGAAGGAAATGAGCTGCTCAGAAAGTAGTTCAATGAAAAAGTGCAACAGCACACACACGCACACTGTACTGTTTCTCTATCGACATAATGTAATTAGAATGAGTTTATCGATTCAGATCCTCTTTGCTTCAAAATTGTTTGTATCGACTTTGCTGTACTCATTTTGCATTTTGGTACATAATTCTACTGGCATAATAATTCTACTTGTAGTTTTTTCTAAAAAGCCTTTTCATCTTTTGGCCACTAGCTTTCGCTAATGTCATTAGTAATGGCTTTTCAAGTTTACTCATTCTCGGTCTTTCAGTTACTTTTATGGTCCGCTATTTGCCTTTCTTGGTCTTTAGGGCCTCAAAATGAAGGTATTGCATAGCTTGCATACTGTTATCATTTTTATGATCTCACGAGTTATCTTTTTCTCGATCAGTGCCACTCTCGGTGCGCTCAATCATTGTAAAGCATTTTTTGAGCCTCTGAACAGTCTGAAGAGCTTCAGCACTTCTCACTAACTTCCATCTACCTTGCTGTCATGTCTTTGTCACGCTACATTGCTTCTTTGCCCACTTTTGCCACTCATCGACTCATCATGCAGACATTTCATTTTATATATCACTGCACTTCTTTTAATTGCTTTCCTCCGTCTTACTGCTCGTTCTCCCTCGTTAAACGTTCATGTGCTCTGAATGTTTGATTTGATTTAAATTTATTTGCAATTTTTCCTGCTAAGAATCTAGCTGCAGTATCAGCCTTACTAGTTTCAGTAGTCAGTCTGTGAGTCTCCCTCTTTGCTATCCACTTTGCTATCCACTTTGCTGCATCTTTTCAAAATGAGCTAATTTACATAATTTTTGAGCGCAAGCAATCTCAAAGTCGAAGATGCTTTGCATTAGCTTCAATTCCGGCAGCAGCAGCAGCTGACGAATCGATACACTGCACAAATGCATTTCTTCTTCTTTTCCGACCGATGTCCCCAGCCTACACTGTCAGCAGACAGCGTCTTCTCATTTTGTGTTTTGCCTTTCAATTTATGCTGTTTGTTTGGCTACCCCTTTTTTATTATTTCGTTTTGTCTGCAAGTTGTGTGTGTGTGTGCCGTGGTATAGCCTAATTAATTGGTACTTGTCTCAGCTGCTCCGGTGATAGTGTGCAGTGGTGTCATACTGCGTGCTGTGCCTGTCGACAAATTGAATTACCATCGTGCATTGATTGCATTACCCATTTGCTGGTACGCGCTGGTGGGCTTTCTTTTCAAAGTATTGCCTGCCTCCACTTTGCTGATTTGCCCACTGAAATGTCATCTTCAACAGCAGCAGCAACAGCAGCAGCAGAAACGGCAGCAGAAAGCAATACTGCTAACGTTCTGTCCACCCTCTTTGTGCGATTGGCATTATTTAATCTGCATCTCGCCTTTCATTGCGCTCAATTATCCCTATCGGATAACTAATGATTAGTCTTGGTGTCCCCTTGTTGTTTGTCTTTCATCAATAACTGGGCGAGCCCCCCAATGCGTAAGCACTCTTTACGCAGCAGTGCCAGCAATTGCACTTTCTCAAATGTTGACGAATTCAGTCTGCTATTACGGTGCAGATGGCCTTAATTCGCACTTGTCACACAGTGTGCCTTCTCTTGCGTCCCCTTGAACGGCAGCCACAATGTGACCTTTCTCTTGCGTTGACTGGGACTTCTCTGGAAAGAAAATACTTGCACACACTCGCACCGATTTGCCTGCATCATCTGCCTCTCTCCATCAGTGAACTGGGACAATTGGCAATGCTCATTGCTCATGCTTCTCTTGATTGATCAGCACACAAAGCCTACCACATAATCAGTGCACACATACTGCCCATTAATGTCTGTCTGCTTGTGTGCTAATTGAATTCTTGCCGCTGATGAAATTGGATGAAGGCTTCTTCCAGAGCACTACAAGGCAGGATGCTTTCTTTCTTCAAGCTTCTCCTCACTGCCCTCATGTCCCATCCGGACAAAGCTGAGCGACATTGGCCGCAGCACTTCACTGTTCACCCAGTGCCTCGTCTCAGCCACCACGACCATCATCTATTATGCTCAGCTTGCCGGCGTATCCGTGATTTATGGCTTGATATGTGTCATTTTATGGGCTCTTCTCTGTCCTCTCGCTCTCACTCTTTTTCCGTCATTTTGGCTGGGCCCTACTGGCTCAACAGCCTAGCAGTGTTTCTTTGGCCTCTTTTTCTTCCCCTGCCCCTCTCGCCAGCAATGGACATAATTAACTCGATTCGACACACACACGCACACATTTTGCCAACTCCAACTCCTTTCCAGCGCTCACATTCCATTTTGGTAATAGGTTTGCCAAATTTAAATTGCAATTCAAAATCGAATTAGTGGAGGGCCGGTGACAGGAAAGTCAGTGGCAGTTGGAAGACTGACTGGTTGCCCTGCATTAGGCAATATCGTTAGGCGTGACGCTTTCCTCTGCCGTGTTATCACTTTCTCGGCAGTTCTGCCACAATATTTCCTGTATTGTTTGCACGGTGTAATCATCAATTTTTAATTTGTTTTATTATTTTCGTTTTGCCTATTATCTTTTCGCCCTCTATCTGGTTTATTCTTTCACTATGTTTAAATTTGAATTTTAATAAACGCCCAAGTGTATGAGTTTTTTGTTTCTTTTTGCAGTGAGGTCGTTTGTTTGCTAACTAAAGCTTGAACCAGTTTTGTAGCTATATTGGTAAAGATGTATTCATTTTGGATGTTAAAAAAGCTAAAAATTAACAATTCGTTACATTGAGAAAATCCTAATAAATTTAAACTCAGTTATAACTAAATTAAATAATTTGTTTCACTGTTTTCATATTCTAAAAGAAATTTTTTACAAAAATAATGTTTTGTTACTTCCAGTCGTCTCGATTCGTAAAATTGAACTAATTTGCTCTTGTGCCATAACCTTGCGTGCACTTTAAATGAAAATCCGATTAATGTTTATGTTTTTACCGTAGAACTACTATCTAGATTCTCTAGCAACAAAACTTTCTAAGAAGTGATTTGAGCCATAATTAGCTGTTTTGTTGAGCACTCTCATTTTCTAACACCGACTTGAATTGTTGTATCGCGTCATTACCAATACTCGGCTTTGCTTTGGCGTCTCAGCAAACAACAGTACTCTGTTGTTACGCTCATTGCAGTTGTACAGTTTTCTTTCATTAGCTAATTAATAGTCTTCATCTTTTTCTACGCCTGCTTTTATTTCATTTCTTCTACCCTTCACGTTAACTACTTCATCTAGGCCTCTTTTTTTGTTTTTCAGTCGATGCAGCCTGTCTTGCTCTGTGTTTTCTATAATTTATTTTTGTTTTCTGTTTTGTTTTTTGTTTGAACTAATCCGCGTTTCACTAGTTCCCATGCCTTGCAATGCTTTGTTTACGGCGTTGACAGCGCGTCATTTTGTGCAGAGAATTTCAATGAAGCAATCTGCTGTGTTGACAGTGCGAGAGGTGATTCCAGTGGAACAGGCTCACCTGTCACATGTTCTCACTCGCCTCTTCCAATACAGGTATGATTAGCTAAATTGAACCGTGCTGCCATAACACTGAGTCTATTACTTCTCTGTACAGGGCCAGTTTTTACAATGCTCGTTTTTTCATTCCTTTTTCTCTTTCGTGACCTAGTGAAATCACTGACAGCAAATGTTACCTTGTCGAGCGCTGGGACTAGTGTTGAAGAGGCGATAAGAATTTGCCAGGCTAGTAGAATTGCTTGTTTCAAAGTGGGTGACTGGACACATCTGCTTATGCAATCTTCAGCTATAGACTGTATTTTTGGTATTTCACAGGCCACTGCTCGGACAAGTGGTCGTTTGTACTCTCCAGAGAGTTGTGTTTGTACTTCAAAAGACATGTTTAGTTACAGGGAAACGGACTTTCCGTAGGGTTTTGCTAGCACAGATTGGCTCCTTGTAATGGCTGGCAAATAGATTATTGCTCTTTGATTGACTGCAAGTGTCGCCACAAGGGGCTACTACTTTTTTCTGTTTTATTTGCCATTCCTTTAATTAACTAACGTTCTGTTCTGTTGACGTTCAGTGTGTAGAGTTCTGCAAAAGTAAAGTGCATTGTCGCAGCTGAGTAGTTTAACTTTTTAGCATTTCCTCTTTTTCTGCTTCATAAATGACTGTAAAGCAAGAACTTAATTGCATACTTTAGCCCGTTAATCAGCCACCGTCAATCCAATGGCCACAGCACTAGCCGCTTCCGCTCAATCGCCGGCCATTAGCGCAATGCGGTTTCTATATACACAAGACAACACCGATTTAGCACCATAATGGGCCATCGATTTACATATCTAGGCAGAGTAGTTGTTTGCGGCTGCATCAGTGCAGAGACTGCACCAAAGTGGTGGCAATATTGAATTAATTAATTACGCATTTACATGCACTTGTCGCAAGAGTGCTGCTGGAGCAATTGCTGCAACTGCTGTACGGTGATAAGATGAAGGCATATCACTGCCAGTCGCTTCCCACTATATAAGCGAGCATTTTATAACTGCTGGCTTTGCTGCACTACATAACTGGCAGCTCCAATTCAGTTTCAGAGTTTTTAGTGGCTCAACCTGACTAGGAGAGGGTAGTGCTGTCCTGACTAGGCAGTTGGAAGTGAAGGCTTCTGTGTGTTGAGTAGCTGCACTTGTCAGAAGGACATCACTCTGGCCTAGCTCACTGCCGCTGTCCTGCACTGATGACCAATGTGTCACTTGCCGATGCTGGCCACTGATGGATCAGCTGTGCGGAAGTTGCTGGCCACAGTGGCCTCCATTCACAGACAGGACGCGCCAATGGCCTGTTTATCGCAGCATAAAGCGCAAAGTAGCCACCGCACAAACGCCTTGCTTTTTGTAGCAAACGCAAAAATGCGGCACTGTCAAATCGAAGTTTGACAGGAGTGCTAACAAGCAAATGTTAGACTCAAAGTGAGAATGAGCACAAAAGGAGAATTGTGTCATCCACAAAAAGGAGCTGTTCTCAAAAAGATTCCAAGTTCTTTGTGAGTGGTTATTTTGTCAAATGTGTCGCACCTGCATTACCATTGACATGTCCATTGGTGGTCAGTGTCACGCAACTGTACAATCTGTCGCTCTGGGATTAATTTACCAGCTGTGTTGTTGATTTGTTGTTGAAGTGCAACTGCGCCAAGACGACACTGTTCACTAATCTGTCCGCTACTTGCTAATGCCGTGTCGAGGCCACTGGCCAATTGAAGCAGTCCATCTTTTTGGTGTGCATTCTCTTTCCTCATTTGTTAGTTTAATTCTGAGTCTCAGTGACTGCCCTAATCCTTCCTTTGTCGGCTCAATGCACGAACAAAGCAGTATATTTGGTGCACTGCTCTAGTTGGTTATGTAAACTATGTTGGCTCAATCATTTTCTTCAGCCAAAAAGAACTCTCTGGTTGATACAGTGTTTCTAATTAGACGCTTCGTTCTTTTTCTTTTTTGCCTCTATTTATGATGCATTTAGCCAGGAATTGCTTTTGTTACCAGTCGGAGTCAGCGAAAACTAATCTCAAATTAAATTCGCATGTTCTCATTACAACTTGGCAACATTTTTACTTTCTTTTGTCGTTTGCCCAAGTCGCCTCGTTTTGTCCTTGGCGCACTTTAAGTCACTCGCGACTGCTACTGCTGCGACTAATTTCATTTACCAACTTTGTTCTTTATTCTAGGCATTGGCTTTTACAATAGCTTTGCCTTCGTTTAGAAGTTCATTTGTTCGTTAGGCAAATTTCTTCGCACATTTAGCGTTTTTGGCAAGCGAGGTGGCTCAATTAGTGGCCATTGGAAGTGAAGAAGTGAAAAAAGTGAGAAGCAAAAAAAGTCAAAAGGCCGTCTACTGTCTACGGCCGTTCGTTGCCCACAATGGTGGCACATTCTCCGGCTTATCGCTGGTGGCGGTCTCGCCTTTGCCTAATGCAATCGCCCATTCATCCCCTGTCCTTCGTTTGCCTGCGAATTTTGCTTGCTCTGCCTGTCGTTTGTCGTTTTTCTTCCTTCTGCTGCCCGTCCTCTTGATTCAATTTGACTTCATTATTTCATTTGTGCCCAGTATCGCTGTGCATTATCTGCCCATTAGTGCACAAAGTCAGAAAGTTGAGCAGTGAATGAGCTGCCTGGATTTTGCCTCGCCTCTTCAAGCTACTTTTTTCTTTTTTTAGCGGTAGTTTCAGTTCACTGTCAAATTGGTCCGGCAGGAGAGACGTCCTAGGCCGTGGTAGTGTTTAGTGTTTAGTGTTTAGTGTGGGTTTGTGTGAGCTTTGCGTGTACATTTATACTTTGAGATGCAAATCGTACGGCGGTGTATGTGTAAGTTATCTGATGGTGCAGGCGGCACTGCACTCCTCGGTGGCCGCCACTGGCCGAGTGCGTTCAGGCGCGATCACTATTTGCCGCCTCCTGATCACTACCGCTACTACTACTACTAACTGCACTCGATCATTTTGCATTCCATTCTTTAGTCGGGAGCAGTCTTCTTGACGGAGACTTGCCACGCGGATGCAGTCTCATGGCCTGTCTGCCATTCATTGTCTGTCTGCCTGTGTTTGTTTCAATTTGTATTTACTTTCGCCTGCCGCAATCATTTTATTGTACTGTCTTTCTTTTTCTTCTTTCTCTTCTTCAGCTTTTTTTCACGACACACACTTTTTCTGTCGTGTGGAAGCAGTTGCTGCTGCTGATACGTAGACTCACATGGTTTGCAAGAGTTTTCAATTTGTCTGTGAAACAATGGCGAGCAGTGTTGTGTGTCTGTGTAGTGCAGATGTACTGTCCCAAGGAGCACAGAGGCAAGAGACGTTATTTTCTCGGTCTCTGAATACATCAGTCGGCTAAAACGCTTAGCTCAGCAGTACAGAATGCAGTGTGCATGAGAAGTGCAGGAAATGGTCGTGGAAACAGATTAAAGCTGTAATGTCAGTACTACGGCTGACCGAGTGCAGAGAGAGAGAGAGAGTGAAAGTGGGGGCCCAGTGTTCTGACAAGATGTCCATATCAGTGCTGTCTGCCGTCACCCTGCTAATGTGCATGTGCTGACAATGGCGCCAGTTGGCGTGGATTTATTGGCCTTGCCATTCAAATCGACTATATTCATCGGCCACAGTAGCACACCAATTAGCGACTAATTGAGAACACATTCCATTGATTGGGCTGCAGCTTTTTTTGGCAGCCCATTTTCATGTAAGCATTTTTATCTTTGGTACTTTATTCGAATGATTATTAGCATGCACGACATTGCTGACATCCCTGGTCCATGTTTACGATTCCATTGCTTGTCAGGCTTACTCGAACTTATTCTTGTTATCGAATGCTTCACTGGGCTGCACACCCACCCTTGTACAGGCGCCAAATTGTACAACAACTTTTAGCAATTTGATTTGGCAATTGCTTCGTGTCGAGTGATGTTTGCCGATCACATATCTTATGGCTGCCACCTCATTGCCAGAAAAAAACTGCACGCAAATTCACCCGAAATGGTGTCTTGCAGTAGTAGTAGTAGTGATGGTAGTGATGGTCATTTTGAAACATGAAACATGGCACTCTGCCTACTTACTCAATTTATTATGCCATTTCAATTGCTCTTTGCATTGCCTATTGCCTGTTTATTGGTACTGCCACCACTGGCACCCGAATGGCGGACTGAAGATGTAAATGATTTATCGGGAGGCAACAAAGTGCTGCTAAAACTGTCCACTAGAGTGCTCGCAGCAGACTGATTTGTCCTATGAGCAGTCGGTCGTTGACAGAGAGCACCATCAGCACCACCATCCACCCAGCAGTAATGATGCTCGCAGTGGACATTAGCACTCTAATGAGCCAGCGCTGTGTCACACTACTCTCTGTCCTGATTTCAGTGATGTCATCACAATCGTCGTCGTTCTGGTGACCTTTTTAATTTGCTGTGCTCTTCCAGTGGCTGCAGCCAGTGGATGATTTATGTCGGAAGTGGCGGACAGTGGCGTGAGCCTTGCGACCAGCGCCTCTACGCCTGTCGCCGTCGTTCACTGCTTTAGCCAAAGCCATGTCTGTCTGTGTTTATTCTCCCTGTCTCAGCGTTTCGCTTCACTTCGTCTGCGTCGTTTGGCTGCAGCAGCACAGTGGCCACACTGAGCAAACAGACTCACAAAAAACTGTCGCCCGTCTTGCTGCATAGACTGCTGTATTGCCTTCTTTAATTCTTTCCTCCCCTCTCCTTTTCCCCATTTATCGATTCATCCTAATCGATCTGCCTCTGAGAAAGCAGTCACTTTGCGTCTGCAACTTGTCCAACCACCAAGTGTCATTAATCCTTTGTCTTGCTGTCTGTGAAGTCGTGTACGCTCCAAATCAGCCAGCCAATCGGCTTTTAGGCAAAAAAGTGAGCCAACCTAAAAGTGTTCAGCATTGGCACTGTGCCACTGCCACTAAGCTTCTCCCTCAACGATACTGTCCAACTGAGCCCATCATCCACTTGTCCAATTAACGAGTGGTTTCTCTCTTGCAGCCACCTTCTTATCGCTCTATTTCTTGGAAAACTTTTAAATTTTTAATTGGCTAAGCTGCATTATTGATAAGAACGTACGCGCCTATTTCTTCTGCCGTGCATGAGAGCATTACTTGGTGGTTAGGCAGCCTCACTGCACTGCCTCATCACGGCCAGCTGGTAATGGTGGTGGAAAGTGGCACTTATTATTGGCCACTGCCAGGCCAGGTACTCGTGAGGCGTCTTCACAGAGCAAGGCCATTCGTTTGATTTATCTTAGACCTAAAACTGGCTCCAGATGCACGAGCGCATCCAAGCATATTTGTGCAAATTGTAGGCTGTGTGCGGCTCTGCTGTACAAAGGGACTCACCAACCTCGCCGCTGTGTCATTGTGACTGCTCGACGAACGGTGCCTCCTCTACCTACTTTTGTACTTTGCTTTTCACTTCTGCCAGACACATTTCTCCTGTTTGCAATTTTGTATCTGACACACACACATAAAGCAAAACTTGTGTTCATCTTGTGAGACTCTTTACTTGCACTCCTGACACATTGCTCTCTTTGTAAGTAAAACTTTTATGTTAGCTGGGTTACCAACCTACTACAGGAACACGTTTTCATTTATTTTTATTCTGCCATTTCTTCCATTCATTGTTCTGTTTTTCTTATTTGTCTCATCTGTCTTTCTAGTTTCCGTTCTTTTTAGCTGGTTTCTGTTAATTAATTAATTGATGCTACAATTGTTCACTCACTTTGGGTGATGTCTTTTTCAGTGTTTCTGTGTGCTTCTTATCAGTATCTCGACTGTCACAAGCAATGTGTTTCTGTTGTTCATAGGTTTTCATTTCACAGTCCTTGCCGACAGTGCCCACAAGGCACACCAGCAAGCTAGCCAGAAGAATGGAATTGAATTTTTACAAGCTTGTGGGCACGCAAAAAGTGCTTTGATTTATTTTCTAGCTGGCCCCTTATTCAATGGAATGCTTTTACTGTTGGCCTACTCCTTGATGACATTCTTTTGTTTTTTTAACTTTTTTCTTGCAGCAATGAGACTATACTAAGCTGTTGAATGACAATTTGCTTTCTGATGCACAGATGAAGAAATCAAGTGGAGAGAGCGTTTGTACGTCTAGGTCTAAACTTGCTTCCTCCCATCTGACCAAATGTCAGGCCGTTCAAACACTCTTGAGCCTGGCTCGGTGCAAACAAAACCGGACACTTGTCTTTTTTGCCCGGAGTGTCACACTTTAGGGAGATCAATGGATGAATTAAAATGTCAGTAAAGTGTCGCCAAAGTGGTGACTGCTTGACTGCGTGTCCAGTGTGCCTAAAGATCAGGCGTTGGTGTTTTTGTCAAGTATTTCACTCTTTTCAAGGCATTACTGTGCCCAAGCTGTCGTCCAGTGTCCCTCGATGTTAATAATTCATTGCATATGCGTCCGTCAGCGAACAGCTTCCCGGTGCTAATTGAATAATTCTGTTTTGCAGCACTTAAGTGCACCAAGTGTGTGTGGTGTGCGAGAGAGTGAGTGCTTCGCCCTTGGAACAATTGTGGCCTCAGATGATGCTGTTTTCAGTCTTCAGCACTGTGCCCCAGTTGAGGGCACCATCAGCGGCCATCAATGGCAGCCATTCCTGTCGGCTTTCTCGCGTCCTGGGCGGCCCCTTCAACTGGGCGCGTGATTGCACTGCCGAGCGATGTGAAATGGAGACATTGAAGCAAATTACCACAGCCAGCTGATAACAACCTGGCCGACTGATGAGTCGATTTGTATTATTGGACGGTTCAACCAGACAGGCAGAGAGTGCTGCTCTGCCGTGTCTGTTCCAATTCTCTTTAGTGCCAGAGTCTGGGAATACTGCGACCAGTGTGGCGACCACTCTCTCGCTCTCTTCACCCTGATCACGCTTTTCCATTGGCAATTGCATTTGTACTTTTTTTCTGTTTTTGTGTGTGTGTGTGTTTATTTTTCTAATAGTTTGATTCAATAAAACTTAAATGTTCTACATTGGCCTACGGTACACGGTAACTTCTTCCCTTGCATTCTCCTGCCAAGCTTTCTGCTAATCTAATTTTAATGTAATCATCGGTAGGCAGAAAGACAGGTCTAGAGAAGTGTGAGCAGAATGGACTGCTGCCCCATTGACGTACGATGGCTCACGTAAACCGACCCTTAGTGAGCCGATAGATTTTGCCTGAGAGTGCCAGAGAAGTGGAGTGTGGCACGCAGAGACCAGTGTTTGTGCCTCGATCGCCTGTTCGCCGTTTGTCGGCCAATTAGTTAGTCTGCAGTTGATCGATTCACTCACTCTCCAAGGGCGGACACTGATTAGTGCTGAAGCTGATGGGTGTCGCCAGTTGATTACACCGTCCGCACTCTAGCTCAGTGTTAAATAAACAGCGGAGACTCTGATTTCTCCGTGATTCGGCAGTGATTCTTTCAGCACGCTATGGGCCTTTGCTCATCTGACCTGCCGTGGCTCAATCATCAGTGGCACATCAGCGTGAAGAGCTGTAGGTCTTTTTGGTGCAGTCATTTCACAGCTCTGCAGCAAAGCTTCACTAATTCAACTTGATTTGTTGGCATGTCTTGACGCCACTTTGCACGTCAGCTCCATTCAGAGACGCCTCTCTTCTTCTGGCGGTTTTTAGAAAATGAAAAGACCCGTCAATGTGCAGCTGCCGAATCGGCTCATCCTGATCAGCGGCAATTACACTGGTAACAATTAGCTGCCTTAAAAAACTTTCTTAGGCGCACTCTTCTCGGTGCCACTTATAAATTGAAGCATTCATAAGCAGCTTAGGAGGCTTTGTCTTGACGACGTCCTTCGGTTGCGAAGGAATTATCGAATGCAGCTTCCAACACCCGGTTCGCATTTGTTATCTTTTCATTGCTTCCTTATGTTTGTGGAATGTGCATTAAAACTGCAAATCTGCGCTTTCGTATGTTTGCAACGCTTGGTGGAATGAATAAACAAAGTTTCTTTCCATAAATAAGTCTTAATTAGATTCCTCGAATCGATTCTAGTAGGGCAGTCACTGAAATCGACCAGTCTTAACACCGCAAACCTCTTTCTCTAATGCACTGCATAAACTGACCTATGTTTTCATATGGCGCCGAAATGGAATCCAGTTCCTTAATGTAGTCAATTGAATTGAAAGTGCAAGTCAGCAGTGCTCCAGCAGTACCAGTTATGTGCATCTTCGCCCTCGCCATACTAATTTCCTCTCTTATCGTTTGTTTGTCTGCCCACTGCCCACAGCCTGAAGCGAAACTTGGATATTAAAACGCTAAACGACTTGATTGCACTACTAAGCAGCCTCACTGCCACACCACCACCACCACAAGCAGCGGTCTCCCGAACGGCCTCTCTCCCTTGGACCGCGAAGTGCTGCTGGGCAGTCTGGGCGCACCACTGACCGCCCTTGCCGACCTGTCGTCAAGTGGCCAATCAGCGAAGGAGAACTTTGTGCGGCATCTTCGAGTCCGCCAGTGGTCAGCCTGCCTGGAGCAAGATAAAGCGCACTTTTGGACATTCGGTATTTATAATGACATTTTCTAGATTTTTAAAGTAAACTTAGCCACACAAACACACACATACACTTACTATGGCGATATTAACGAGCCATCATTTGCGTGCCAGATTGAGCTTTCCAGCCACCGGCTCGCAGTAGATGGGACTTCACTTTCCTTTACTTTCCTTCACTTTACTTGACTCACTTCACTTCACTGGTACTCTCTGAGCAGTGCTGAGAGTGTTGCCTTGCCTTGTCATTCATTATTGATGACGACCTGTGCCTGGTCCGCCACCACTCTCTGGTCCAAATGGAGGACGCCTTCTGGCGCCCACTGGGCCGTTGGCAGGCTTCATTTATATTACCTCGCCACTGAGATGCGGCACTGTAGGCAGCGCTAAGTGAACAAAGCTGACTTTACCTTACCTTGCCACAACTGGCTCTTACCACCGCTTTCAATGGCGCACCAAGGCGCCAGTTGGGAGAAAGAGAGAAGAAAGGAGAGAGAGAGCAGCAGTCCGAAACAAATGACCATCCATTACTCATCGTGGCTGGCAGTGCACACAGCGCCAGGTACTGATTTGGGCTGCTAATTTGTGCTAAGCAAGCAAGGGCGAGCTGAATGTGCCTCACTACAAGCACTGCAGTCAAAGGCAACTGAATGGCTTTATAAAAGCCACTGCACCCTTTTCAATTGCTTATACTACCCCCAACTAGACGCCCACATGTGTCTCCTGGCGACTGCCGAGAGTCCACAAACTGCAGCGATAATGTATACTGCTGCAATGTCAGTTTTTTAAGCAGATTTCTTTACTTTTTAAACCATGACAATGAAACGTAAAAAGTGTCGCAGGTAGGATGGTGTGATACAAAAAATGATTTTGTTCTCGATGAATCTTCAGCTGGTCGAATGATTCCTGTACGACCCGTGAGTTACAGTTTAATTATATAAATAGGCAATAGCCATTGTTGTGATAAATGGGAGATATAGGATCAGTGCAAGTGTTGAAAAGAAATGAAACTTGGAGTGATGTGATTCTATAACTACTCAAAATATTAGCTAGAGTAATTATTTGAAACAGTGATCTGCTACAGTAAAGAAAATCTGCTAAATGAAGCTAAGTGAAATGATCAGTTTCTAAAATCCTGTGATTGAATATAGTGTTCTGGTGTTAAAAAAATTAAAGGAATATATGTGTTTGCCAGAGAACAATGATGGCGGCGAAGAAATACGTTGAAAATGAAGACAAGAACTGTTATAATTAAAAAGTCAATAGTTAGTATACCAATTGTTTATCACAGTTCGAAGATTATTAAACTTACCTTAGATGAACTTTAATAATAAAGATGCTTCTTCTGCTTGAACATCTCATTGGTGGCAGCAGTAATTGGCGTAGAATAGCCGTCCAGATTGGCAATCTGCAGAGCGTAGGTCAAGTCGCGACGGATGTGATCGATGGGAATCTCGCGAAGAAGAGTTGAGTCTCGAAGGGCAGCAGCCTTATTCTGAATAATGGAATTGGTAACGGGCGAGCTGGCGATGATGTCCACAATGTCCTTTGGATCGATGCCCATTCGCTCGGCGATGCTGACCGATTCAAGTAGCGAGCCCAAGATGTTGCCGTTAAGTGTAGCAATGATGACATTCATCTGGGAGGCTTGTCCAATTGTCTCGCCAACGTAGAACACATGGGAGCACAGTTTCTCAAAAGCGGGAGCGCATTCGTCAAAGAGCGATTTGTCGCCAGCAATTACCGACGTACATTTGCCTTCTTCGACAGATTTTGAAGAAGTGCAAATGAGCGGAGCCTCAAGATAGCGGCCACCATTCTGCTTGATGCCATGCTCAATGTCCAATGAAGTACCGCGGTCCAGTGAGGTCAACTCAACGTATGCCTTAGAAGAATTAATTTCGTTCACGACGCCACAGTTGCCATAAAAGATCTTTGAAGAAGCATCAGCATCGGATAAGCAGCAGAATGTGATGTCGGACTCTCGCACAACGTCACCAGGAGTCTTGACCACTATGGCTCCCATGCGCTCAAACTCTTTGCATTTTGACGGAGTTCGGTTCCAGATGGTACAAGGGTTGCCAAATGTCATCATGTGCTTAAGGACTTGCTGGCCAATAGTGCCGAGACCAATAAAGCCGTACTTCACTTCGGGGCACTTCGCAGTCTGCTTGCTGGTACGAGCCTTAGCTTTCTCGCGCTTATCTTCAATGACACGCAATGAGCTGTCATTTAATTCGTCATCCTCCGATTTAACCTCACCGCCTGATTTGGAAGGCGAGGAATTGGCTCGTTTCTTTGCGGATTGAGCCGGTGATTCCACTTTAACTCGTTTGTTTTCCGCTACATCCGAAGAAGCACTCTTTCGGCGCGGCTCGCTGCTAGAGACTTCGGCCGAAGAGAGAGTGCTTTCAAAGCTTCGCTTTTCCTTCTTAAAAGGAGTTCGGCTATAGTCTCGCTGAACACTAGTCGGAGTCGAAGCAGCCGGGGCCTTTTTAGCCTTAAATACAGCCTTATCGGTTTGAGGAGTGCTCGGCTCGGCCTTTACGCTCGGGGTCTTTGGAGTTGAGGGTAGCTCAAATGAAGGCCCATTCTTGTTGGCGAGCTTTTCGTCAGCCTGGGCCACGGCCTTCTTATACTTGGCGGTGCTCTTAGCAGAGACATACGTGCTTCGATACTCAATATAGTCTTTGACATTATCGGGGGTCGCCCATCCACTTGAGTTAGAGTCCGGGAAAAAGACAAGAACGCCATTTTTCGGACGTTTACCATAAGCATTATCAGCTTCAGTCGGAGTCTCGGCAATTAGTCCTGGCCAATATGGATAGCCTTTAACTTTAGCCCAGACCATATGCCCAACATCGAAAGAGCAAGGCTTGGAGTTTGGCGTTTTTGGCGTCGACATGGTTTCAGCCAAACTTTGCAACCGAAATCTGCAAAACAAACAGAGAGTTAAGAGAATGTAAAAATGAAAGTGGTTTGTCTGATTAAGACTTGACTATGAAGTCTGATCTAGTTTCAAAAATAACAAAAAGTAATGCGATTGTCAGTGAATTAGAAACGGGTGCCCTCAATGGCGAGGCAAACTGACACGGCAAACGGCAATGACAACAAGAGAGAAGCAGAGCAGAGAATTCATATTTAAGTAATTGTCTTTCGAGTAGCACTTACCTTACGGAATCGGATGTTGTCGTTGATGGACTTTAGCGGATTATTCTGAGATGTAGCCTCAGAAGTCGTCCTCCTTCAAACAGAACTGACCGGTGAACACAAAAGAAGTGTGTGAGTGGCCTGCCAGACACAGAAAAAGCGCGTACAGCGAGCCGCTCAGCCGAGCTCGACGCCCGTTCATTGAGTACGTTACTTAGTTTTCTTATTTTGCGTTTTGGAAAATGTTGGCGAAGAGCATCCCCATTCAGTTGTGTGACAGACTCTCACCTAATCCTGATAACATGTTATCAGGACTTGTCAAAACTTTACTGTGTCTCTAGTGTGATCTTCATTTGCGATGGCTTCGTGTACTTCGCGTTTGTTGTCGTCTGTGATATTCAACTTTAATTCTAGTCAGAAGACCTATTGAACGAGTTTTGTTATTTTCAACCATTTTACTGTACCAAGATTTGTTTACCCAATAGCCACTTATATTGCTCTTATTTGCTTTGCCAGCGATACGATAAAATTTAATTTGAATATAAAGTAAATTGCCAAAATGGAATCTCTCAAAAGGTGGATCAGTGATAATATAGGTAATTTTTTTTCAAGTGATTTAAAATTCAGGTTACATTGCTTTAGCTTTATTCTTGCTCAATTTGCATTATCTATTATTATTCTAATTATACTTTTATTCTAATTTATAACAGGCACTTTACTTCTCACGGCGCTAGTGCCAATCGGTGTCATAGAACTATTCAAGATGATATCTAACTTTCCGTCGATTTTCGCAATCAAAGAAGGCAAATGCGGTTTTCTCACTTTCATCACTGGCAGTTACCTGGCGCCACAGAACTGCAAAGTTATTTTTGACTGGAAATCACCCACAACAGTCTCAAATGTTTCTACATTTTCAATTAAAGTGCGTATCATATGTTTTCTGTTCAGTTTCTAATGCAGCTTTCCTTTACCCAACTTTAGTTTTTTCAACGCAACTATCAACCGTACCCTATCACTCCTGAAGACCAGCTTTCGGTGCACATTCAAAACGGCTCTCAAGTCGTGCCTTGTTCAGTTGAGTTCGGTGATCTCAACCCCAGTTTGGCAAATGTTGCCCGTGTGTCTTTTTCCACGAAAAAAGCGGGCAACTACACGATCCACATTGTTATTGGCAGCACCTTGACGCACATTCGAGGATCTCCCTTCACTGACATTCAATTTCAACCACTTTCGCCGTCGCCATTTGTATGTTTTTATTTGAATGTTATGGCTGTTTTCTTAGTAATTTGTTTTTTTTCTTAGGAAACCGCTTTTGTTAACCACTGCTCTACGGTGGTTTGCACCGTGCAAAACTTTCACGCACTTATTGTTGAAATGCGTGATCGTTTTGGCAATCTTTGCCTCTTGGATGATGCAGAAAATGAAAAGTTTGATGCATCTGAGGATTTCACCGTGACAATAACCGAAGTTGTAAACGACAAGAAAGTTGACGCCCTCTACTACTGGCAAAAAGAGCCCAGTGAAAAGTCCCGCGTCACTTACTGCTGTTGTTGCAGTCTTCAGGCATCTACCATGCTCTGGTCTCATACAAAGGCTCACTTCTGAAGAACGGCGAATTCAGCATTGTGTGCTTGACCGCACTGGAGACGGAGCCGTTCGCAAGTGCACCATCTCTACCAGCAAAAGTTGTAACTTCAGTGCCAAACTACTGCCTTCTACTGGGTACCCGTACAGCGGCACCAGTAGTCCTTCACTGACCAATCGAAAAACGTCATCTGTTATATCTCTCCGAAGCAGCTCACAATCAAGGAGTTCATCCTACGAATAATCCCCAAACGCATCACCTCATTCCGCCTTTCGCCATCTACAAAGTTCTACTTTGTTCGCAACTACAATCACGTACTGAAAGGCAGCAGCAGCTGCAGCAGCGCTGACATCTTCTCCAGTGCTTCATCAGACTTTGACATCGCCTCATTGTCTAGTGGTGGAGGTGCTTCCTTTTCAAGCGACCACTGCCCGAATGCTGACCAGTTCTTAATAATTGACGATGGCTCTCAAACACCAGTGGAGCTGATGACACCTGAGCGCAACATTATAGTGGCCGTCTTTACGTACTTTTTGCTGAGCAAAATTGGCGGCAGCGAAACATTCCACGATAAGCAGGATTTCTTCAACTCCGAAGTTCGTCGATACCACGCCAAGAGCATCCACACTCCGGGAAGGGTTCACTTGAAAATTGATCGAAGTGACCTGCTCGAGTCCTCTATCAAGGCCACTCGCTCCTTTAGCATCTCTGACTGGTGCAAGCGTTTTGAAATTGAATTTGACGGCGAGATTGCTCTCGATTTCGGCGGAGTTCGACGTGAATGGTACGAGTTGCTGTGCAGGGCCTATTCGAGCCCCAAAACTCCCGAAATGACGTGGCTCTATTCATGCGCTTTCAAAATGACAAACAAGGTCTCATTCATCCGAACCCGAACTCTAATGCCCGACTGTTCTACTATGAGTTTGCCGGTCGAATCGTTGGAAAGAGTCTGCTAGACACTGCGCTGGGCTCAAGCAGCAAGTGCTATGTCAAAGCTCGGTTCACTCGATCTTTCCTCGCACAGCTGATTGGTCTTCGAGTGAACTATCGCTACTTTGACAAGGACGACCCGGAGCTGTACGTGCAGAAGATCAAGTTTATCCTTGAAAACGATGTCTCTTTGCTGGATCTCTTTTTCGTGGAAGAGGAGTACGAGTCAGGCAAACTGGTGCGCACCATTGACCTGATTCAGCAAGGTTCGCGAACTCGAGTCACCGAGGAGAACAAATCGCGCTACCTTGACGCCCTGGCTCAGTACCGCCTGTCAACCTGTGTGAAGGAGCAAGTGGAAGCATTCCTCAAGGGACTGAATGACCTCATTCCCGATAATCTACTGTCCATCTTTGATGAGAACGAACTTGAACTACTTATCTGCGGCGCTGCCACCTACTCAGTGTCTGACCTGCGTCTCAACCACATTGTCACCGGCTCAACCTATGATTTCCAAAGAGTTGTCGACTGGTTTTGGCGCTCGGTGAATGCCTTTTCCGACGAGGAGTTTGCCCGTCTGCTGCAGTTCACCACCGGCTGCTCCCACCTTCCTCCTGGCGGCTTTGCCGACCTCAATCCACGCTTTCAAATCAGCTCCTCTCTGACCTACGCGACACTGCCCACGGCGCACACCTGCTTCAACCAAATATGCCTACCTGATTGTGACTCCTTTGACGCTTTTGACCGCTCCTTGCGCATTGCCATCACCGAGGGCAGTGAAGGATTTGGCTTGATCTAAAGGTCATTTCGCTTCTAGTTACCCCCCGCCCCTCGTGCATTTCCTATTCTGGTCATTCGCTATGTACAATGTACAGGCAAATAAAGTATCCGCTGTTATTCTTTTACTAAAGTGTGTAAAACGCTCCACGTCTCAAATTAACAAATGGCACTGACGAGTGCATAATCAAAATTGAATATCAGGTGAGCAAAAACAACAACTGCGTCTAATTTTTGACCACCTCGGTGTCCTCTTCCGAGAGCCATTGCTTCAGCAGTTTGACCGTCTCTTCGGTAATAAAGGGCAGCAGATGTTCATCAGCAAGGCCGTCATCCTTGTGCATTGCATGGTAAATGCTTCGCAGAAACTTGACGCCATTCGGGTTGAAGAGTGATCGCATCAGCTGCTCCAGGCATTGACGCACAGACGACATTTTGTCATGCTCTAATGGCAGGATGGGCCATTCTTGGGGCTTCAGCTGATGCAGACAGTCGGCCACTAGGTGGGCAAGTTGGGAGAGAAACGATTGCACCAACTTCCAAGTGACACTCCCACGTTGGCAGTGCAGCTCTTTTGCAGGGGAACGCACTCTGGTCAACAGGTAGATTGCTTCGATGGCCACCGGCATGACCACTTCCTCTATCTGATCTGACTCGTAGCAGCCTAGCTCGTATGACAGCAGAGAGAAGAGTCGCTTGCTAAAGTTGAATCGTGTCTTGATCAGCAAGGGAATCCACGGCTTCAGACGCAAAAGGAAAACGCTTTGAGTGGACACTGAAAGGCTCTGAAAGATGAATATGATGTTCTCCAGAATAGACAATGGCTCGATAATGTAGCTTTCTCTATCAGACAAAACGGTCAGCAGTTCAGGGCCAGGATAGCGTCCGCAATACATGCTCACAAAAATGGGCGCCAAATCTTTGGACTGAACTTGCGAAGGCAGACACAATGATATCTCGTGGAAAACTTGCATTGCTGCATTGAGAAAACAAGGGGTTTTAGAGGGGCAAACAAAATACCTTTGCCCAAGCTTACCAGAATATCTGACGTTAGCATTCAGACTTTTTGTTGCTGCCCAGAGATAAAAATCCCGAACAAAGTGCCAGTAGCGGGCTCCCAAACAGAAGATAGCGCCGGGAAGTTTGTTGAGTATTTCCATTGAAGCTTCAGGGGCAAGTTCGCCAAACGAATTCACGTCAATTTGCCACTCAACAGAGAGATTTACCTTGATGGGAACTAATGACGAGTTTTCTCCAATTTGAAAGTCTTCCGTAATTTGATATCCTTTGAATCCAGAAATACTTGATTCAGTTATAACAAGTTGGTGGTATTCTGTGGTTGAGTGCTCATCATTTTCAGCGTCAACAAGTGCTAGAATCAATTTGAAATCAGGTTTCTTTTGATTAAACGAAATCTATATGGAAAAATAATTTTAAGTATGGATAACTAGTTAAAATAATTTGTGAAACTGTACTTACCGGCAGAGACAAAGAAAACTTGGCTCCTTCTTTCATTTCAAGATTGCCAAAAATGATGCGTCCGTTGCTGTCTTTCGGCAAGTTCTCTTCATTGCCATGATCATCATTTGCATTACCGTCAAAAGTCAGGAGCACTTTGAACTGCTTTTCACTTGAGCAGTGAGTGGCGTTTAGAGTGTTGAGCTGAATGAGTAGTTTGCGCTGGTAAAGCATTGCACCTTTGTACGATTTGCAAAAGACCCACTTGGACAGATCTCTGCTTCCCGAATGTTCCCAAAACTCGGGCAGTTTGTGCAACTTTTTGAAGAATAATGAGAAACGCTCAAAATATTGAGATAAATGATTGGAATTCTTCAGCCAACTGAGGTAGTAGACGTTAAACTGTTGCGCGAGAAAGACTGGAAAAGCAAACTGCTTTTGTAGCTCATCTTCAGGGAGAGTAGTCGTAGCAGCCAGTTCAGAGTGAACTTTAGAGTGGTTCATATTCTCTATCAGCAATGGAGACATTAGCATTGTGAAGAGAAATGTGTCGTCATCACAAAGTGAAATGATGATTTTTCGCGTTTGCTGGTAGTATTTATTTTCATAAAAAGTTCGATGTTGAAACCAAAGGAACACAACACGTCATTCTTGTGACAGTATTAGATGTCGTGTAGAGGGTGCTTGAAAAATAACAAAAAACTACACCTTTGGCATAAATGCTATGCGTCATCTCGGAGTGATAGGTGTTAGGTTAAGTCAGGTTGGTGGTATTTTAAATGAGCTTAACCAAAACTGTTATCAATATGGTATTTATTTCAACATCTGCTATAAAATATTGTGTTTGAAATGCAACCAAGTTTAAATTAATCAATGACCAAAAGCAATAAATAAAACTAACTTTGTTGTGATTTTTGAGCGATTGCTAAAGCCTTAACGAGCGTAGTTTGTTAGATTTGAAATCAAATTTTTATGAAAAAAGAAAACGAGTGTTTTTAGAGCTAACAGAGCTACCTTATTACGTTACTTTATTACAACACACGCAAAAAAATAATTTTTTAGTAATTTTAGTAATTAAAGTTCAGAACCTTCAAACGCTTTTCGCATCAGCAAAAACGATGTACGAAGGTTGTCAAAAGATAGTGATATTGCACCTCCGACAGTTTTGGATCAAAAAGTAGCATCCTTTATTTTCTGTACATTTGTACGCGATATCATTTTTACTCCAAAATAGATATCGTGGATAACGTCAGTATGGTATCATTGTAAGGACAGTAGAAGGCAAAATGATGAAATGACTTAAACTTTTAGGGGAAATATTTGTAATAGGTTTGTCTTTTTGATTTCTGTGGTTCAACTTAAATTTTGTTTATTGGGGTCATTTTGGTGACATTTTGAGATTGTTTTGAAATAATTGTTTTCAAAACAAAAGCAAGGAAGTCTTTACTATGTCTAAACTGAAAAACAACACTAAAGTCCAAATTTTGGGAACAAAACATTTTTTTGTAAATAAAAATGTACTCAATGTAAACTAAATGTGACCGTTCAGATGTCACTTGCACTTGTTACTGTAATTCTTATATCTTGTTGGTTATCTTTGCTAGCAGTACAACTAGCGCACAACTGTACAAATGATCGTAGTGCATGTTATTTTTTGTAAATTAGTAATGTGATCAGTATTTTCCTTTTTTTCTCGATAAGAAGTGACATTTCATTGGCTGCTTTTGATGACAGGCCAAATGACATAAAAGTAAGAGATTTATAAGCCAATAGTCAATAATTTAAATGTTTGAAAACGATCTGGCTTACTTCAAAACAAAACTAAAAGAAAAACATTTAATTTTAATTTTAAAACTTTTAAAGACATGGAAACGCAAACTTTAATGAGCCTAACGGCTGTTGGGCTGTTTTTCATTTTAATTTTTGAGTAAGTTTTTTGCCTTGTTGTCTCATAAATGCATTATTGTTTACATTTTTTTGTTTAGTTTCTTTTACAAGCACTTTACCTTCTGGCAACGTCAAGGCCTGCCATCGCATCGATTCATTACCACAGGCTGGGCAAAGAAACCATTTTTTGAGTTTGCCGAAGATACGGCTCGCCGATTTGCACCACACAAAATCTATGGAGCCTATGGACCATTCAACAAAATACTGATTGTCAATGACGCCAAAATTGTTCGTGAACTGTCGACAAAGGCGATGCACAAGTTTCCGATTCGCAACAGTCAATTGGACCAAGGAACGACGAATATTCGTAAATCCCTTTTCTTTATGCAAGCCAATGAAGGTAAAGATAATACTTTTTAAAACATTTATAAACTTTTTTCCTTTATATAGATTGGAAACGAATTAGAAGCATTGTGACGCCCGCTTTTACAAGTGGAAAGTTGAAGCGAATGATGAGCCCAATTGAAAGGTATTACTTTTTAAACATAAATGATTATAATTATGATTTAAAACTTTTTTGGTTTTGTAGAATTGCCGAGAATTTCATCGAGCATCTTCATCAAGAAGCTGATACAGGCAAAACTTTTGATTTAAAAAAGTAAATTTTTGTAAGATTTTTTTATCTTCTGTTTTACAAAATTTTTATTGTATTTTAGGTACATTAACGGGTTTGCCATGGACGTGATTGCTTGTTGTGGTAAATTTGACATATTTTTATGCAAATGTGTTGTATTTCTTACAATTTTTTAAATAGGTTACGGTGTTGAAATCGATTCTGTTCGAGATCCGAATCACCCAGTTGTGGTAAACGCCACAAAAATTCTGAATGTCGACGTCACCATTACTCAGATTATCTGTTTCCTGTTCCCGAAAGTGGCCAAATGGTTCAAATTGGATATCTTTGACAAAGATGCTGTTAATTACTTTGACAAGTTGACGTTTGAAATTGTTGAAAAGAGATTAAAGGAAGCAGATGGAAAACGTAAGTTTTCATTTGAAGTCTAAATAATTTTAACTAAATTTATTATAATAGAAAAATCTGATCTTCTGGGCTTGATGATTGAGGAGTCTGGTGAAAACAAATTTGGTAATCTTGCCGACAACCCACACACTAAAGCTTTGAAAGGCATAAGTCCAGACGAATTGTCAGGTCAAGGAATACTATTTTTTATCGGTAAGATTTTTCTGCATTTTTTGCCCATAATAAAACTTAATATTTTTTAGCTGGCTATGACACGAGCAACGCTACTTTTGACCATTGCATTTTTTACCTAACTCAATATCCGGAATGGCAAGAGAAGTTGTATCAAGAATTGAATGCAGTTAAAGATGAACTTGACTATGACAAGCTCAAGCACCTCAAAATTCTCAACGCTGTCCTTGCCGAGACGCTTAGGCTGAATCCGCCACTGACTATCTTTCAGCGTGAATCAATTGAAGACTGTGAACTTCTGGACACCGGAATTAAAATTCCCAAGAATACTCTCATTTCTATCCAGCCTTATATCATAATGAGAGATCCCGATTACTTTCCAGAACCTCTAGAATTTAAACCAGAACGGTTTTTTAAAAACGAAACTTCTCCTGAAAACCACTTTGCCTATTTACCTTTTGGTTCGGGAAATCGACTTTGCGTTGGCATGAGGTTTGCCCAGAATGAACTGCGCATTGGACTTGCTAAATTCATTCTCAACTATAAAGTGAAAGCTGAAAAAGGTCTTAAACTAGAGTACTTTAAAGGTTTGGAAATTAAAAACTTGGCCATATCATTTCTAGTACTAATAAAAAGTTTAAAATTTCAGGATCAGTTCTAATGAGCCCAAAACGACTTCCGTGCTCTATTGAAAAGCGGTAACGTTTTACCAAATTAATCTTTTTGCAACTTTATTAGATAAAAAATGTATATTTTGTAATTAACTTAATTTTTAAATGTTTCAATAAAATTTGAAGTGCACTAGCACAGTTTAACGTTTCTGTACCATAACTCCAGCGTCGTCTACCATGATACTTCCGGTGATGTTTTCAGCAAGATCAGACACCAAAAAGCAAGCCAAACGGGCGATCTCTTCTGGTTCGGCAATTCGATGAAGAACCGTCCCCTTTTTGAAGTCTTCGCGTGCTCCTTGTAAACATTAGGCTCTCCATAAGAACGACCGAATGCAGTGTTGACAGGGCCGGGCGCGATGGCGTTCACTCGAACTTTGCTTGGTCCCAAGTCCATTGCACTTGTCTTGGTTACCATGATTAGTGCAGCCTTAGAGGCGCTGTACACTAACTGTGAAGGCGTGAGACCATCTACACTGACTGTGTTCAAAATGTTTCCTTTTGACTTTATCAAATGAGGCATTGCTAGCTGAATCAGCTGAATCGGGGCTCTGACATTAAGCTTGAAGACAGCGTCGTAGTCAGTGAGCAGATCTTTAGCGCCATTAAGCAGATCTCCGTGAGCAGAGGCGCCTATTTAGAAGCAAATATTAAAAATTATTAATTTGAAAGTTAGTAAATGAAATAGCTCACCTCCAGCGTTGTTAATTAGAACATCAAGTTTTCCAAACTTGGCAATAGTTTCGTTGACAAGCATCGTCCCCGTAGCTGGATCAAGCAAGTCTCCAATCAGCTGCAAAGGCACATGACCACCTGAAATGGTTTTAATTTTGTTGGCTACTTTTGTCAGGTTTTCACGGTTTCTTCCAGTGATTGTCAACTTTGCTCCATACTATGTTTTATTTAATATTAAAAACAAATCAATTTTATTTTAGTTTCAAAAATTACCTCTGCTAGTTGAATTGCAATGGCAGCGCCAATGCCTGAACTTGATCCTGTTTTAACAAATTTAAAAATTATGAAATTTGTAATCAACAAAAAAATTTTATACCAGTAATCAAGACGACTTTTCCACTAAAATCGTATTTTTTGGTATGCACAGACATTATTTTTTCAAACAATAACAGTTGTGAATTGGCAATAGTGTTAATGATGTGTCAAAAATAGGTCAGTTTTGCTTGTTTTATACGCACAAAATGTTTTGGCAACCTAAAAAAGTGCGTTTTACGATAACGTTTTTATTAATTTTGCGTTGACCAATTTTCACTCATTACGACATGTGTTTGTTGCGTATTAACGGTCATGTAGATCATCAAACTGTATTTAAATTTATATTGTTGATTTAGATTAGATCGTTTTGACAAAAATTGCAGTTAAAACATGCGGTTCTAGATTGCAGCACATTTACGTAACTGTGCAATTGTTTTACATTTAATTTTAAACAAAAAAATTTTTAATAAAACTTTGTTTATGAAACAGGCTACTAAAAACAATTTACTTATTTTGAACAAAATATCAAAATATTGTGTCAATTACTGTCCATAACTCGTTCAATCATTGACTTGAGAATAAGGAGCAAGCAAAGCAACAATAAATGACACTTTAACGGCAAATAGTCGCACATAAACCGACCTATCTATTGCTAATCACCACCAATAAAAAGCAGCAATAATCTCCACAGTAGTACAATTAACCATTATATTCACTTCACGATTCACTAGTCTAATAAATGGCCGTTTTACGATTTTTTCCTTCATTACTAAAATCTTTGCCAATAACAAAAAATTAATCTTTTTAAGAGGGTTGATAAATGTTTATTCTTTTAATCCAGATATTAATAATTTTTAATGCATTTTTCAAATTGAAAAATACAAAATAATTACAAAATAATTTATAATACTTAACTATTATTTACATTACATTTTAACTTTTGCTAAACATTCAGACAGTTTCATTTAAAAACTGCACAACGCACATTCGCAATTGAAGTAATTTAAGCTTTATTTACTAACAAAAATTTTTTTCTAATGTTAAAAAACATTCTGTATTTATCTAAGGATAATTTAAATGAAATTTTTAGACACTTTTTTTAAATTTCATTCAATATTTTAATTTACATACATTTTATTGACAAGTTAACCTACAACTGAACAAATGTTCTAAAATAATAACGCACAATCAGCTATTGACTAATTAAGGTTAGTCTTCTTATTTTCTAAAAAAATATTGTTGCCGTTAATGTTATTTAGCACTTAAATATTCAGTGTCATTTAACTAAAACAGTACAAATTTAAAATGATCAAAAATACAACTAGAAACTAAAAATGTATATTTTGTAATATTTATCACATTTTCACATTTTACTGTAACAGTTGTTTATTGTACATTATCTACAAAACATGAACATAGTTACTATAAAGCAATGAATGGCACCAGTGCTTTGACATCAAATTCGGAGGTTGCATTGTCTTACGACCCTTTTATTGAAAATAAAAAATGAAAATTGAAAGTTTAAATCGAAATGTAATGTTGAAATTGCCTTAAATTTGCAAGTACTTGCGATTTTTAAATGAGAAAGTATCTTGGTAACCTTTTAAAATAGTTGGGAGATGGAAAAAAGGAACAAAAAATTAAGATCACTTTGACTCATAGACACCCAAAAAACCTGGGCAGCACTGGTTTAACGTATACCATCTGATTTGCTGTGCTGCTGATTAAGTGCCCCCTGCTCTACTTAAAGATCATGTATCAGGTGGTATGCCAGTGTTGCGTTTGGTTGCGTTGAGCCTCGGTTAAAGGCGATGCACCTGAGGACTGGACCTCTACTTCGACACTGGCTCCCGTGGAGGACACCAGGTGACCGACGCGGAGGGCGTTTGTTGTACGTGGTTTTTTGCGTCCGATTGAGCCCTGTGAAGTACCTACAAGTTGAAGTATATTCGAGTAGAGATTGGAGATACCTGCACCTGCTGTGGCTGGTGTTGGTAGGCCCTGTAGGTGGCTGGAGAGTGGACGGAAGGAAGGCCACCACCAGCGGAGCTCTGGCGGACCAGACTGCCGTACTTGCTCTGAGGAAGCATTCGCCTGAAGCGAGCATTAGTGGCGGCACCACTGGGGGGAAGGGCTTCGTACATCTTTGAAGTGTTTGCCTCAGTCGATGGAAGGTGCCCGGTGGCGTAGTAAAAATCACGTTCAGGATTGTATGCAGCAGAATTGGATTGCGTTGACTCAGAGTCTGATGAGGGCTCCTGAGGAAGAGCATACGAAGGACGTGCACTCAACTTACTGGCTGCATAAGAGGAGCGGAACTCTGGTCGACGACGGGATGGCGTCTCTTCGATTTGATCAACATTTGAGTTTTCATTTTCAGGCTCATCGTGATCTTCCCCTGAGCTAGAACCTAACGAACTTGATGACGGTGATTCACCAGATTTGTAGCCAAACTTATTTGAACGTTGCTTTGGTTTTTTAGATTTCTTTTTTGGTTTTTTACACGCCATCGGTAGCGGTTGCTCTACTTTTGGCTGGTAATAGTATCGTGAATTGGCCTGATCAAGCTCTTCATAAGTCGGCCCGTAGTTGTTTTCGTATATCTCCTGATTAGATCCGTATTTAGAGATACGCTTCGGAACATTTGGAGCATCAGAGTCTTTTATAGCGTAAGTACTGGAAGGCGGTAGACCAAGAACTCCTGCTCCTGGCAACTGAGTGCCACTTGCATTCGTCACAGTGGTTGAACCTGTCAGCTGGTCGCCCGAATGATTGGACGCACCGCAGTGGTATTCAGGCTCTGCGTAGACGTTGCTCGAAGCGTAGGACACTAAAAACGGCCTCGAGCCGCCATTTGAGCCATTTGAACTACTTCCACCGTACACTGAGCCACTAGCGACTGCGCCATTTGGTCCGTAGGAGTTTGGGTGGTGTGGCAGTGTTCGGTACGATTTACCCAAAGTTCCATTTTGCGTAGGTCCATTTGGTGCTGCTCCTGGAACCATGCGATACCCGGCGGTCAATGTTGCCGTTTTGGAGCGGTTATCCAGTCCTGATACAAAGTCAATATCCATGTCAGGACTAGAGTCAAGTAGGTGGTGCGCAGGAACTGGTCGTTCAAGTTTAAATCTCTGTGGAGTTCCACTCACTGACCCTGAACTGGAGCCAGTTCCAAAGCCTTTGAAACTGGGCGTTCGATGTTTGTGCATGCATACGACAACCACAACGGCGCCTGAGGCAACAACGAGAAAAACGGCAATGCCGGCCGTAGCAGCAACCACAAACAGATTCTCTTCGCTGAGCCACGACCAGGTGGACACTTCCGGCTGAGTACGTCCCTGGGCAGGCTGATCTTCAAACCAGCATGGCTCTGATTTGCCAATTAAGTTGGTCACTAGGCAGGCGTACTCATCGAGATGAGCGTATTCGGGAACACTGAGGACGGCTGAAGAACGAGTATGCCCCAGCGAAAAGGAATTTGCTGTTTGGTCGGCCTGGTAAGGCATCTGTTGTCCAACTGAAACTGGTATCCGCTCATCGTGCTCATCATAGTCATAGTCTTGAATTGCCACAAAAAGACTGTGGTCGGTTTCAGGCGATGGATGAATCTCCGTCATTGAGGTACCATTCCGGCGAAACCACGAAAATGACATTGGAGCCGGATTTGAAGAGGCAGAACAGGAGATGAGCACTTGGGAAGCTTCATTTTCTTTATCAAAATGAGTTGATGGGGAAGACAAAGCGTTTGAGCCATTAGAAAAAGTGCTTGAAGGTATTGAGTGCTGTTTAAAAAGTTTTGCCGTGTGAATTCGCCGAAGTTCACACTCAGGACGGTCTACAGAAAACAAGAAAAAGGTCTTATTAAAAACAAACGTTGAATATTGTAAAGTAAACATACAAAAAACATTGATGATCATAGAAGTTGAAAAGGTTCCATGCCGGTTGCTGGCAACACAGGTGTAGTTGCCCGACTGGACCCGAGAAGCTCTGAAAAGGCTTGGACCCAAGGTGGAGCCAACTGTGCCGAACAACTCAATGCTCTCAGTGGCCACTCTGGCATCAGGTTTAGTTGAATGGTGGTGTACATTGCCTTTCATGGTGGTCATATTCAGCGTCAACATTGGGCCAATTGCCACCACGTTGTTGTCATTGACTGCAGCAGGCGGTGAGTAAGTCGAGTCAGTACTGTGGAATGGGCTAAAAGTCCAGTAGTAATTTGGTGGTGGATTGCCAAAAGCAGAGCACTGGATGGGCTTCTCAGGGTAGCGTTCTCCCTCGAGGAGATCAATTTGAGGCTGAGAAATGTGCACTGAATGAGGGGCAACTGTTACAAGAAAAACAAGTTAATAAAAGTTGAACAATTCACAATGTATTGAAGCGCTTACATTCTCGCCTAAAAACGACAGTACTGGCTGCCGGCGTTCCGAGATTGTTTCCTGCGCTCAAACAGCTCAGCTGATCGTGATCAAAGAGCGCCGAAGTGTTGAGAACATGCAGCCTAGACTCGGTGACGCTGTACGTTGAGCCGACGCCGCTCGACTGGTGTTCACTAGTCTCAATCCAGAAAGCCAGTTCATTGCCATTTCGCAGCTTGGCACGCAGTTCGTTGCGCACCGACGAGGCAAAGACGCCGCGTGAATCAGGTGAGAGAAGTGTGAGATTGTTGTGGTACCACTGGATGGTGCACAGAGGCTCACACTCGACGGCACACACCAAACTGATGGACTCATTCAGTTGAGCACCGAGGCTCGCTGGCAGTGGCACTACTAATTTGGGTGGTGCTGCAAATAGGAAATCAAACATTTGATTAAGTAATGGTGGTGCTAAAGGCATTGCAGGGTGACACACTTACATTTTACCTCCAACTTGAAACTGCCCCACTGTCCCTCTCCCAGGTCGTTCACTGCGACACAGGCGTACTGTCCTGCGGTGGACAGATCGGCCACGGCAGTTCGGTACCTGGCAGTCAGCGGACCTGACTCTCTGCCTCCGTAGACTTGAGCGTTCAAAATGGTCGGCTCTTCCGTTGGCCGGTCAATGCGCACTCCATTGAGTGTCCACTGAATTGAGTGCGCACGTGGGTTGCCAGCATCGTTGACCGTGCACTCGAGCAGAGCCTGCCTTCCATGGAGAACATATGATTCGGCTGGATTTTGAGACAGTACGGCCTGTCCCGGTTTGTACTTCACAGAAAGAACTTTCTCTGCTGATCTTTGACTTGCATTGGCAGCGCCATTAAAGCCCACGCAGGAGTAGTTTCCAGCATGAACTCGACTAACGTTTGTTATGGTGAGAATATCTGGCGATTCAAGGTACTGCACCACTGGCTGAAATGCAACTGCCGTCTCATTAAACCTGAGAAAAGCTCCATTCACAGGTCCAACCGATGTGGCATCGTCCACTAAGGTGAAGTGTTTGCCAGTTCCTACGCGATAAAAATGATGGCCTGAACCAGAGGAGGAAGACTGTGATTGCTGAAGTTGTTTCAGCGAAATGGATGTAAAAAACTGATGTCCGTTACGGTACCAGAAGACTTGCGTCAACGTGGCTGGGTTTCCCTGTGTGGTGATGCAGCGAAAGCTGACAAGGTTTGAAGAGTGCAAAGAAGCAGTGGCAGAGACAGCAGAAAACTCGATGACGGTCGCTGAGGGAGGTTCCAGAATTTCCAACTTGACCACTGGCGGGTCTGATTATTGCGGCGGTGAAGAGAAAAGTACGAGATAAGTTGTGGTTACCGACATCAAATAAATGACTGTAATTTTCTCTCATTCCACAAACGGTACTTACAGGCAACCTCCAATTTGGCACTGGTCAGTGAATCGGCCACTCCTAGGTGATTTCTCACCCGACACCTATACTCTGCTGAGTCATTTCGATCAATGTCATTGACCGTGAGAATGGGCGTACCCCGTTCATCTTTTGATGTCCACAGCTTCTCAGTTGACCATCGCTCAAAATCAATGGCCTCTCCGTCCTTGAACCAGATTGCCTCGCTGATGTTTGCTGGATTAGCGTCAAAAGTACACCACAGTTGAACGGAGGAAGTTTCATTGACGGGGATGACGCCATCAGGCTCTATTGCTACAATCGGCGGATCTGAAAGAGTAGACACACGTATTAGCAAAAATTTTTTTTGCATGCAAAAACAGAAATCTAAAAAACCAACAGACGCAGCAGGCTTGCTAACAATTTCCCAAAACCCTAGTTTACTCTTTCCCCCTTATTTCCCTTCAATTCCGGTCGGCATTCAGCACTAACACCATTTGCTTCCCCATCGCATCAATCAAACTGTCAAGAATCGGAGAACAGAAAATTTAGCGAGAATAAAACAAAAAAAATTTCAAAACAAGAAAAAGGCTGAACTCATTTTCTGTGGTGGTCTACTGATGGTGCGGCCGTTTTCGGTTTGGTGCGCTCTCTAAAAAGCCTGAATGAGCTTCCGAAAAATGAAGATGGCAAACAATAGACGAGGCTGTTACTGCTAAAGAACTGCTCTGGAACATCATCTAATCATCTGCCTTCACGCTTAATGATCGATCATGAGACTGTAATTAGGGGACTGAAAGAATGGTAAAAGTAAAAGAGAGAGAGAGAGATAAAAGTACAAAAACAATTTTATTCTACACTGTATTTATATTTTTTTCTTATCAGCAAGCAAAATTTCGTTTTCTCAAATCTGAAAAGTTTTCGTATTTTTGAAAATTTTGACAACAAATACAAAGAAAACCTGTAATTGGAAACCACAAGAGGACGTTTGTAAAAACAGCCTTTACGCTTATCTACGCTAAAAACTCATTTTTTACTATTTTTAAAAGCACCAGCCGACAAGACCGCTAAAATGTATCAAATTTCCAAAATAGTCGTGTTTGCTTAAATATAAATTCTAAAAATAAATAAAAAAGCAACATTGGAGTTGATTGTTCAAAGAAAAAGAGAAAAAACAAACAAATTAAAATGCTATTAGAATTTTTTGTCGTTTTGAACGGGCAAAATTTGCCTTTTTGTAAATCAAATTGTCATCAATCATTTTATAAATCTATTAAATTTCAATTTACTTGTTTTTTGTAGATATTTGTTCTATTAATTTATTCAAAAAATATTGTAAAATTTTTTAGAATGTTACTTTAATTAATAAAGCAGATTTTTATGACAAAATATTTGTCATGCATATACAAAAAAACAAAAATACAAAATAAGATACAAGTTTTTATTAAGTTTTTTAATAAAATTTAATAAAAAAATATTTTTTTATTGGCAATAGGATTCATCTGTATCTGTCGTATTTAGTGATCGATTACTCATTTGCTTTTCAATGTTTGTCAGATGGCAAATCTAAAGTAGCCTTTGAGTGAACTTAATACCCAGCATAAGCCTAATTTTAAAGCAAACACAAAAGACAAACTTAAAGTTTTTGAAAATAAATTTTGCTCTAAGTTAAGTGAAACATAATTTGGAAAAACTGAATCGGATTTAGGTCTCAAGCTGTGTATAAACCAAGAAAAAGAACAAAATGAAGATGCTTTTAAAAGTATTTAAAAAACAAGATACTCAAAATTTTTAGCAAATATGAATCCATATGTTAAAAGGTGATTAAAAGGTTTAGTGAAAAAATGCGATTATGAAAAAATTGTAATTTTTTGTTTTGTCTGAAACTATCTTTTACGTAGTTTAAATCCGATTAAAACCTATTTTACCATTTTTAAAAATTCTTTTAAACGCAAACTTTTGAGCAAAATTGTAAAAAGTCAGCAAACCTCAAAACCACGTCAAAGCAATTGAACCAAAAAAGTTTTCTATCATTCTCAATTTTCTGCCGGTTGACTTATTTTAATCATTTTCAGCACTGTACAACGCAGTTTTTTGCTTTTAAATAGAAAATTTTAAATTCAAATTTAGGTCTTTTTCAATTGAAACTGACGGCCAAACCTCAATACATTTGATATTAGCTTTTTATATTTGACTTTGCTTGCAAAAATCAATTTAAATATTCACGCAATTGAGCTGTTTAGAAAAAAAATGAAATATTTTAATATATTTAAAATGTTATCAGCCAATCGGCCACATTTGAATAAGCTAGAAGAAAGTGGTTTTGGAACACGTTTCCGGTTAAGTACATCACAGGCTACCCGCCACTTGACTGCGATGAGTCATTCAGGTGAAAGGAGGCACTGTGAGTGTCTCACAACGCAACTGATTGGCGCCCACTTAGAAAACTGAAATAGCTTCAAAAGAACTCGATATATATTTTATTATTGCTGTACATGAATTCAATTGAATGGTTCCCAGTGAATGAGTCATCAAGTGAGCATAAAAAACTAGTTCAGCCTAAAGGATACATTTTTGAAATGAAATCATGTATTAGACTTTCAACGTATCACTTGATTTTGCAAAAAATATAAAAAGTTGAAAATGAGTTATTTTGATATTCGGTTATATTGATGATAATACATTTTAAAAATTATTGTTTTTAAAATAAAAAGTCAAAAACAAAAAGCATATACTTAAGAAAGTCTAAATACCAGTAGATCATAAAGTCGTTCATTAGGTCAAAAGCAAGTCTGTGCATCGGAAGGAAAAATGAGCAAAACTAAAGTGATCAATCACTAAGAGAAGATGATGAACGAAGCTGTGCAAGAAAAACTTTCTTACCCTCTCAGAACGTGATCTAGTGAAAGTGAGAGTGGCAGTTGATGGAAGTGCAATCAAGTGAGATTTAATTAGCCTAAAAGTCGGCACAGCTAAATTAGCTTTCCTGTTTTTCACTCTCTTGTTCTTTTTTTCCATCTGTTTCAATTTCCACTTTGTTAATGTCTGAAGAACGGCGGTGCTTAAAAATCTCGGGTCATTTCACTAAACCTCTGTTCATTTGCCCTTCTGCACATGTGTCATCTAAAACAATACCCACTACTAATCTCTTATCAGTTAGTTGCCTTTCAATTTACCCTAATGACGAGCCATTCACTGGTGAGCGCTAATTAGACGACCCTGCCGTGGTCGTCACACCACCGCTTGCAACTTGCTAGTTGCCCCTGAAATGAATGCCAAATGAGCCACTGTGCTTCATTTTAGCCGTAGATAATTTTAGTCTGGCGGATCGTTTGTCTCCGTTTGCTTCAACCGGCAACGGTACACAACCGATTTAGAAACTGAAAAAGGAGACGTGCCTACAAATGACGAGCGAAACAAATTCTCTAAAAATCTGTTTTTGTCTACAGCGCTTTTGGAAAACTATAGAACAATCAGTAAGAAATAAATTTTGTAAATTTTAACTTAGTAAACATTGTAAAATTAACAATAAAAACTTTATTTTTTAATATCAGTTTTTTAACAGTAAATTGCTAAAAATCAGTTTGATCATACTTGTTCTTTTGTAAATTATTTTTAAACAAAACGACTGATTCTCATTAAAAAACAATTAACATAAATCATTAATTAATCTTTTTGCCTAAGGAGAATTTATGCATTCATTGCTTATTAGACTTACTGTCTGCTTGAAAAGAATTTTTATCCATTAAAATAATTAAAAATGCAAAAACATAAACTGAAAATAAATTTTAGTTAAGCGAACAAGCAAAAATGACATTGGAACAACAAACATAAAGTTGTAGAGTAAATTAATGAAATTTTTTATGTTGTCATCAATTAATGACAACTACAAAAAGAGTCAACATAAAATAATGTTTTGTTATAGAAAATAATTTTGATTTTAGTTAGTTCATCCGGTCAATATACAAGTTAATAATTTTTAAAAATTATTGAATAATTTTTATTGACTTTTTAAACTTATTTAATTTCAAAACATTAAATAAACTTTATTTTTAAAATTTAAAAAACAAAAAAAATGTTTGTTTAAACGCTGTATTATTATTTTTTATAAACTCAAATAAACTCGCATCGACTGCTCATTAAAAC
Organism: Tyrophagus putrescentiae; assembly: GCA_024499935.1. Classification (NCBI taxonomy): domain Eukaryota; kingdom Metazoa; phylum Arthropoda; class Arachnida; order Sarcoptiformes; family Acaridae; genus Tyrophagus; species Tyrophagus putrescentiae. The sequence goes on along the minus strand of JAMZRA010000002.1, from coordinate 5,959,999 downwards.
AAAAGAAAATGCCTTTGTCAGCACATTTCTTGTCGTTCACTTTTTCATTTGAGTTTGATGATCCAGAAGAAAAGGAATCAGCCAATTTGGAAATCCAATACAGATACAGAAAGAGATGAGTAAAGCAGGGAAGAAACAGAAAAATTGCTGCAAAAGGCACTTTGAAGGACACAGAAGAAGATTCAAAAGGAAAAATAGGGAGAATCCTAATGATTGGGGGATTCTCGGTGCCGGCCGGGCAAAGAATGGGGCGAGTAGATTTATTAATGATCCGATGCAAGGGGGCGATGATAATCGAAGGGAAAACGACCACACCAGCAGGGATGATGAGCCACACGCAAATGTTTTGGGCCAGAGAGAAGCTGAGGTTCAATGGCCCCGGGTGCCGGGAGAAAGGAGCAAAGAAAAGGGGAGGGGGTGAAATGCTCAATTGTGAAAGAGAAAACTAAGTGTTGTTGTCCGAAGCAAGTTAAACGATGGAGAAAAAGAGAGGACGAGGGGGGAAGATGGAGAAGAGGGGACACTGAGTCCTAACACAAAGGAGAGCGATGATTAATGGAAGGCACATGAAAGTGCAGCGGGGGAAAGAGCTCACACTTTGCCTAGTGATCCTTAATGGGACTTGGCACCCTACTAACGCTCGCCCACTTTTGCCAGTCTCCAGCCAGTGCCTTATGAGCGGGCACAGTTGAAGAGTAGCATCGGTGCCTGCTCGCCAAAAACATCAAAGAGTTACATTTTCGACGACTGCCACCACTACCACTAGCTTCCCCCTTTTTCTGAGCTCATCTTTTGCTCTAATAGAAAGCTTTGATTGACACTCCCTCTCTCTCCTCTTTTCTCCCTCTCTCCGTCTCTTTTGTACCCTGCAGCCTTCCTAATGGCCATGCAATCCCGTTTGCATTTGTGCAACTATTTTGCTTCTGTTATTAATTAGCCTTCAAAATGTGCTGAAAAGCGGCATAAAAAGTCGTCTCCACATCGAGCTATGTTAACTGTCAGAAATGGTGAAAACTGTTCCCCGTTTTTCCACAAAGCACTGTCAACGAGACTAGTGATTTATTAGACTGCCAAAAGAATAATGCTAGCGACTGCTCAAGAACGGTAGCACAAATGAAAAAAAGTTGATGACAAAATGATAATTAGAGCAGAAAAAGCTTGAGCAAATGAAAAGTTGAAGCCTTTTTAAAGGGAAAGCACTTCTGCGCATGATCATACGGGGTTAAATGACACCATAAAAATGGCCTCGTGCCTAGAAGACGCGCGTGCTTCAAATGGCCACTGACACGCGACCCAAGTGGCCAATTTGTAGAGAAGCCAAAAACGGTGGCAAAACTTTGGCAAAAGCCATTTGGAAGCGTTTCAATAAACGCACAAATCGGATAAAAAGCAGATCGATTATTTCATAATGACAATTTAGAGTACTATTATTATAGGGTGGGAAATTTTAAAATGCCATTGGAATTAAGAGCTTCAATTGAGAATTGAAAAAAGAATGACAATTTAATTTCCTAAACTCCAATGTACTAAATTATTTCAGCCCCCAACATTTCCACAACGAGTGAACAACTAAAAAGTGAAATATAAAATAATTTAATTTTCAAACTGTCTTTGACATTTGAGCTGTGCCCACACTAAAACCCCATTTTTGTTCCCTTCATCTCTGCATTTGTCAAGCGTACCGGGCAATTTGCGTGTGACGCTCTATCTCTTTCGCCCCCTCAGCATGTCCCCCAGCACTATTAATAATCAGTTTGTCCCTTTTGTAGTCATCTGTAGGCAGACAAAGTGCTCGCTTCTGAAACTGGCTGCTTTCTGCTCTGAACCAATAGAATTATTCGACCGTACTGTTCATGGACTTGTTTTTTAAGCAAGGCAACGGGAAACTCACTTTAAAGGCAAATGACCGGGTATAATTTGCGAGCACATCTAGGCAGTTATCATCAGAAACCATTTCACTCACTGACCGAACTAATCGAATTTCAAGTCATAGCACCAGTCGAAAGAGAGAAAAAGAAAAGCTTCAGTTTGATTTCATCAGTCTGACTCATCTGCTCAATCGACAAATCATTTAAATTACTCTTCCATTTTGGCTGTCCCCAGTTTGTCATTATTTAAATTTGTGTCTTTACCACTGAGTATCTACTAGAAGAGAAGGAGGAGGAGGAGGAAGACAAAGGCCGTCGCTTGTTGGTTGACAAGGCAAATTCCAATTGGCTATAAATCTTTCACTTCAATTGGAGAGCACATCTCTTCTGACTGCTGCTCTGACTACAATTCCGTCTACTCATTACTGGCCACAAACACGCAATAAGTCAGTTGAGGTTAGAGAGACGAGACTGGCTAAATAAGAAAAAAGCATGCGGACAGAGAGAAAAGGGATCGGGATTCCAATGGCGCCACTCTTACAAGATATTGACATTAAGTAATAGATCCTTGGAACTCTCCCAGTAAGTGAGATAAACGGCCCGATGGACATTTCTCTTGTCTTTTCCCCACGTTCCTGAAACATGCGTTCTAATACTGTTCCTTTTCTCTTTTTCTCTCACTTTAAATCGACATTCACTTTATTTCCATTGTCCTCTCTTTCTCCACTTTGGATCGCTCAATTTTTTACCATTACGAATTCAGAAGTGTTCCTCTTTTTTTGTTGAGTATTTTAAGCAAAAACAAAGCTTTCTAAAACTTTACACTCTGACAATGCATTCAGTTCTCATAGCTTAAAGAACATCAGGAACCCTCGAAACCCTAAAAATCGAGCTATAGAGGGAATCATTATTATTAATGAAACGGTCGAAAGAATCATTTATCAAGATCAAAATAAGAAGGAAACGCCAATGAAATAAGAGAGGAAGAGGAAAAAAACGAAGGCCAAACTTAAAGTAAAAAAAGTGAGAGTGAGAGCTAAATTCCTTAATAGACGCGCGCGCGTCAGAGCCTAAGATGGCGACGGCAAAAAAAGTTGCTAAAGTGTTCTATTTGGAACTTTAAATCTCTTGCTTTCTCTCACTTACACTTGGTCGTCCATAAAAAGTGGCCACCCCGAGAAATCCATTTATCAAAATAGTGTGTGTGTGTGTAAGTGTCTGCAGCGTACTCTTATGGCTACTTCTCTGCTTCATTCGTTGCCTTTATTAGATCAAACGCTTCGTTTGAAATATGAATTGAGAAGAAAACTGAATGTGGAGCCCATTGGAGTCTCACTCACTTTGACAATGCAGAACTAGGAAGAATAGGAATTAGAAGCTGCCTCAATCCTAAATCCGAGAAACTGTCAAACTTTTTCGACTGCAGTTTTCTTTTCTCCTCACCAACGCCAATCTCCAATCACTAAGTATATTTGATCCAACACCAAAAACACACCCGATCCGACACCAGATGATGCCAAGTGAAAAGCAGGCAATGGCACCTCTTTAAGAATTCAGTTAGCAGAAACAAATATTGAAACGAGAAGCCAAATAAAAGAATGAGAGCAGAGAGACTAGTCCAAAAGGAAACAATAGCCCCGAATTAAAGCAGAAACAGCGTCTGCCTAAAAGCAGAAACCGAAAAGAATCGAAAGCACTCTCCCGTCCTCAAACGTTCCAAATGGAACGGTCCCCAGACGATGAAAGTGTAGTGTGGTGGCCAAGAGTGAAAAGTGCAAAGGCTGAGCAATTTGAGGTCGTGGGCTGCTCAGTGTCGGCATTGGCCAAACTAAGGTCACAGTCTGAGACAGAGAAGGAAAAAGAAAGAAAGCGAAAAGAAGAAAAAGGCCACACTTTAAAAGCCGCTATCTTTTTCCTTTCATCTTCTCAATTATGTTCAAGTTTTAAAAAATTTTTTATTTGATGCCATCTTTTTAAATTCAAAACTTTTCAGTTTCCGCAGGGTCTCTCTAAAAACGTTTCATTTTAAAGCATCCAATGTTTCTCTTTTTACGGTAACTGAAGCATAACGAAAGCCCCTAGAACAGCATTTTTAGGCAGTAAAAAAATACGTTTTTTAATTCAATTTCCGCGCTACTTAGTGAATGGAAAGGAAAACTGTAAAAGCCACAAAAGCAGTGTCGATGGTTTTCCCCACATATTTTGCCTTTCTGCACGCTATTATTTTTTTCCTAAATCTTCTTGAAAAACTTTCCAGTGCAAGCAATTTATAATAGACTAGAAACTACGTGATCGTTCCTTAATCTGGGACTCAGCAGTTTGTTTGTTTACAGTTGGCAAATTTTTGAAAACAGTCAGAATGAGCCCATTCACAAAAACACACTCACTAAAAACAATTTAAATTGATTGAACCCCTTTCGTGCAACTTTTTTTGAAAGTATTTTCTAGCAACGCAAACAAAAAGAGACTTTACTTACAAAGAACTTGCAATTGCACTCCTTGCAGCAATGGCACTTCATTTCGATTTCTCAACACCTCATTTGATCCTTTGCAGAAGAAGTCCGCCTGGTGATCATTTCTTGTTGCGGAGAAAACTAGAATACTGCTGCTCTTGTAGGTGCCGTCAGTCATTAGTTCTGTTGTCACTCTGGTTCTTGCCGGCTGTCCCAGACCTACAACGGCTTCCTTCGGTGATAAGTTAAGCACTGCTGAGCCGTGTGGAGTGGGCAGGGCTTCAGCGAGCACCACTTCGCTTCGATTGTACCAGGTAATGTTTGCCGCCGGCCGGGCACCATCCACGTGACACCGGAGCATCACCGTTTCTCCATTGACCACTGCCGACCTCGGCGACTCCACCTTGATGCCCAGAGGTCGAACCTTGATGTCGAGGAGAAGCCACTCATGAAGGAGGGACGCATTGGCAAGCTGACCTTTGCCTTTAGCTCGGTGATGCATCGACCAGTGTGCCGTCTCCTCGTAGTCAGCTGAATTGTTCCAAAGGACACGGCACTCAAATTTGGCGCCCAGGTCATATCGACTGGCAATGATTCGAGTTGTAGCAACGAGAAGTTCTCTTTTAGGTGAACCACTTTTTCCACCTTTGAGCTCTTTGAGGGCGCTCCCTTCGAGTATGTCATTCATTAGATAGTCAGGCGTATCGGTGACGCCTCTGAGGTCTCCGCTTCCTCCTGATTCGATGATATTCAGCTTTGAGCGAAGTGGCCTTGAGCCGTTGTACCACCGAAGCTCAGGCATTGGCCGCCCGCCAACAGTTGAACACTCAAAAACGATTGTCGACCCCTCCTCAAAGGGGCCAATCTGACGGTGACGAAGGAGCTCAATGTCACTGCTAGACTTGGGGTTGGCACTTGAAGAGTCATCACTGGAACGGTATTCGGACAACAGTTTCCCGTTGACGCGAATTTTCGGAGGGCTCGGTTTAACTGTAATGAAAGAAAAGGAGATACGTTATTACTTTTTTTGTGTATACAATATAAAGTATACTCTACTTTAAAATGATAACTTTACGTTATTGTATACGATTGTATAAATGCAGAGATAAAAAATGTAACAACCCGTTTGGCGCTGCCACTTGTCTTAGGAAGATCATTCTATTACGTAGGAAAGCTTACTCTTCTAAAATCTTTCCCAAATCCTCCCAACAGCCACTCTAAACCTTCTTTAAAGTTTTCTTCAATAAATTAAAGTTGTCTATTTATCAGCCAAAAGCTTTTGCTTGTTTTCTCTTTTTTCTCTCATTGCGTTTTTTCTCAACAACCCCTTAAAAACTTTGTCTTCCAAGCACCCAACAAGCCTCCTAAGCCGGCGTGCTTAAGTAAAATAAATGACGAGATGCGCTCGAGCTGATCAGTGAAAAAGGAAAGAAAACATCGTAGACTTTGCGATGACAAGCCATGGTAACGTGTAGAGAAAGGGACAACAACAAGCAGAAAAGCACCAAGCATCATAGCAGTCAAGTGAAAAAAATAAAAATATTACTAAAATGCAAATAAGATTTGCTTTTTTATTTATAATAAAAACAGGAAAAAACAACAGCCAAAATAGAAAACGAGTGGTTCTTAAAGAAGGATTTTTACTTTTATTCTAAAACCAAAAACCAACGGGAAATTAAATGTCAGTAGCAGACGGTGAATGAAGCAACCGGAAAAAGGTGATTTGCATTTTATTTAGTTTTAGCAGATGACACTGTAGAAAAACTTGGCGTTTTTTATTAATGACATTGTCAAATGTAGAAAAACCTAAAAATTTTAAGTATTTAAAAGTAGTTTTGCAAACCAAACTATAACTATAAAGTTTAAACAAATCAACTAAAACTGTTTTTATACATACAAATGGCTAAATTGGTAATTTTTTTCTAAAATGGTTGGAACTCAAAAATAGTTTCGTTTGTGTAGTATGCTGTAAAAATATTATGTTTATTACAGTTTTGTTTTGTTGTGACGTAAATTGTAGGTGTAAAAAAACGGCGTTTTCAAATGCGCATCACTTAAGTAAATTTAGATTAAGACAAAAACTCTGTTTTTTTGTTTTCATATAAAATATGTTAAAATTTCTTAAAAATTAAACTCTTTTTAAATGCAAAATTGTAAAAACTTAAAAAAAGAGTGAAAACAAATTTTCCCCAAAATCTCGTCAACTCAAATGTCTATGAATCGCACATCATTGAAAAGCTAAAAATGGCCTGATTACTAATATGTAAATATCTAAGTGGAGCCCAGAACGGTTCTTGAGAAAATCGGGTCCAAACTGTACCTTTGACTGTGCTTTACCTGACTTGTAATGCCATCTAGCAGAAACAAAAGGTTTCTAGTTTGTTCTTCTTTTTTCTGCTAGATGGCATTACAAGTCAAGTAAAGCACAGCCAAAGGTACAGTTTAGACCCGATTTTCTCAAGAACCGTTCCGGGCTCCACTTCGATATTTACATATTAGTAATCAGGCCATTTTTAGCTTTCCAATGATGTGCGACTTATAGACCTTTGAGTTGACGGGTATTTGGGGCGATTGACTATGGAGACTTGTTTTCACTCTTTAAAATATTTTAAATACAAAAATTTAAAAATCTGTTTCAATTTGCTCAAAAACAAAGTTAAAAAAATTTTAAAATTTTGGCAACAAAAAATAAAATAAAATAATAAAAAATTCTAAGACGGTTAAATTGCGTCCAAGACGAAGACAGCTAATTTATAATGAGCCCCAACAGATTGAATAGCACGAAAGGGGATTTATAGTACAACGACAAGCCATTAAAATTGCGTTTAATGAGGTCAAAACAATTGAGATTGAGTGGAATTGAAAAGAACAAAGTATAAAAATACAAAAATATATAAAATATATAATGTAAATAAATAGTAGTAAAATATCTTGTTAAAAAATATTAATTTATATTAAAAATCAAAACAATTTTAATTATTATTGAAATTCACATCAAGTATGCATATGGTATATTTAATTTTAATGTTAAAAACCTCCAACATTAAAAAAGTATTAACGTTAAAAATAAAAAATGTGATGTAGAAAAATTCTTTTAAGAATAAAACTTTAACGATTGCTGATAAGGTCAGTAAAATTCCTTACAATTTAAGTTTGAGTTTGCTCAATTTTTCAAGTTTATTCTAAGCCATTGAACTAAAACTGAATTACTCTGCTCATAGATTCTCTAAGAATCGTCTTTGAGATCTTTTAGCCGTTGCACTGATAAGAAGCAATCGATTTACGGCGTGTGAAATGAATTGTGACACTGAGACAGTTAAAAAGTATATCTTTGAATGAATTAAATAGCAAAAAATGTCGTTGTCCAAGAAAAAAGTGTCAGTTATTTGATAAAACAGTTTAACAATACATTAACGATTTTTGATAAACGATAGATATGTCAGCAGTTGATGGCAGAGTGTTAAAAAAGAATTGACGTTGAAACGTAAATGTGATGTTTAATAAACATCATAGTGTGATTTATAATGGCATTAATCAAACTGCAACGATTGTTCATGTTCGACAAATATGACACAAAGACACTATAGTAAACTTATAAAAACGAAAAAAAAAACAATGGAGTGTGAAAAAATTGGACAAAGGCAGTGAAGTGGATCAAAAAGCGGCTCAGCTCTTTTACACAATCATTCAAACGAGATCTTTTGATTTGACAAAAAGAAACAATTTGCGCATATGGAATTTTCAGAGATTGAGAGTAGTGTAAAAAACTTGAAACAAAAGGCATGTCAAAAAAATACAACAAACAAAAGCGATGATCAGCAAATTTAAAATTGCATTTGCAGTGATCTGAATTTACATTTTTCAATAAAATGCTACTTGAATTGATATTTAGATTAAAAAACAAAAAAAAAAATGGTGTTGAATCTTTGAAAAAGATTTGAACGTGACAAGATTCTGAACAATTGATGAAAAAAAGAAAATGAGTGACTGTCGAAGCATGTTGTTGGTTGATTCCACGACACGATGTAAAAACAATGTAGTGTGCCTGAATATACCAAAGAAAGAAAAAAGATTTGATGACTTCAAACATAACAATTTATGATGGAACAAATGAAAGCCAGGCATGTAAAAAACAAAAACAAACACTAAAATTAAAAAATAAGCAAATTTTGCAAAATATTTTCGCATATCAAAAAGTTTTAATCTAACATAAATTTAACATATTTGTATTATTCGTCTAAAAAATTTTAGATTTTGAAAAACAAAAAAAAATTGGGTCTGCCTGTGTGTTTGAGGGCATTTCCTTCTGGGGAATATTTGACTATATTTTGATTTAGTAGTAAAAACGTTTTCTTCTTACATTTACAAATGTAAAACCACATCAATTTTTTCTAGTCAGAAAGCATGTTATGATTTGATGAATAAAACTTGGGTAACGTTTGATTGTTAAGTGGGACTCAAAAAATAAAAAAGATTTTATGACTTCAAAACAAAAAGCTTTTAAGTTGATGAACAAAAAAGGCGATGATAAAAAACATAAAACAAATCACTAAAATTTAAAAAGTGTAAGCTGAATTTTGTCAAACACTACTTGTTCGTCATACAAAAACAATTGTTTTAACTAACAATAAATTAACATCATTTGTCGACTTCGTCTAACAAATTTAGATTTTGCAAAAAAAGAAAAGTACTTACCGAGAGTCTGAACCCTGGTGTAGGTTAGTGAAGGGCACTTTCCCTTGACGTAGGTGACATCACACTTGTAGACGCCCTCATCATTGGCAGTCACTGATTTGACAGTGAGGAAAACAAAGTTTGTGGCGTTCATCTTCTCTTTAGGGCCAAATGAAACCCGGCCAGCAGGTCCATTTGCCTCAAGGTCACCGAGCACTGACTCGAACGACTCCGAGTGAATGAAAACTCGCTGCCAGTCGCCGTTTGATTTCGGTTTAATGTTTGGCTTAGAGGCAGACGCTGTCGAGGTGGTCGGCACTGGCGAAAGTACTTGCGAGTACGTCGTAGAGCCATTTTTCGTCCATGTGATGAAATAAACACGACCACAGTGCACAACGTCAATTGCACACGGCAGAGAGACTTCGCCGCCAACAAAAGCTGACACTGTGTGCCACCGCTGTGGTTCGTCGTCTAATGATTGACTAGTGCCAGATTGTCCTTTGAGATTATGCATCGAGGATGAAAACCCTATTGAAAAAAAGACAAAAGATAAAAAATATTTTTTATTTTAGAAAAACAAAGGTTTTTAACTGATGTAAAGATCAGCATTGATTTAACAATATTTGAAAGTATATTTAATGTAATATAATCAAAAAAATTTTATCTGATAGAACCATTGATGCTACCATCATTTATTTAAAAGTGCCATTCTTTAAAGAGAGATTTTGCAACGAGTTCAATGGCATCACTATTTCATCAAGACGCTTCATTTACGCAAAGCAAACACTCATCGTTGAGCACTCAAAAACAAACAAGCCAATCATCGGTCGAAACTCTCCACTGGGAGATCAAAGGGTAAACAAAAAACGCCTAACGTAAATTCAACGCCACGTTAGCTGATGATTTAAGTTAAACTTCCAAATCTACTCGCAACCCGTAGTTACAAAAGACAACTTCTATTGTTCTCTGTGAGTTTAAAGTTCTGTTCTCCTGTTATATAAACAACTTTTAAATTTAATTAAAATTGTTTAAATATTTACACTTTGCAATGATGGTTACTGTGAAAACCTTTAAAAATTAATTATTTAATCATTTAATTAAATAAATGACAACTTGAGTTAATTAAGTTGAATGACAAACTTGTACCTTTTATTAGTAAAACAAAAAAATTCTTGAAACTAAAACTTGAATAATATAAAGTTAAATTTGATTTTTCACATAAGTTTCCTGATATTGATCAGCAAAAAAGTTTTTTAAAAACAGTCATTACTTATAATTTTTTCAATTTGATTTAAAAAAATAGGTCACTGATAGTCATTTAGCTGTTTGGTTGACAATTAATCACAAAAAACTGTCTAAAAGTGCTTTTTTAATGGAAAAATTTACCGCAAATCGCAAATGCTTGAAACATTTTCCCTGTGGGATTAATAAATATTTTATTGAGGTTAACCCGTTCATTTTGTAAAAATATAAATTAAGTAAGAAGCAACAAAACTAAAGAATTTGACACCTTGCAATTTATAACGTTAATTGTAATAAGAATAATAATTGTAAAACTAAATCAAAGCTTATAAAAAAATACATTTTGAAGTTGTTTGTTCTTAACACTAAAAAATTGCTGAAATTTACCAAAAAACAAAATTGTTTCAATTTGAAACCCTCCATTATTTTGAAAACTAAAAAATCTAAAAGTAAACAATTTTTTTATTCTATCAATTTTCCTTCTCAATTTTTTTATTGTGTCAGTTTTACTGTTTTAGGACTTTTTCATTTTGTGCTAAAACAAATCAATTTTTGTTTAAATTGAAACAATTCGTTCCACTTCATCTAAGCTTTTGTGGCATTAGTTTTTAGTTAGTAGAAAAAATGAATACAAAATTATAAAAATAGGTTACGTTTTAAGCTTGTTCTTGATAAAATGTTTTTAATTACAATTTTTTTACAATTTTTATACATTTTAAAAAATACACCTGTCTTTTTAAAAAAATAAATAAAAAGTTTCAGTGACACTATTAAAAAACTTTAAATTATTTAATATAAAATATTTTAAAACTTTTAAACTTGACAATAACTTACTGGCTCAAAAACATGATAAAAGTATACCAGTAAAACAAAACAATAGCACACAAAAAAATTCATTGAAAATATATTTAAAAAAATGTATTTCAATTCGACTTCAGATAAATAAAAAAATTAATGTTTGTGCTTGAAATTGAACAGAGCTCAACAATATTGTAAATCACTAGATTTCTAAAAAAAACTAAAAACATTTTCGATCAAACAGTTTGCACAAAAAATCGATTTTTGGTTATCAAACAGAATATATACATTTAGTTGTTTGTGCAAAAAAATATTCTAATTTAGAGGCTTGCAAGAAAAGTTTGCTAAAACTGGTGCATTTGTCGCTTTTTGGTAGCGTGACAAGCTAAGCTGTAAGTTTGTAAAATAAAAACGCTAGATCAGATTTTGTTAGTCGACTGACCGCTAATGGAGTCAAGTCGGGTGTGGTTTGGTCAATTTTAACAGTAAACCAGCTAAACAAAAACTAGCAAATTTAGTCAAATTCAAAAATATTTTTTAATATTTTTTGTTAACAACAACAAACATATATTGTTTAGCAAAACTAAAAAAAATTATAAACTTAAAAAATGCAAAAAAATAAATATTTTTATAAACAACCAATTTGAAATATATTTTAATATCTTCATTAGTAAACATTTCTTTTCAGTTGAATTGTACATTATTAATTTTGTTTTTTGAATTCCATTTTGAAAACGCTAAAGAATTTCAAAAACACAAAATAGTTGAATTTTTTCTAAAAAAAAATATAAAAAATTTTCTTTATTTTTATTATGACAAAAACACTGACAAAAAATTCTTAAAATACTCAATAGTGAAAACTTATTTTAATTATTCATTTTTTGCAGTTGTGCAAAATTGCAAACTATTTAAAGTACTTTTAATTTAAATTTTTTTATCATAACAAGATCACTTAAACAGTTTTTTATTGTTTTTTAATATAATTGTCTAAAAACTTCTGAAATCAGCAAAAATTGTTGTGTGCTTTAGTTTTTCTTTTAGTTTTTTGGCAACAAAGAATGCCAATTGTAATTATGGTCAATGACAACTGCCGACAACCTCTTTTTAATGCTGCCCAGTAGTTTCAGCAAAATTAATAAAGCTTATTAACACCACTGAAAGAAGTCATTTAGGCAATGCTTGCTGTTTTCAACAGAATAGTCGGTTGCGGTTCCGTCTGAACTTTTACTCATAATAAAGCAAACTCATATATTAGTAGCTAGTTGGTAGTAACTGCTAGAACTCTATTGGCCACACTAAACAAAACGACACAAAAAAAACTACCAGTCTTTGAGCAAAAGTCAGCAAAAATCAACTTTTTGGCTATTTTGAAAAGCTAAAAAGAAAAAAAATAAGCAAAAACTATATATTTATTGAAAAAAAATTTACAAACTTATGCGTACTTGTAACAAATAAAAAAAATTTAAATAAAATGTAAGTAAATCCTTACAATTTATAAAGTGAAAGTATAAGAAAATTAATTGGAAAGTAAAAAAACAAATTAGATATGCTGTGTGCAAATTAAGTTGCAATTAATTAATGGAATAATTTGCAAGCTAGTAAATTTAAAATCAACGTTAACTAGTAATGATAAAAATTTAAAATATTGATATTTAATTTAAAAATTAAATCAGCTTAGTAAAATTTAGAATGTATTACTTTAAACAATATCAGTATTTGTTAAGTATTTTCTTTATTAGTTTTTTTAAATGATTAAATTTCTCATAACTTTGATATTAAACTAACACATTTTTATGTCAATAGAAAAATGCATAACTGAGTTTTTACAAATTAAGTTTAACTTTAACGGTAATAAATTTATATTTTGGTGCCAGTTTATTTGCCTTTTTAAGTTTAGTATTGCTTATATTTTTCAAATTGAACAAAATGTTTTTCAGTTAAATTTTGAATAAAATGAAACAAAAATGTTTTTCAATACAACCCCCTGTGCAAATCGACAAAAGTGCAGCTTTTAAAAAGAGCATAGAAAACGATTTGCATTTTTCAAAGTTTGTTTCTTTTCACAAACAGAAGTGTTATTTACTTGGCAAAAATAAAGTTCAAAGTGTAATATACTTGAAAATGCAAATCATTTTTATTTTTTACAATACATTATGAAAAAATGACAATTTTTTAATAAACAATCAAAAATAAAATTTTAGTTTTAAATTTAAAAAACAAATATTTTAAGCTAGTCTGAAAAAACAAAACCCTCAACCAGTGCAATAAAACGCTTGTGCAGAGTGTAAGAAAACCAAAAAAAATAGCTTAAAAGTAAAAAACAGCAAATCTCTTGTAAAGATGGCCAGTTCCGTTGCAATGGAAATCTGTTCAATCGCGATAATGTCAGTCTTGTTGTTGTTCTTTTTTCGTCCGTAAAACCTCTTTCTTTAGCTGCCCTGCATTGGCAATCACAAGTGTAGTGAAGCACAAATGACACTTCCCTGCACGACTCTCTGTGTAGCAAACAAGAAAAATCTTGCCCATCTCTACACCACCCAAACGTAGTAGTAGACATTTATTTCACAGAACCTAAATCTTTTTTTTCAAGTCAAACTTCAAAGCCCTGTGGCTCTTTTGTCTAGCTAAACCAAAGTTTGTTCATACTAAACGAGCACCAGCCAGACAAAACAGCAAAAGCCAGTCAGCGTCTCAAAGTCTTTGTTTTTCAAAGCGCCTCAAAACGATAAATTTAATCGAATGAATTCAAGAAAAGAGAGTGCTAAAAATAAATAAAAAGAAAAAACATAAAAAGATTTTTACATTTAAAGTCAAAGCAAGTAAGAGATAAGAGGGTACCAAAATACTCTCACTCATTGGAAGAGTGAGCAAGAGAAGTCACCCTAAAGAAAAGTTTCTAATCAACTTAACAAATTAGTTTTTTGCTTTTGCTGTGGCAAATCTCACTTTTCCTTTTCTCTCAGTTGTATTGATGCTTCTTCCTTTGCCCTCTGACAAAAAACGGCAAGTCCTTTCAAGTCTTAGACTTCTGACTGCTCGACTGAGCCTTTGAGGCTCAAAGTTGACGGCGATAAAAGAGCTTCTATCACGACCCCCTCGCGACCAAAAGGCCCTCAAGTCTTGGAGCCGCAACAGCAGCTCAAAATGACTTTTTGGTCTTTTTCTTTTTTACACAAGCAAAAAAAGAAAAAGACAGTCAGTCAGAAGGCAAAACCGTCTGACAGATGATTTATCGATCTTCCCAAAAAAAGAAAGAATAAGATGCCCACACAAAAGCCAAACATTTCTATACAGCAAACAGCCAAAAATCGAAATTCATGATTCAAGTATGAAAACTCTGCTGGTTTATAATTAAAACTAATGCATTGATTATGTATGAGAGAATGGACTCGCAAAGAACTAAAATGGGGCCCAGATTTTCTGAAGCTTCTTAATTGAAATAAAGGCACTTTCAGAGAAAATTGATTTATTGAGTCAAAAGCGGAAGAGGAGGCAGATTTCACTCAGATTTACTTGACTATCAGCAAAATATTCCTGTAGGCTCTTTTGCGCTAAAAAAGGATGTGTTATAGAAAGAATAATTTCACTGATTAATTAATTTAGCATACAGCAGCTTGTCTAATACAGCCAGTTTTTGTTCATGCAGTGTGTATCTTTAGAAAAAATACGTCAAATTTAGATGCAAAAATGACAGAATTTGTAATTTAAATAAGACAAAAAAAGGGAACGTTATGATCTTGGCTGCAAATATAAAGAACAATTTTTTGCAAGAAAAGAAAATATAGATAACAAACTTAAAAACTGTTTTAAAAAACAAAAATAATGAGCTTTGTTAGGTAGAAAGCTTTTTTGTCATTTTTCATAAAAGTTTTAAAATCCAACAATCGTCAATTTTAAAATAAGTTCAAGTGTTTAAATAAAATACTCAGATAAATTGTTTTAAGACTGAAAAGTTTCCTTAAATTAAATTTTATATACTTGATGAAAAATTTAATTTAAAAGTTTAAATATGTGGCCATAATTATAAATTTTTCTCAAAAAATTATGACATTTTGAAGAGGTGATAACATAAACAACTGAAATGTATTTTGATACAAGAATGTCATTAAAGCTAAAATGTCAATGTTTAATAAAAACTCATAAATCACTTTTCATTGCAAAAAACCGCTTTAAATATTTAAATAAATAAAACGACTCATCAATTTGATTTCTCTGACATATTTCCGTTTACCACACAGTGAGTGAGTGATACAAATTGCAAGTAACTGTGTATTTTTAGCATTCTTAGCACTGATAGAGAGAAAAAACTGTTGCTTTTATTTATAGCAAAAGGCCTTTCACCTAAAATTCATTGCAGCAAAATCAACAGTAGGAAGAGAGAGGGTTCGATTGCAGACAAGTCAAAACATTCAGATGAAGAAATGAGCCGCAGTGAAATGGCAAAAGTGTGATTCACTTGACGAGTCAAAGTGGCCAGAAGAGTGAAATAGGAACAATTGCTCAAAACTGGCGTCTTGTTGCCAGCTGATTGTATCATCATCATCATCATCATCAGGTTCAGTGTGCCTCTTCGTCTGTCCTCTTCTTCACCCGACTACTGTGAATGGACAAATAAACCGCAGCAGACGATGCAGGCGATGTAAACAGTGCCATGCAAGTCGAAGGCAATTGATGAGGGAGGGAGAGAGTGTAAGCGTGGATGGATGTATGCTGGTCTGCGAACAAATGACCCCAAGTGGTGCCGTCGGTTGAGTTGTACATCGGCGTGGAACGTGCTGTCGACAGTTTGTTTGGACATGGCATTGCTGCAGACACTGCTGAACTTCATCAATGCCTTCTGTTAGTGTTTGACTGGTGTCAGTCGACTGCCTCAGCTAACGGTCTGTTATCTCATTAGTGCTCCTAAATGTCGCACTTCTCTGCGCCGACCACCAGCATTGACTGAACACACCAGCACTGGCCAACTACTGCTTCTGCTTTGGCAGTGCAGTGAATAATTAACCTCTCTTCTCCCTCTTATTCACTCAAACACAAGTACATACTACTAGTGGAATTAACACAACAGAGCATTGAACAATGGTCAGAGTCAGCAGAGTATAAATAAATGAATGAAAATGATGAGGATGAATAAAAAAGGATGAGACACAATGAATATCATTTGTTGGGCAAGTGAAGAGGACACAATGTGAAAGGCACAAATCATTTTGATACACTGCGATGACTGTAGGCAGTCATTTTAATTGGAAAAATTGGCAATGTTTAGAATCGTTTATAAATAATTTGAAAGCAAATATAGACGCCCATTAACAAACAAACTGAAAATAGAAGAATTTGCAGGCAAATTCAAATTATAAGCTTCTCTTTTCCTTCCGTCTCAACTCGCCCTCATCAATTCTGCTCAAAGTTCTTTTAACATAGTCTTTCCCTTTTCTTTGGTAATTGGCAATTTAAATTGCCACTCTGCCGATGTCAGTCAGCTAAAAAATAAATTGCCAACTAAAACTTAAACTTAGCACAAACTTGTTTCTATTCTTATTTATACTTTTCTAGTTTTTACATAAAAAAAATCTTCTTAGAATTAGCACAAAACGCCAAATTACAACCAAATGTTTCAAGAAAGTAAAATACAACAAAATTGTTGCTACAAAAACTTTTTATCTGTTAAAATGTTTTTAGTAATGTGCAAATAAGCTGAAAAAGTGCTTATTTTTGTACCTTATTCAAAAAACCTAAAAAAAGTTGAATTTAAAACAGTTTTAATTTAAAGGCAAATCAAAAAGTTGATTCTACTAAATCTTTTAATTATAAAGTATCTCAATATTTTATTCATATTTTGTGTTTATTTCAGGCAACTTGAAGTATAAAAAATTAACAAACTTGTGTTTTTGAGAATATAAAGCATTACTGTGAGTTCTGAACATTAAAATGTAATGTGTAAACACAACCCAGTGAACACACACAAAGAGATCGTTGGGTGGCATAGTCAGACTACACATTTTTTGTCTATTAAAAAAAGACTTTTCGTTTTCAGTAAAACTTTAGGCAAAATGAGAACACCGACTGTTCATCATCACCGAAAGAACAAAAATGGAAAAAGCAAAAGTCTGCACGGAGGTCTTTGTTCAGATGACGCATTGCGTGATAAAAGTGATACATTAGCAGGGCACTATGACAAACAGTGAATCGAAGGACATTCTGGACTACAAATATGAGCACTTTTAAGAAGTAATAACTGTATATTGAAGAAATAAATTGATCCGCAAATGACAAACAAGAGTTACATTATTGAAGCTTGTTAATCCTATTAAACAACAAGTAATGACATATTTTAAATTAGCATTCGCTAATAAAGAAAACCAATAAGGAAATCAGCAACCATTTACCATTATGTTCACAGCTAATCACTTTCACTTTATTAAGTAAATAAAACTACCAAACTAGTTTCATCACTTCAAAAGAAGCTAATGTTTTTGTAGCCCTAAAATGCAAATCAATATGGCAAGCTATCATAGCTTATCTTGCCCGCCTCTTCTCACTTTCCCTACTTTACCCTCTGTTGCCGTGCACATTTCTTTGCTCGCAAGCAAATCGAATTAAAGTATTTTGATGAGGCACCAAGAGTACCGACAGGCGGACAGGCACACAAACATGTTTGTCTAGGAGTGCAGACAAAAAGCGAAAAGAAGTGAATAGAGTGAAAGTAGCAGCAGAACAACGCCACCAAATTCAGCTAGTCGCGTTGATTTGCTGCCTTCGTTCTTCGTCGTTCTCCCTTTCCCTTTCCTTCTCCACAACAACGGCGAGAGAATAAATTGAAAATGGCAAGTCTAGCGTGGCTAAATCAAATCAAGGCAGCAGTAGCAGCAGTGAAAAAGAATCGACAGCAGCTCACGATGAACAGCAACCATACGGTAAACAAAGTAAACATATAATTGAGAGTGAGAGAGAGAAAGAATGGCGAAAGCAAAGAAGCGAAAAGAAGAAAGACAGCAGCCGACTGAATAGCGTGCATTAGTTTACTTTGATCGACTGCAATCGCTCCTTGGCGCCCCTCTCATCACACTAACTAACTTGCGAGAGGGAAGAAGCAAAGTGTTTGCTTTATTGTATATCACAAACTGTACGGCTAAAACTTTCTTTGTGGACTTTGTGTGCTTCGCAAAGCCTACCTAGCCTAACTTTCAAAGAAAAAAAAACAGATTTTCTCCACTTTTTGCCACTTACCATTGAGTAGTTTGGCGTTGGATGAGGTAGACGACAGAAGTGATTGTGATGAAGTGGAAAGTGATGCAGCGCCAGACGACGGGCCGAATGATGCTACCGCCGGTGATTGCTGCAGTCCAATGAGGTTAAGCAATGAGGAGGAGGAGTGCCGTAAGGATGCGCCGACGAGCAGTGATGAGGTGCACAGTAGAAAAAGCAAAACAGTGGCCAGTGATGAGCAGCCATGATGCATTCTATATGCACCCGACAGCTTCCGGTGGGGTGGAAATAAAGCCGAGAGCGTAGAGCCCTTACATGGCTTGAGACTCATCCTGAAGATGTTGTGGAGAAGGGACGAATGTTTGAGCACACTTGGAGATGGCTCAACGAACTGAAACTTTTCAGTCTGATCGACTAGTGAAGACATTTTTGGGCGCATAATTTGATGACTTGTCTCCACTCACTTGACCAAAGATGACTTCAGTCGACCGGTCAGTGAAGTGGAGCTTGTCGTCCCTTTCCTGTGCATTCTTCTCAAGAGCACTTTGAGGCAGCCATCTTTGAGTTGTGTGTGTTCTTTCAAAGACCAACTGTGCACAGAGCCAGCACTGACTGCGACTATCGCTGTTCAATTGGCACTTAAAACCTTAGTCGAATCCACTTGAATGAAACCACAAAAAGTCATCTGTTTGCTTCATGTTTAAGTGTTTGTAAGAATTAATAAGCAGAAGCGCCAAAAAATTGAGACATGAAAAATGGTGATTACGAATTTCCGTGAAAAAATGTCCGAGTCGTTACAAAGTTATTAAAAATTAATTAAACTTAGGGTAATTGACGTCAGCACAATGTGAGAATTTTCAGTAATTTTGACAACCGGTGTCAGCGGTTAAAAGAAGACGGAGAATTCTGTAAAATGCAATGAAAAAATATTAGTATGAAAAAAGTTGAAAAAGAAAATCAATAAGATAACCAGTATGTTCTCGGCCTATTTAAAAATGCATTTGCTACAACGTAGCAGTGAGTATGAAAGACAACTGTTTATATTTTTGCAAGCTAATAATATTATAATATAAATTAATTATTTATCAGAGGTTGGGCCTGCGAGAAAGTGGAGACACAGCTCGATCACGATTCTTCTGGTTAGTTGGCCAATAAAAACGGTAAACATTGCAGCAAGTGCACCAGTACACCCAAACTTTGCTTCTTTTTTCCTTTCCTTTTTTCTTTTTGTATCTTTCTATTCTCAAATGGCCAATTTTAACGAACGTTTATTATTGGGCCCCTTCTCTAGGGTCAGATCGATCTGACTGTTCTCTCACTGTTCTCTCACTGTTCTTAGTGTGTGGCTACCGCGACAGGCAAGTTATAATCGTAAATGCTAATGGCCGTGGTAAAGTTTTTTTTGTTCATTAGTTCAGCTCTGAAACGGTTTGTATACTGTAGCTAATCAACGCTTCCTTCGGAAGAAAAACCAAAAACTAAAGGCCTCTAGTTGGTCGCGCGTCTTTAATTTGGCTACCACACGAGAATTAAAATCAAATTAAGAATCAGCCGGGAAGGAGAAAAGACAGAAGAGAGAGAGAGAGAGAAAAGGAGGAAACCGTTTTATTGCCGTGTAGAACATGAAAACCAATGAAAAGAAGAGGGTAAACTAATTGACGTTTGGTAAGAGGAATTAGGGCGAGAGAGAGAGAGAGGAGGAGAGGAGAGAGAGAGAGAAGAGAGAGAGAGAGAGAGAGAGTAGAGAGAGGAGAGAGAGGAGAGAGAGAGAGAGGAGAGAGAGAGAGCGCCAAGCCATTGAGAAAGCAGGCCGTTTGAGAAGATTTGAACTGCGCTGCACTGCGAGTAAGTCCAGGCAACAAGAGAGCAATTCTCAAAGTGGTTTTGGGTAATTAAAGAGTTGACTGAATAAGAGCAGAGAGCAGATGAAGTGAACAGAGTGAAACACACTGCTCTGACCGTAAACCTAATGAATGCGTCGCTTTTATTGTTCTCTACTGAGCTGCTTTGAATAAAGTGGCAAAAAGCTTCGTTCAAGCGTTCTAGGGTGGCTGCTTTCTCAAGAAAAGCAACTGCCTTCTTCTTCTGTACATTCAGTCTCTGGGAGTAGTGGAAACAAAGAATGGTCGGTGTCGAGGGAAGTGCTGTCATGCACTGGCTTCGGATTAGAATGAGAGGATGATGATGAAGACATTGAGCGTTGTAGACGACGCTTCAAAAACGGCAGCCTGCTTTGACGCACTTAGTTTTTTCCGGCAGTTGATTGAATTAGTGAGCAAAAGTGGAGAGAAAGTAAGAGTGGAAAGGAACGGTAATTTGCGGTTCGCTGAGCTTGAAAGCTGGTAATGTGTTTGATGCTTGAGGAGAACAACAAAAGTATCCCTTTGAGAAGGGGCAACGTGCTTTCTCTCCCTCCTTTTCCCTCAATGATGCTACAGTTTCTGCTGTGATTGTTGTTGCTCAAGAAAAGTTGTTGCAATTCTGTTATACTAACTGAGGAAGTATGGTTATGGATGTAGGAGAAGTTGTAGTTCCAGCTAATTAGGTCGAGGATTAGGCACACCGAGATTTGGTGACTGTGATGTTTGGCGCTGTGTTAATTGCACCATTCACTTTACATTGAACGTGTCGCTGTTAATTTAGCAGCCTCGGTACAATATTCACTGACTAATTGTCTTTCTGGAACAGTGTGTCTCTCCTGTGTTTGTGTCGTTGAATTTTCATTTCACTGTGAACTTCATGTCTACATTTCTGCTTGATTTATTTTGTTTTTAAAATGTTGCAACAGTAAACTACGGTAGCAGTTTGGCGCTAGATAAAATGGAAAGAGACAAATTAAATTAGCCTGCAGAATTCAGGCCAGCAGAGTGCGACAAAGTTTTGAATTTGAATTAATTAGCAAAGAGGAGAGCGGTGAAGGAGAGAAAGAAAGACTAGTCCTTTGAGCCAGGCAAAGCCGATCGTGTTGAGTTGATTCCTCCTGGGAACGGCTTCAACTCGACTAATTACGAGACAGCTCATTTGCCAAGTCCTGGCATCAAAAAGCAGGCATTTTCTGGTAGTTTTGCAAGTGCAGCCAGCTGAATAACAACAGCGAAATCGAAAGCATTTCTGGTTTTGATCTAGTCGTTGTGTCACATCAGTCCAACTGTTTGCAGCAGCTAAATGTACAACTAATTCAATTTCTGGTTAGCGGCGGCAGTTGAATTGCAGGCAGTTCGAAGCTCAGTTTCCGGCAGCAGTTTGGCGGTAGTCAGAGTCGTAGCCAAGTTCCGAGGAAACGGAAAACCAAACGTTAGGCTGCTGAAGAGAACTTAATCAGCTAAAGCAAATAGTCGGCTTTTCAGCTTTTTCAGTCTGTTCCAAAAGTAAGAGGAATACTAGAGATGAACAACTTTTGGGTACTCCCCGTTCTCTTTGTCATTTCTGTCTGGTGTCAGTCAACATTTTCAGTTTCAGATAGTGACAGCAGTTCTGCTGACCGACACGAACATTGGTGTGTGTGCGTAGGTACAAACATTGGACGGTTGAAAGGGCAGCAGACAGCACGGAGAGACAAAAAAGAGGAAGCAATGATCGACCGGTGGACTGGACACGCACATGTCTGCCAGCTGCAATGTTTCGGAATAAGTGCAATTTGCACAGTGCATCTTTGCACACTAGTCAGGTACAGTCTGCAAACTTACTGCCACCTACGGGTCCCGATAGTGGCTCCCCGGTTGGGGCGTCAGTGTCGGTGACAGTGGTAATCAGCATAAAAGAGCAATTAGAGTGGACACGACAGAGAGACAATCGTCACTGCCGCTGCTGCTACTCAGGGTAGAGGTACTGCTGCTCAGCCGCCTCAGTTCGGGTCACTTTCTTTCTTTTCCCTCATTTACTCATTCACTCACACACTCTCTTTCACATGGTCTCTTCTCGACCCCAGGAGCTGCTGGTGGGCAATAAAAAGGCAAAGTGAGATGAGGGAGAACAACGTGATAGAGCAGCTTTTACGGCCTGTTAGGCACTGCTGTCTGCTGTCTGCAATGTTCCTGGATCGTTGACGCGTCAGTGAGTGGAGTTTGCGGTAATTGCCGCATGGAGAAGGAGGAAAGCAAGTGAAAGCAAAGTGTATTGGTCAATCTTTGCATGGCTTTGCTCGTCTACGGTGATCGAGATAAAATTAAATTGCCTGGCACTTGTCGAGGGGTGAACCTTCAGCTGTTTCTCTGTTCTCTGCGCACTGTGGTGAATTGTCAAAACTGGCAGTCAAATGTGCTAGTTATGACTCTATTTAGTCAGTGCTGTTGCAGCTATTACACTAGCAAATACACAGTGTAGGTCGTTTTTATATGACCATCGTTTCTAGTGGTAGGGAAACAGAAAGAAGACACTAAATCACAACCTGCAAACAGTGGCAACTCGGGGTGTCAGTGGGTCCATTTACACGTACTCAATATCAACACCTTTCATCCAAGCAGAGAGTACTGTCTTTGTTACTTTTTTTGCAACCATCAAGCAAAAGTTTATTAGTTTCAACTTTTTTTTCAATGACGTTATAAAGTTTTTGCAAAAAGTAGCAGAGCACACAAAAGTAGTAGTAGTAGTAGTAGTAGTCACTGTTTGAGGCCGGAAGACTGCCAATTTATAGAGCAATTGAACGTAAAGAGAGTTTTTTAGACGCTAATAATAATAAAACAACTAATAATAGACGAAATGATAATAAAAATAAAATGACTAAATATATTAAAAATGCATAGTCAAGCAAGGCAGTCGAGGGGGTAGTGGAGGCACTGAAAGGAAAGATAAACAGAGTGTCAGTCGGGCTCAGGTGCATTCTCAATTGAGGTCGAGTACCCTCGCCAAACCATCAGCGCTGAAACCTAATTTAAAGCTAAGCTAATTTGTAGTCTTTTTTCTCTTTTCAATTCACAGGTGCCAATTCACTGCAAAAGGCACCACCGCCAGCAAATCCAATTTTCTTTCTCTCCTCCTTTTCCTTCCATGCCAACCGCAAATATCGGAAATTCACTGCATTACCGACCGTACACCGGGCGTTTGATTCGTTTGCTGTTGCTAATAAGCGGTAATAATAATAATAAAAACAATGTCTACAACATCAGCGACAGTTAGCCAGGTTGTACAAATAACAAAAAACGAGAGAATGCATAATGGCGCTCAAATATTTGAGAAAAAAAGCGATAAAAACAAAAAAATGAGTGAAAGGTTATTGCAAATATTGGAAATATGAAAAAACAAAACGAGAAAGCAATAATTGAAACTGGTGTTCGAATGTCGCGTGGATGTACCGAATACGAACGAACGGAAAAGGAATATAGCACAATCGTTTTCTAGTATTTTGTTTTTCAACTTTAGTGTCTTCTCAGTCGTAATCTGCAATTTCGATATTACTTTTTTGTTTGTTGCTTTAGCTTGGTCGTAAAAGTCTTTTCTATAAAAGTCTAAATCTCAAAAGTGATTTAGAATTATCGTAATAATATGTAATAAAAGTAAAGCTGAAATTACCCTAAAATGGCAAGTGACACAATGTAAGCTATAAAATATCAGTACCAAAAGTAGGGCAAATTTATAAAGAAAAAAATATCGGGAACTAATTTATAGAAATTTCTCTGAAATTTAAGTAAAATTAAAACACTGATATGAATACAAAGTATTTTAAAACGACTGCTAAACTAAATTTAAATTTGAATATAAAATATAATAAATAAACTGCCTAAAATTGTTTTTGTATTATGTACAAGTGCAATGATCAATTAGAATCTCTACAAGCAAAAACATGACTAATCTAAAAATAGTTTTTAAAGTTTTCATATCTGCAAACTCAAATCAAAGCAGTTAAAACAAATTCAAGGCTAAGTTTGAAAAAGTATAAAATATATAAAAATCCGTTTACTAACCTCAGCATTCAGTGGAATTCTAAAAAAATTGTAAGTGCCGAAAATGAACCAAAAATAGTCAAAGGGACAATATTTCACCCGGCACAACAAACGAGATGGCAAATGAGGATGTCACTGGTGGAAAACGATGTCGACACTGAAACAGGACAGTAAATGGATGGTAAATGGATGGCAATGAAGTGGAGGAATGAAGAATGAACGGTCCCTTTGCTTGCACTACGATGTGCTCACCAAGACGACCAGAGAAGCACTGAGGCGAATTCTGAAGGGAGCACATGTTTGTCCGCACTGAGCCACTGAGCCATCGAACCCAAGCAGACTAGCCACAGTACCAGCAGCACCAGCAGACAACCCTGCACTCTCACATGCACACTTCACTGACAGACATTCTCCTCCTCCTCCTTTTTCTCCCTTTTCTTCTCCCCTTCTTTTCTTTTCAGAGGCTGTCATTTTTCGTCGTCTGCACTCGCTCTTTCTCTGCTCTCTACATTGTAACTGTAAACCGATGAAGCAGAGCTTCGTCATTAGCTGTTCGCCGCTATCTGAGCGTTCAAATTGAGAGGGGGTAAAGGGGAGGGGTGCAGGGAAGGCGAGATATGACGCGTGAAACCGGTGAGTGCTGTCGCTTTCTTCCCCTCAGTGTCCATGTGTGTCTGCTTGGGGGAGGGTAGAGCTGCTGTGTTTTAGAGCGCGTGCAAGCAGGGCTCTTTCCTGGCTGGCAAAGGAACTCAGCAGAACTGTTAGGCCGAGTTAGGTCGAGCTGTGACAAGATGTGACATGCTGCAGGCCATTTGTGGGTCAGGTGCTGATGGATGCACTTGCAGACTGGCAGAGACATTGTCACCGACAACTGACAACTGTCACAATGTCACAACTCCCCTCAGCTACGCTTGAAAAAGCCTGTCAAACTGACTTTGCTGACTTGAATCGCTTCAATTACATTCGAATCAAGAGATTTTAAATTAGATTGACCATAAAGCGCTTTACTAAAGATAGCAATATAAAAAGTTTTAGTTTTCTTGATTTTTATGATAAAAAAACTTAATTTTCTATCCATTTGTAAGATTGCACCACTGCCAACAAAGTCATTAGTTGCCAAAATAAGCTTGTATAGTTTTTCAAATCGTTTGCATTAAACTAAATTAGTGTCAAGATTTTTTGTTTAAACAAATTTAAAATCATTTCTAAAATTTCTTTAAATTACCATATTCTTCATTTTGCTTCACTGACATTTTTCTAAATGTCATTTTTCATTAAAAAGCACACCGACACATATTCACCCATCTATCGTCTTCATTTCTTTTCATTTCGTTTCTTTATTTTTCATCTACTTCTTAACAATATGTAAATTTTTTACTTATCCAAACAGAATCGCCCCTGTGTTTGCTTAAAATGCAACAAAAATTTGCATATCTAAGATGTTCTTCTTGGGTTTTAATATTTTCACTTTTGGCAACTTTCTCTTTACTTTTACGTAGTACGTATTTTTTCAACACACGGCTATTAAACCTTTTAGTATTTTTATATTAATTCAAACTCGCACACATAAACTTATCCAAATGTGTTGTTTGTTTGTTTTTGAGCCCGGGCAGCATTTGTCAATGCCATTGAGCAAATATGGCCGACAAAAAAGATTTCTAATCCTTTATATGAGTAGACAGTGCTGCGAAGTAGTTCAGGAAATCAAACGGTCACTGGCATTTCCGTTTTCCGGCAACGATGTAGCTTGTTTGCCATTGACTATGTTTTACTTTTTTTAACAATCAATCAACACGGATTTGTTGTATTATTCCAACAGTAGAATTCAATTTATATTCAATGGATGACTTTTAAACAGTATTTATGACCACAAGATTTCAAAAATTTTATTTTTTGTACTTAGTTAGCTAGCTAGCTATTTTATGCAAAATTTTTATTGTATAATAATTTTTGAAACACACGCAAAAAATAATAGTTTTGTTTATTAATCATTTTTAAAAAATTCAATTTATACAAACAAAAAATCAATATAGTTTTTTATTAATAATTTTGTTTTAAACATAATTTTTTCACAAATTTCTAAAATCAGCAAACTTTGTAAAATATTTTTAAATTTTTGTTTTTGAATTCATTTTAAAAATTTTAATTTAATTTAAAACTTTTTTCAAAACTAAAAATATCGTTCATCATTTATTGTCATTGCAAACTGCAAAGTAATGCATATTTTTTTTAAAATCGTTTTTTGCGCAGCTTCATTACTGTTTTTAAACTAGATTTTCTAAACAATTTTTATATTTATTGATATTTATATTTTGACCAAATGATTGATGAGAAGGTTGCAAATATTATTTATTTGCTTTATAGCTGCTATTATTAGGCATAGTAAAGAAACCAAAGGAATGGTGTCAAAAAGCGTTCCAAAGAATAGACTAGCTTTTTATTTATTTTCAATTTTTGCAGTTTATTGAATATCATTGAATAAATACATGTAAAGCCAAATTACCAAAAAATAAAATTAGATAAAAATTGAAAATAAAAAACAAAAATTTATGATATAGTTGCGATGCAAACATTTAAATGTAATTATACTTTCAGAAATCTGTTTGAAAAAAATATCTTTTACATTTTTGCATTTTTTCTCTGTTTTAATAGTTTTGTAGATAAAAGTTTAATATAACTTTATAAAATTGTCAAATTTTAAAAAAATAATATGTTTTTTATTAAAAACTTCACAAGTTTTATCCAAAACTGAGTTAACTTGCAATTTTTTTTGTAAAAACGACATTTTAAAAATTTGTCAATAGAAGGAAAATCAATAAATCATTTTCCACTTATAAAACATAAAAAACTTTGTATAAACATTTTTGAATTTCCTAAAACAAGTTTAATGTATCAATTTAAAAAATACTCGTTTTATACAAAAATTCAATACTCAATTAATCTTATTGTCATTGTTTTAATAGTTTTAAAAAAATCTTAAATTTGATTTTTCAAGCTAACAATTTATTCAAATTGTAAATTAACTTCTTTTTAACTTTATTCAGTTTTTTAATTGCCTTTTTTTGTTTAAAATCCTTTTAAAAATTTTCTATTGTTTACTTTTACAGTTAAATTTATCATTTTTTTAAACTAGCAATAAATGTTACATTAACGATCGATTAGAGTCTTAGCTAGAAAAATGCAACTAAAACTTTTGCCCATTAAATATTATAATCATATTTAGCTGTTTTACTTTTTGCTCATTAATTTAAGCTTCAATTGAAATCAAAAGCCAATCATCAATCAAGTTAGAAAAGGCTATGCAAATTTGAAGCCGATTTTCAAACAAAAAATTAGTTTTTTTACTGACACTACAAACTTAATACTTGTCATGTAGATACAACTAGTCAAGCTGAATCCGAGAATATAAAACTCGAGGTGATATTACTATCCTAAAGGTTCCAAAATGGCGTCGGAAGTTGGCTAAAAATGCACTGAAATGTGTTACGCAGGCGAATACAGCGCCCCTACCAGCATCTTGCACTGTTTTTTTGCATTGTGCATGCTTGTCTAACACATTTCAGTGCATTTTTAACCAACTTCCGACGCCATTTTGGAACCGTTAGGATGATAATTTTATTTCAAGTTTTATATTCTCGGATTTAGCTTGACTAGCTGAATCTACATGCCAAGTATCAAGTTTGTAGTGTTAGTAAAAAAGGTCTAATTTTTTGTTTGAAAATCGGCTTCAAATTTGCATGGCCCTTAGCAAAAACTTATATTATTATTTTTAAAAATAAAATATAATTTTAAAATGATTTTAGTTAAAAAGTTCAACACTCTTTAAATAAAAACAATATTTTGACTCAATAATGGAAACTTTTTGACTCATAGTTTAACAACAAACAATGAACACTTTTTTGGTTTTCTAATCGCAAATTATGATCACGATTTTGTAGTGCAGTTATTTTGCATTTAGGGTGGACCCTTTGACTAAAGTTTTTTGCTTATAGTAGTTACAGTTTGTCGTTGCCACTTTTATTTTATTCACCGCTATCAGCATTGTTGGTTGCTAATCTCTGACAAGCAAAAGTGAAGTGTTTTCTAGCCCTTTAGTTGGTAAGGTGCTCTTTTGTTAACATTTTTTTGTACGGTAATTAATCATCAGATACAAATGAAAGGGAAGTAAATGAAAAATTGGTTTTGTGATGGGCTAAATTACTGCTTAGACGTACTACTCAATACTATTTTTTAATTTTTTATATAAGTTTGGTAAAAATGTTTTGATAAACCTAATTTAGTTTACAAAATTGATCAAATTTTACATGACAAAATACATTAGTTTGTTTGTTTCAGGTAAAAAATTTTTGTTTTCATTTTTTTAATCTTGTTTAATTCAATTTCAATTGTGATATTTTGGTTTTTTAACTCAAGATTCTTCTAGATTTAATTTGAAAATGTCGTGATTTGCTTAAACTTTTTTGTTCTTTCGCTTTCTTTTTTCTCTGTCACTTGTTTCTATTTTTATTAATTTGCATAACGATTTTTTTGTTTATGTTTAAGCTAGATTTTTTTGGTTTAAAGGTAGTACAAAAATTACATATTCAAAGTCGTGACAAGAATTGCTAATTTGTAAAGAAAACTGCCAATTTTTAATTTTTTAATAACAGTTATTTATGTTGATAAAAAGCATATATTTACGCATTTATTAAAAAATGTTTCAAAAACTTATTTTAATTTTTATATTAAATTAAACAAATAGATAAGAGAAGCTAATTGTTTTGTTACAAATTTAGTTTTTTATTTTTAAAATAACAAACAAAAACAAAATGCTTGTGTTATCTATAAACAAATAAAATTAATAGGGTTGTAGACAAAGGCTTTTAAAAGGCACATAGGGAAGGAAAAAGATGTGTTGTACAGTTTAACGATGTACGTGTTTTGTACAGCATAAAAAAACTGGTGATATGTAAAGAGGGACATTTTAAGAAAATTAAATGTGCAGTGAGTGAGTATGTAAAGGCAATAATTGTGAGAATGCAGTAATTAATGTGATTTAAATTAATAAAGAGATGCTGAATAGTTGGCTGGGTTTTGCAAAGTAGAAAAATAAAAAATAAAACAATTTTTTAACTTGTTATACAATTTCCCTAAAAATGATTTTTTTGTTGATGTTGGTAAAAATAAAACCAAACTAAATGTATAACTAATGTTAAAGCAAATTAGTTTTAATTAAATCAAAATAGTAAACAGTTGTAACTATTTAACTAAGAGTGGCTAGCATCAATTTCAATGACTTGCTTTTCCTGGTCTTCGACTTTATCGTAATTATGGTTTGGATGACGAAAGTTCACTCCAACAGCTTCAAAGATAATGACGCCATTTTGTTTGTTTTTGTTACTTTTGAACAAACGTTTCCGTTTTCCAGAATATTTCGTAGCTAAGGAATCAATTTCTTCATTCAAATGGTTTATGCTTTGTTTTTCTGTCTGGACATCATTTGACTCAACTGATACTCTTTCTTCCATTTTAGGCAACTTTGAGTTTAGAGGAACTTTAACTGCAATTGGCTCAGAAGAAGAAGTTTTCAGCGATGGAATAATGATAATCTGCGGTATTTGACTGCTTGGAGCAACATGCTGAACGAGAGGGGAAGTCTGGGCAATGATCGGCTGAGCAATGTATTGCGGCTGTTGGCTGCTTTGGCTTGCTGACGCCAAAATCAATGGAGCTGACATGACCTGAGCAGGGGCGGCCACCTGAGTGACTGGTGGGGCACTGGCCACTGCCGCTGTGGTCTGTCCAGTGCCCGGTGTGAGGGCCTTGATTAGCGTCAGCAAATCCATAACACGCGGATCGACGATTGGCGTTGGTGTAGGCACGCCGTTGATTGAATTGCTCAATCCACTGGCGTTGTTGGTGTTGCCGAGGTTGAGACTGAAGCGCATTGGATCATTTCGAGAGATGGCCTGGTTGAGAAATGCACGAAACATCGTCAAAGAGATCCCTTGCATGAGCAGAAGAGAAAATATCATCTGCAGTGGGTTGGTGAAGAGACCGATAGGCATTTTTGATGAGTTGTGTGTTTTGTCGTTGTTAGTCGACTTCTGTAGTGTCAACAAAAGTTATAAAATTGGCACAAAGTTTGACACTAGTCAAAGTTTAAAGAAAGTTAAAAATTAATTTGTAAAATTTATTTTGTGTTTCAAGTCACATTATCAGTTTTTGTATGAAAATCACATTTTTATCAATGTAAAGTTTTTGTGTGTCACTTTTGAAAGGGTGACTTGTATTTTTACACACATTAATAAAATAAACTGAATCGCCTTTAACCAATCATAATTGCCCTTATATAACATTTTTCACTCTTATTGCTTATCTTTCTTTTTCTCTTTCCAAACCACAAATCAATATCCAATATATGCCTTCCTGACATTAAATTAAAAGGTGAACTTCATTAAACTTAATATACACCTTCAGTGCACTATCATTTCCAGTTCACACTGACACATAATGAACAGATTCAAGTTTAAGTGCGTCTCTTAATTCAAAGTAATTGAAGTGAGAATCATTTTTGTCAACATTATAAAACACCCGGTGCACCGAGTTGATCAGCAATTGCATAAAAAATGCTCAATTACTTTATAAATAATCATTATCATTATCAGCTGCAACGACCGGTCTTGAAGATTTTACTCTTTACGTTTCTTAACCTTTCTCTTACGGCAATAACAGTTCCGATTGATTGTTTACCTGCTCTATTTAATTTCCGATTAATTAATGACTTTTCCCGCCGCATTTAATTTCTTAAACACATGTTCAGTGGTTGAAAACTCTTATTGTTTTCATTTCAGTTTTTCTAGTTTTACTTTTAAGTAACCTGTTTTAACAATACTACAATTGCTGCTATTAAAACTTTTTTAATTGAAATTAGCACACTACACTTGAGTAGAAGTGTTTATTTAAACAAGTATAAAACAAACATTTTTATTTTAATTTTTAATTACAACAGATGTTTAAAGTGTTTGAACACACTTAATTTTTCATCATCACATTTTCACGTTTTTCAGTAAACCACAGAATGACTCACCCATTCTTTCGACTGTATCCAAACACACTTGACAAGTCAAATAAAAGTGTCGCAAGTGATTGACATGCACCGGTTTTGGTTGGAAGTTCAATCGCTCAGCGGAATCGATCACTGACGGTGACGCACTGTGTGTCATGTGTGCGCAGTGGGAAAAGTGCACTCATTCACTGATTCTTTCCATCCTCTGAAACACATATAAGCGACACGTGCACTAACTACTATTTGAGATTGAGGTCAACTGAGTGAGATTTTGTTTGAAAAAGCTTATTTACTTAAATTTAGTGTTTTGAAGTAAATTATTTGAGCATTTTGATGTTTAAATCTAGTAATTAGATAAACAAGATAAAATTGTTTTTAAACAACAGTTTAAAAATTGTGTAATACTTTTAATTTATTTTTTAGCGTCATTAAAACACAAGCATTTTTTAAAATAAATTTAATGCAAGTTGTTTTTAGTTGTCAAACAACTTATGTTTTATGACAAGTCAAGCTAAAAAATTTTTTGATGATATTGTTTTCTAAAATTGATTTTTAAGCAGACAACATTAAAAATTTTTTTAATGTTTAATGTTTTTATTTTGACAAAGTTTCAGTTTTTATTAAATATTTACACAAAATGTCTCAATACAAAATTTTTTACCGTAATTAAATAATTAACTAATTAATGTCTTTTTAATTATACTCTTTTTTATTCAGTTTTATGTGTTTTTACGTTTTTACTTTATTCTTCTCCCTATAATTACCAGCATGTATTGTTTTATTGACTATGATACATTTCTCTTTACATTTGTTTCAGATTAATAGTATAACACATTTTCATCAAACAAAATCAAAAGATAGGAGATATTTTGAAACTATGAGTTAGAAAAAAGTATTGTGAATGTATGTTTTATTCATTGACTGCATGCCAAAAATTATACTTGTTAAAAAAATTTATTAATTTGAGTTGCCAAAATGATGCTTAAAATTACTTAAAATTTTATTTTAATAAATGTAAAACTGGTTGGTCACTAGGATAATCAATTTACACTAAATATTTTAAATAATGATTTTAAACTGATTAAAAAAATAAATAGTATTTTTTTGTAGTCAATTTTTTTAATTGAATTCTTTTAGTTGTTGACGTTGACAAGTTTCAAGTGGATGCAACATAAAGATTATTCATGCATTAATATAATCAAACACGTGCTTTTGAAAGGGTTATAAAGATTTTTAATTAGATTTACTTTTTGATTGTTTCCATAATATTTAATAAACTAAAAATTTTAACAAAAAATCCAAGGTTGTATTTTAGTAAATTGTAATAGCGCAAATAGGTTTTTATTGTAAAATATATTTTAAAATGAATTGAATATTCATAACAACTTAATTGATAAAAAACTAACACCAGCCGTAAGGCTGGTGAAAAGTTCATGATACACGCGAGATTTTTTGGCACAAATACGAAGGAAATATAGCTGGATTTTTGTAAAAAATAATAACTTCTAGGTTTGGAGGAAACCATTGGTAATCGATGATAATACATTTCGTCGAATAAGACATATCACCAAAACCAGCAAAAATGTGAAAGCTCAGCTAAACACCATTTTTTCGGTAACTTGCCTTTTCGGAAAAATGTCTTAATTAATACAAAAATTGTTTGTAAAACAATTAAAAGTAAAAATTGTTTTTACTTAAAGTTCCCCCCAAACCTAGAAGTTGGTATTTTTTTTTGCAAAAATCTAACTATATCTTCTCTGTATTTGTGCCAAAAAATCTCGCGTGTATCATGAACTAAATAAATAAATATTGAATAACTGAATAAATGAAAAATTAAAACAAAATATTTATAAAAACTGTTAATAGTATATTGTTAAATTTTTTTATTGTATTTAATTTTAAGTTTTAAATATTTTGTACTATAAAATTGATCAACTTTTACATTTATTTTTAGTAGTAAATACTAAAATGTTTTTAACACTATATAATTAAAATTCAGTTATAAACTTAACTATTTAACCTATTACAACAATTACTTTTCTGAAAACTGTTTTGATTTTTTTCAAATGTTTTCACATTGTTTTTTGTTTATACACTTTTTTAGAAATCGATTTATTATTTTTATATTTGTACGAAATTTGATCAATTAATTGACTTAAAGTAGACACATTTGAAAATGTATTTTTATCAATCGCTCAAAAGATTGTTATGGATGGCGTTTAATAAAAAAGTTTTACAAATAAATGCAAACTTTTTAATTACATTAAATAAATTTTTACATTTAATGCCGTTTTGCTAAACCAAAAACAAAATGTAACTTTATTTTATATTTTTTGTCAAACAAAAATCTATTCTAATTGAGTCTATTGTTGATTTTATTTAAGTGAAAATTGTCATCCGTGCATCTAAATTTAAGTTAAATTTTTTTAAAAATGTTTTGATTTTAAAATAAAGCAAATTGAAATTTAATGAATCGCGTTTCTATTTAACCTTTCACATGCAAAACAAGCTTAATCAAAACATGTAGAGTTTATCGATTTAGCAATTACTGTGAATGTGATTTAGTAAAGCAGAAGATTTGCCTGATTAGATTGAAAGAATTTGCACCAAATGTAGAAGTGTTGTTTTTAAAAATTGTAGAAAAAGATACCCTATATTACGCTTGTTTGAATTATTGTTGTTTAGAAAAAGGGTTGTTTTTTGAATAATCCGGCCATATCGATTGAGTCGTTTTGCTTTGCAGTTTAAAATTTTTTACTATTTTTGTTAGGAAAACATCTATAAAAAGTACAGTTTTTACTTATGTGTAATCTACTCATTATAATAGACATACTTTTGCTAATACTTTTGTCATCTCAATTTCATCAAATCAAGTCAATTTTAAAACGCTGACTTGTTTACGACAAAGTTTGCACGTATTGCCTCAGTTTGCAAAACACACTACATTTTTCTACAATTGACTGTGCCAAAAAAAATTTGAACAAATGAACAGACAAAAAACCAAATATGAAAAAATAGCGGAGATTGAATTACAAACATAGTAGAACTATTAAAATACTGTAAAAGAATAGTAATATTGTTTTGTCAAAAAACTACAAAAGTGGAATGTTTTACTTTTTAGTAACAAAAAATTATTTTGTAATTTTAACATCATTGAGTAAAAAGAAATAAAAAAATAAAAAGCTTTAAAATGAATTGAAAAAAATGAGGTTTGAAAATCAAAAAACAAAGGTCACAAATGTGTGAGTTTTTACTGAAATGTAACTATCCACCGCCATTTGTTCACAAAATGGAGTAGCGGTCCATTTGAAATAGTTTTTTTCCTAAAATTACTCACCTAATTCTGTCCGTATTGTTTTGTGATTCTTTTTGTTCACTTTAAACAATCAAAGTATTTTGGCTAATTTTTTATATTTTAAAATCTTTTTATTTAAAAATTGTAAATTTAAAATATTTTTTTGTAAAATACCAATAAAGAAAGAACGCATTGTATTTAACATTTTAAGAATGCCATTTAACTTTTGCCGACTTAATTCAATTGATTTAACAAATTGACAAATGATCGGCTAACAGTTTTAATGGCAATTATAAGCAATTAATAAGTTTGCAATTACTTTGCAAAGTGCTAACTTATAAAGTTAATGCTAATGAATAATTTTCAAAGATTAGACATTTATGATGACATTTATTAACCAGTAAAAAAGTGAAAAAATCACTTTGAAAAAAATTTATATTTAGGAAACTTTGAAAAAACATGAAGAACTTTGTTCATATTCTATAATAACTAATTTAATAAATTTTAAATTGCCAAAAATTAATTTAAAAAATTTAATAAAATATTTTTTATTGTTTAAAATCAGTTTCATTAACAAAAATATTAAAAATAAATCAAAATTCTTTTTAACATTACAAGCGGACATCAAAAGTATTAATTATTTTCACTGACAGATGCGCCGAAGCATAATTCCCATTTGTTGGCAAATATTGAGATTTTTTGCTGCTCTTCACTATCATTATTTTTATATACTGACTAATTAATAACTGCCAAAAGTATTCAATTGTGTTTACACTATTGTTACAAATTTTATATAAGCACTTTTAAAAACACAATGATATTCACAAACGTTGTTAATACTAATTTCTATTCTTTAAAGTGAAAATTGTGCGCCATTGAAAATTTATCGTCGTGTAACTGGAGACGACCGGTACCCTTTCGATTTGCGGTCTAATTTTACCACTTTTCTGCCATATAATCAGCCATTTTTCCTTTAACTCATTTGGCATTCATTTCAGGGGCAAAACCTAGTCCATTTGTTCAGTCTTCTAATTAGTCAACGGCCTGAGCACTTGTCATTTCTCCAATGAATGGTTCATGTTTCCACTGATAACGCAGATTAGCTGCTAATGGAGGCAATATTTAAATGAGAAGTTCTGAAAACAACAAAGAGCAAAGGGCAGAAAAAGAACTAAATGAAGGGAACAAAGTGAAGATGGGCACTTGGTGGATCATCAGCGGCTAATTTTTCAGTAACTA
The DNA here is from genome assembly GCA_024499935.1 of Tyrophagus putrescentiae. Taxonomy (NCBI): domain Eukaryota; kingdom Metazoa; phylum Arthropoda; class Arachnida; order Sarcoptiformes; family Acaridae; genus Tyrophagus; species Tyrophagus putrescentiae. The sequence continues at coordinate 5,924,300 of JAMZRA010000002.1, read as the reverse complement.
ACCGGAACAGAGACCATTTCGTCTCATCATCCGATGCTAATTTAGAGAGCACTTTTCACAATTTCTGACTCATAGGTTGTTCATCTCTTTGCAGTGTCCCCACACTAATTCGCCTAATTAAATCCCCTCTTTTCATCTGCTGCGAATTGCCTAGTCACGTCCTTTGTCCCTCCCACTGCCTTGGTCCCCTGTCAGCCTCAATCGTCGATGATGGATCACCTCTCTAGTCCTCTCTCCGGTTGACCCAATCATCGTCTCTTTTTCTGTCTTCAGTGCTTTATTCTAATTCGCCTTTCTTTCTCCCTACCCGCCTATTGACAATGGCAAACTGTAATTCAATTTAGCTGAATTAGAGTGGATTGCAGATTAATTTTACTTTATTAAGCAGAGTATTCTGGGTTATTTTCTTACACTTATGCTTACACAAATATACCCAATTATCTGCGCAAAAAATATTTTTTAAATTCATTTTTTTAATTTTTGGCGAAAAGCCGTTTTATCAAGCAATGCTAACGGCACCTGCCGAATTAAAATTGGGTTTCAGTAGTAAAAACATCCATTTTTGTATTTACAAAATTGTTTTAGTTTATAAGAATCAAGGAATATCTAAAAACAGAATTTGAAAAATATTGTCACACTTTATATGAATACAAATTCTTTTATTACCGATGTATGCAGTGCAGCCTGCACTTTTTGGGGGATACTTCTGTTCCTGAGCGCTGACTTTTGTTTTGATTCAGGCTATGGCCTCAGTGGAGGCACACCGACTGTCTCCGATTATTTTCTTTGATATAATAAGTGTACACACAATGTCTGATCGCCACTCTGGAATAATGGATCATAGTCGAGTTAGTGCAGATGAAGAGGCTATCAAAAAGACCATCACTCACGTCAAAGTGCTTCACAACTTTAGAGGTTCCAATAACGATGAACTTTGTATGAAGAAAGATGATGTAAGCATTAATTTTTTGCCAAGGTCTTTTAGCAACATAAAACCTGCATTTTCACCAGATTATCACACTTACTCAAACGCCATCAGGAGGCTGGTGGGAAGGAACGCTGGACGGTATCACCGGCTGGTTCCCTGCTAACCATGTCACGCCCACAGACATCAACTTTGAGTCATCAAGTTTAGGTGCTTCAAATCTGGCACTTACCAGTGAACTGAGTGGTGGGTCTGGTCCACTATCAGGACATTTTAGTTCTTCTGAGCCGGGATCGCTAACTGGAGTTGAATCTCAGTCCCTCGGCTACAATGGCGAAAATATTACCGAATACCGTGCAATTGTCATCAAAGACATTGAAGACTCTGAACATGTATTTATCGGTCAACTTCAGGATGCAATAAACTTGTACTTGAAGCCGATGTACCAGTATAAAATGTAAGTAGATTGGGGCTGCCTGAATTAGAAATTTAATTATTATTTTCAAACAGCTTCCCTTCCGATTCGGAAATCAACGCCGTACTTCGGTCAATCACTGAAATCTGTACCGTTCATCGGAGGTTTTTAACATCAATTGATAAGAATAAACTGTATGTTTTTTTTGTTTGTTTGTTTGTAACATACAAAATCTAAATCTTTTGTCTGGACTTTGTGTAGAGTTTCTCCAAAAGAAAACCGAATCGGCGGTCTCTTTCTTCAATTTGCACCTCAATTTAAGCACGCACACTTTGAGTATTGCTCACACCACGCAAAATTTGTTCATCTAATCGAGAAGTTCAAGTTAGTTTTTTATCTTTTACAAAATGTTCATATATTCATAATGGTGTTTCTTTATCAGGAAAGAAATCTGCAGCTTTTTCGTTTCCCACCCACATCAAGTGACAAGCAGTGCCTTCCCGCCTTCACCCTCTATAACTGCAGGGACAAACACGCCTAATGTTCTAATAACCAGCTCACTAAGCGTTTCCTTTCGTCGCCTCGACAAGTACCCTGCTCTGCTTCAAGAACTTCAGCGGTACACCGAGGAAAGTCATGTTGACAGAGGAGACACTCAGCGAGCAGGTTTTCTGTACCGAGAAATTGCCATGTCTTGCCTGGAGTTGAGACGGAGAAAAGAGATGGAGCTTGAAGTGATGTTGGGTAACATTCGCAACTTTGATGGACTAAAAGTGGAGACCTACGGTAACATTCAGCGGATGGAGCCAGTGTCCATTTTAATTTTGCCACCTTGGTCTGAGCCAAAGAAAGACTGTTACCTTGTACTTTTCGCCAAAGTGCTCATGGTTTTGTCGGTGGGCAATGAGCTGACCTCATTTAGCTACGAATCGATGCTTCAACTTGAACGAGCACGAATGCCTGTCATCAACTTTGCCGATGCGACTAAACAAGGAGATAGCTGTGCTCGATTGGAGATTCAAGGAAACAGGTGCGTTAGCGGTCAAAAAGAATGTTCGTTCACCTTCATTAACCTTTGTCTTTAGTGCTCATCCACTATCAGACTCTGAACTGGTGCTCACGTATGTGGTTCAGTTCAATGATGAAGAGGTATGCAAAGACTGGTATCAGCAGTTACAGAAGCAGATTCGCCTACTGAGTGCTGCTTCGATGCCAGACCTAATTGGAGCGGGAAACGCCATCAATGGCTCATCAAGTTCATCTAGTCTGACGACTACTTCACCGCCGTCCGGTTCCTCTAGTTCCAGTATCTCTTCGCCACAGTCAAGCTCTTCCGTATCTTCTTCCGTGCCACCGATCATCGGCAAGCCTCCGGTTGGTCTCGGAAAGCCGCCTCATCCGCCGACTACGCCACCGCCACCAGTGCCACCTCTGCCACAGCATCGACCCTTTATACCTGGAACTCCTTCTCGGCAGGTTCTACTGCAAAATGCATCCACTGCAATGTTGCCCAGACGAGGCAGTTTCTGGTCAGATAAAATTCTCACCGCACACGCGCCCCATCGGCCGGAGTCCGGATCTGGCGTTCAAAGTTCAGGATCACTTGATCCAAATGAGGATATTCAACTGCTCAACGTTATCGATGCTTACTATCGGAAGATACCTGGCGTTGGAAAGGATCTTGGTGGCGGAAAGACAAGGAAACTTAGCAGCTCAAGTAAGCTTTGCACTGACTTTGTTTTACAAAAATCTAACTTTGCTTTTTAGACATGCCTGATTTAGAGCTGGAGCAAGAAGGACAGCGCCAAATGTTGGTAGAAATATTTGAATCAGTTGGAGCACCAGCAGAAATCAAGCCATTCTGTCAGGGCTCTCATGGTGCTCAGGGCTCAAAAAGTTCTGCTGTCAGCTTGCAATCATTAGCAACTAAGCTCAATCAAATGTCGCTGAGTTCGTCTGCTGAAAGATCGATTCTTTACGAATTTTTTGAGCAATTGCGACAGATTCAAAATCAAATGAATCGTTTGAATGAAAACTTTAAAGATGAAAGAAGACACCGAAAGCGGCTTCAGGAAGCATTGTACCGCAAAGTTGGTTAGAATGAACTTTTCTTTTGAGTAACTTGAACTTTTCAATTCAGTATTTAATTTGCTTACGACTTACCTCATAAAATGCAGATTACTAACAACATTTAGATAAAATAAAAATTTTTTTAATAAATTGTCGAGACGTTTTTTGTGATTAGCTCTTTTTTGGCACACGTTTTTGTCCTCTGCAAAAAAATAAACAAATCATTTGTGAACTGCAAGTTGCCGAGTGCAACCAAGAATCCTGGTCTGCCAAGTCGTATTAACTGGTTCTCTTCCTTTGTTAACCACTGAACCTTTCTGGTGTTCGGTGAAGATGCTGAATCGTTTCATTGCCTCCTTTGTCTCCAACTCTGCCCGTATGGCAGCCACTGTGGAAGGCCTCGCCGGTCTGGGCGCAGTGGGCATGTCGCATCAGTACCAGCAAGTGCGGCAAAAGACAAAAATTAAGTTTTGTGGCTATCTGGAACATGCGGAGTTTAAAAAGCGAGATATTCGCTACAAGACATCCACGAAGCACGACCCGAAGCGAATGAACTGGCACGACTATCAGGTACTACTGGAGTTTCCTTGAAGCCTGTTTACTACTTAACACTTGCAGTAGTGCAATACCCTAGTTTCATCCGTTTATTTGTCCTGTCACTTTTATCGCTCTTAAATAAATTTTCCTATTAACTTACTTATACTGAACTTACTAATTTCAATAGGAACGTCGTTGGAGAGCAGTCCACTGGAACAAGCCGTATCCCTTGTGGCAAGCAAAGATGGACTACGCCGAGAGCCTGGTCCGCCTAGGAATGCCTGCTTGGACTATACAGAATATAACCGGTCTCCATCCGCACTGCATTGATTATCTTGAACGGAAGGTTTCAGGAAACGTGGTGCTGCTTCGAGAAGCTCACTACTCCAACTACGTCAATCACACTTCTGGCTCGCGATAATCTGTTGTGTACCTAGTAATATACAAAAAAAAGTTTCCGCCGATTCTACTAAATGTACAGTTCTCGTCATTTAAATTCATTTAATGTGTTTATAAAAAAAATTAATTTCCATAGACTACTATCTCAAAATATCTACCATGAAAACTTTTCAGATTGTTCGGCGTACTCGAATTAGTAAAAATCCGTTGCATTTGTTTTAGGAAGCACGCCCATGCCTCATTGTATAAGCAAGAGTTCACAAAAGTTTAAGGCTCTTCCTTCAATAAATTGAAACGACTTTTGAATTCAGCTGCCAACTTGTCGGTAATATGATTAATCTGAGCAATGGCCGCGAATTCAGGCGAAGTTGAGGCGCATCTAGTCGGTGAACCTCCTTTTACTAGATGGTGGCGATTTGCAATCGGGTCAATGGAATTTTGAGATATCATCTTTAGCGGCGGCTCTAGGTCCATCTGGTTTAGAACGGCATTGGGCGGTTTGGAGTTTTCGATCCCTTCACCTGCAAAGCCAGTGTCCATCTTCTCTATTTCCTCGCCATGTTTGCTGAGCCAGCTGTAGTCACGTGTGAACATATCAAAAATGCTCCCTTTGATCAAGTTAATCTGTTGAAGTTCACTCGCAGCAATTTTTCCGCCTGCTTTTGAAGTAAGTAGAATCATCAAAAGCATTGGCATAAAGCGATACTTTTGTATCAGTTCAATCAACTTGTTATGTTCTGCTTTAGCAAGCTGTTCTTCATTAATTTCTTCAACTTCTTCGTTCATTTCAAATTCAAACTCTTTTAACTTCTCCAAATCGTCCGATTCTGATAATTCTGAGATGTACTACCATTGTTTTCAACTTCATCTTCAAGCTGTTTAAATTCAAAAGTTCGTTTCGCTTGAATTTTTGCAGCCGTAGACTGAAGCCTTCATGTTAGAAAATGTACTTTTTTAATTCGCTGAAGTAGCCTTGAAAAGGAATTCTGCAGAGGGATTTGAGCGACGGAAAAGAAGGAGCGTGATCTGAATTGCGTCAATTTCAAGCATATAGAAAACTTACTCATCGGTAAGCGCCAATGGAAAGACAATTGTGACAGTATTGATAGTGATACTTTGGAAGCTTTTGCCAAATTCTTCTAAGGTGCTACAAAATCTACGTGAATCTTCGCAGAAGGGTTGGCAGTCTCGAAATAAGTGCAAAACGAAGGGCAGCACAAGCGTGTTATTGCTCTGTGCATCCCATTCGAGACTAAGACAGAAATACTGTAACTGAAATCTGCATTGAGCAAGTATGTGAATGTTTGTCAAGCAGTGTAGTAGCGTGAGATGTGAGCGATGTCATTTTCGCCATACTTTAATGAAGACAAATCTCATGCTAGGTCACGTCGCAATAAGAAAGTGTGCCAAGTCTGACATACTGCAATCGGCTTGAACGCACTAATGGCGTATTTTGCTTGTAATCACACCATCGAGACTTGAAGAGCGAGCGAGATCCGTAAGAAGCTGATTGCTAGCAGTATGGAAGTTTTGTCAAATGCCAGTTGGGTGCATTATGCAAACAGTGGGAACAAAGCCTAAAGTCTATAATCTATTGATGTTTAAAAACAAATCTCATTGCTTAGTCTTTACGTCACAAAGGAAAGACATTGTGTGCGCCAAAGCATTACCAGTGGCATTCTTTAACGAGTGAAATGGACGTTGCTATGCATGCATTTGTAGATCCTTCGTTATGCGCAAGAATGGCAGCCCGTCGAAGCTAGTTGTGGCCACTGAAGACAGGTGCTGTTGCAGGACGTCATGCGCTTGAATATTGAATGGATGTGTAAATGGACTTCATGTTTTGGGGTTTATGGAGGAAAATGGGAAAAAGTAAAAGTGATACAGGAAGATCAATAGATGTTAAAACAAACTCCTATTGCTTTTGTCCCTTTTACAGCCCTGCATCGAGAGACGTAGTGCACCAAGCGCACGGTACCATCGCAACTTTCCGTGTGAACTTGAGGATGATTGTGATGAGGTGGCAACTGTTGGAGCTGAACTTGCACTCGATTGTTGTAGTCCTTGAGGCGTGTTGGCTGCAAATGAAGGCACTGCCTCTGTCTGAGAGCATTCAGGTCTTGGGCCATTCTGAAAAGCATTGTTGCTGGTTGAAGGATCTGTCTGCGCATATGAGAGATGATATGGAGCTGACTGTGACATCGGCGAGTGATCCATTAGTTTCTTTGGGGTTTAGTGAGTTTAGGATAAAATAGAAAATAGAAAGTGATGGAGCAGTGAAGGTGAATAATGAGTCAAAGTCAACCGGAGCCTGTTTGTTTTGTTGCTTCTCTTTGGTTCAAGCACAACTGCATCGCTGCACCGCTCTCACCAGCGGCGCTGGTGACCAGCGCCACTCCGGTGGCAAGCGATGGTTGAAATGGGAGGAGACAAATTCAAAAATTCAAAAAAACTGTTATCGGTTTTCGTGCTCTTTATTGTTTTGTTGTGTAAAAGAGAAATAATAAAATAAAACTACACATGTCTAATAACTACAAATAAGGTCAATTTCGAGCTGACAAAGTGCAAGAAAAGAGGTGTGTTCTGTGTTGAAGGCTAGCCCCCAATGAAGGCCATAGGAACTGGTTGAGTGTACATTCGAAAGTGATCGATCTGAAGGAGTCCCTCTCATTCTCCCTCTGCCTGGACAACAACTGGTGCACTGGATGCAGTGTCGATGCGATTGCTTCGATAGTCACCTTCGGCGGTGGCTGTTGCTGTCCGCTCGTCGTCAGTCTTTCCCTCTCCATCCAGGCCGTACTTGTCCAGTCCTAGGCCCGAATCGAGACCGTTCATGCCTCCGCCACTCAGCTGACTACCACTCAGCTCCTCCTCATCGTCCTCATCTTCCTCCTGGCTGCTAGCCACACTGGCGCTTTTACTGTTGTTGCCAAACTTCGCCACAAACTTGCGAGCTTTCTGCTTCTTCTCCTCCAGAATCTCCTGTCGCTTGGCGTCTGCTTTGCGCTGCTTGTCCTGAATCTCCTCACTGGTGATGGTGGTGTTGCCGCTCTCCCCGATGCTGTCCTTTCTGCCTGTCAACGAGGAAAGTTTGGGCAGCTTTCGTGGCAAACGTAGTCGGGAGCCGTCCGAAGTGACCGTGTTCTCGTCGGGCTCGGTGGCTTCTGCTCCCGAGTCTTGCTCATCCAGTCCAACATCAAACGCCACCGGCTTGGGCACAGCTTCTGAAAAAGAGGTATACGTTCATTCATTCAGTCAACTATTCTCAGTGGAGCAATCAAGCTTACGGTTGTTAGCTGGTGGCGGTGTGGGCGTCATCGGACGCACTTTGGCGCTATTGGCGCCCGTCTTTCCGTTTGCTGTACTTTTCACCTCTTCAGGTGCTGCCTCCTCTTTCTTCTCCTTTCCCTTGCCCTTTGCTGATTTTCCCCCTTTTGCAGACTTCTTAGCGCTGGCATTGTCGCTCTTAGCCGCTTCATCGGAGCCTTCTGCCGATGCTTGAGCATCATCCTCTTTGGGCGCCTTCTTGAACAGCGACCCTGTGCAGCCCATTGTTGTTCAGTCAGCAGGGATTGTTCAGTCTCGGTTCAACCAGTGCAGGCAGTTTGGGTTAACAGCGAGCGTCGTATGAATGAGTATAAATCAAAAGAAAAAGTGAAGACAGCTGAAAACTGTTGTAAAGCTGACTTTGAAAATGTAAAATCGATCAACTCGACTGCGACGGGGAACGAGGGAATGTGTGCAGGACAATGTGATGACTGCTTGTCGAATGGCGCTGACTACCAGAATTGGTTCAGGTTTGAGCTCGAGTTCTTTTGCGCTTGTTTTCTCACTTTTGTCTACCGCAGTAGCACCTCTGTACTGTTGTGGTGGTCGAAAAGTGTCGTTGAGGAATGAAATACCGAGACAAACACGTACACACAAGTCAGAGAGGGCCAATCGAAAATCGATTGATTTGGTATTGGCAAGGAAACCAATTTGGGGGCGGACTGCAGAGCTGACTGGAGGTGACTGGAGCACTGCTGACGATTATTAAGATGACTATTTTCAGCGACTTCCCAGAGACTAGGGACAAAAGTGTGTGTGTGAGAAGGGAGGAAATTCAATTTTCCTAATTGTGTTTACTGAGGAGGAGAAGGAGGAGGCAGGAAGGAAAGCAAAGTGCGGACAACCCAAGTTTGGTAGACTGGCTGCCAGGTTTCGGGTGCAGTAGCAGCAGACTGACAGTGTTCGCCAATGGCCGACGCACTGTCCACATTCACTCACTTTCACTCACTTACCGCCTACCAGTGAGGACATTGGCGGCTAGAAGTGCTAGGAAGGTGCACTGGTAGACAACACCGGCAGGTTGATTGCACTCTTTCCCCCTTCTTTCAGGGAATGCCAATGCAACCGATTCTGGGTTGCTTGACCAGCCTGCAAACACTCACTGCCCACGAACAGACGGCAAAAATAGCTGCAAATCTAAACGACAGTGCTAATTGCTCTCTAGTCTGCTGTCCCCCTCTTAAAGTGCCTGCCGGTGGAGTGCGATTATATTGCGCTGTGTTCAGATGTGCTTATGACATTGCAGTTTTGGTCTGCAAAACAATCACATTCAAACACTCAAAAACGGTTACTTACCCTTTTCTGGTCAGCCACCTGTGTAAGTCACGTTTAGCCCGTTGCTTGCAAATGTTGACATACAGCACCGTCGTTTGCCAGTTTCCTCTCACCTTTTGATTGGTTGAGTTGCTAATTAATTGCAGAGTGTGATCAGGAAGTAGACGAGTGTGCGGATGATTCTCTTTGATGGCTTGTGGCCGTCTCCGTTCCAGCTGAACAAGTCTGGCTGACAAGTCTGCCAGGCAGCAAGCGACAAAGAGGGGAGAAGCGAGGGAGAGAGATTTGACATTTCCCCCTGCAACTAAATGTCCACTGCATTAGATATGAGCCTGTACCTGTGTCACAATATTTTTAATAGGCAGTTTTGCGGTAAAGGTACGACGGTGTACAGCTGTAATGCGCCATTTTTTACCTGAAATCTTCTCTCTTTTAATTTTTGTCTTTATTTCCCAAACACGCCACTGCGCTGACCCTGAAGACGCATTGTAGGAAAAAAAGTACGTGAACGCTTTTACATCCGTTAGGTCGTGTTTGTGACTGCAGATACGTGCAGAAAATGGAGTTTCAGTCAAAGAGAGGACTCATTAAGAGACGTCACTTCTACTACCCTTGTACTCCATTAAGAAGCAAGGTAGTCGTTTTGGAATCGATTTTCTCTTTGACATGCCCTCATCTTCACTTTATTACTCTGAGTATTTCCAGCAGTTTTGTAGCTTTTACTGCCATAACAAGTAGTTGTAAGAGTAGAGACACTTGCAGTGGTACATTCTTTGACTCCCACTTTAAAAGGTTGTTTACTAATTAAGCAGTGTGCGTTGTAATTAGAGGCAAAAGCATTTGGAGCACACTAAAGCTTTAAAAGTGAGGTTTTCAGGATTTTTCTGTTTTAATTTTTATGCTGTTTTTACAGCTTTGATTTATTTGGTGCAATTCTATTTTAGGTATTTTTAGTAAAATTTATGTTTTGCGTTTTTACTCTCAACTCTGATACGTTCATTGCTTTACATTACATTGCAGTCTTCGATAGATTCCAAATGAATTTCAAAATGAAGCAAATGATATCGATTTATTAAGACAAGGTTGGCTATACTCAGATTGATTTAGTAAGAAAAATGAAATGGAATACAGTTGTTTTTGAATAAATTGAACTAGTACGGAAGTATTTTTACGACGTCAACGAAAAGGGCACCAATGATTGGTGGGAAAATGACTCTTCGATATGTCAATTGCGCCCTCCATCGGAGAAATCACGAGAAAGCAGCTGATGGCTGTCGGATGCAGTGAGTATGTTTTTGCCTCAAAGACAGCCTTTGATAAACAAAGCCCGTTAGCTCGTCAGCTGGTCTGCAGCAGTCTGACCGAAGTTTCTCTCTCGACGCATCCGCTGGCTGATCGGCGATGGGTGAGATACGGTGATAGGACCTGGTTTCGATTGCGAAGCGAAACGCAACCAGTCCGCGATAGAGGCAACCTCGCCTTGTGCTGTGATTGCGCCGACACACTGTAAACGTCATCCTCCATTCATTCGTTCATCCATGAAGATGTCTGCTGGGCGACTGCTGCAAAGGTCAACCTCTCACCACCTGTCCGCCCATTTCTTTACCTTCAGAATTTAGTCGTCTTCCATTCTTCCTATTCTTATTGGTTTCAGCTGCATACACTCTACTATCTCTTAAACGTCCAGTAAATGATGCGGAACACAGCTTTGAGATAATTACCCTGTGATGAAGTCCACAACTAACTAAGCACCAACCCCTAACAGCCAGCTAACGACTGGTTCAGTTTGCCAGCCACTAGCCGCAACCTAAAGCCCAAGTGATGCCAGCCCACAACACTAGCATCCAGTTGAGCACTTTGCCAATTGATGCGCCTTAATTAGCTCGCCCATATTGCCTTCATCAACCAGTAATCGCTGCCCTTGCCTCTGCGCCAATTGCTCGAACTAGATTGAGCCAACTTTGTTTCGTCTTCCTTGCTGATAACTGCTCTTGCTTTCCCCTGTTGATGCATGCTGAGTGCTGTGACGCCAAGTGTTGTCGAGTGTTTTTTCTCCAGTAAATCATTTGATTGGTATCAACGAACCCTCAGCCATGGCTCAACAACCTGTCTATCTCAATGTTTACGATATGGCAAGTGTTAATAAACCTTGAAGGCACTATTGATTTTGTTAACAGCCTTTTTTATTTTCAGGCTTCAATTAACCAGTATTCGTCATCTCTTGGCGTCGGTATTTATCATACTGGAGTTGAAATCTATGAAATAGGTGCGTTCTTCTAGCTTGAAAAGTTCAACATTACTAAGTCATTTATCAATAGAATACGCATACGGTGGACACCCGCTTGACTACTCGGGAATATTCGAGATTCAACCTAAAGACGTCGAGTCACTTGGAGAAGAGACTTTTCGCTTCAAGGAGTCCATCCTTATTGGCCACACTGACTTTAATAATGACGACATCAGGCAGATGGTCAAAGAGATGGGAAAAGACTACAAAGGAGACAAGTACCACCTGCTTCATCGAAATTGCAACCATTTCTCCGAAACATTTATTAAGGTGCTTTTATACGTTTTCATTTTTATGTATTCTAAACAATGTGTTTGTTTGTTCAGACACTATGTGGAAAGAAGATGCCTTCTTGGATCAACAGACTCGCCTACATGAGTACTTGCATACCGTTCCTCGAAAAGTGCATACCCAAGGAGTTTTTGATTCCTATTGCGCTTGAAAACAGTATTCACGCTGACGATGAGATAGCTGGTGAAGTGGACGACGAAGAATCTCAGAGCATCAACACGACGGAAGATGACGAGGCGATGCTAAAGGAGTCCTCTACATCATCATCATCCACTTCGAGTGCTTCCTCCTCAAGCATCTCCTGTTTTTCTCCGTCCATGCGTAGACGGGGCAGTACCAGTTATCCAAACAAAAATAAGAAAGGTGCACCCAAGAAATCCGCAGAACGCACCTCTCTCACTGATTCCCCCAGGTTGGACAGGCCCAATCGGCCATTTTCTAATCTGAAGCGAATCATTTAAAAACCCACATTATGCCTTATTTCCAACTCTCTACTACCGATCAACCCTTACTACGCACAAATGTATTAATTTAAAACTAAAGTTAAGCTTTGCTTGGACAATAACAACAACAACAACAAACCACCACTATTTGTAGGGATGCCATGTGATACGGTTAACGTCCTTAGGAAGGTGTACACACATGATTAGTGAACCACTTAGTTAATTCCACAAGTGACCATTTATTATCTATTGCCATGTCAGTGCCAAATGATATTCGTACGGTAGGTAGATAAAAACTTTATATATTTTTATATTGTCCATCACATTAAAAACATTTAAAAAGCATCCACCTGTTCTTAAGACCTCTTTACTTTGATCAGGTGGTCATCTTCGATTCGGTACGTTGTAATATCATTCCGATCTTGCATTTCTTCAGCGTAGTTCTAAATAAGTATTTGAATTAGTTTGATACATGATAACCGAGAGTCTCAAAAACATACCTCTGCTGAAATAATTAACTCAAAGTCCTGACCAATATCGATTTTCAGTAATCGTCGGAGAATAAATTTCAAGTTTGAAACTTTAGTTGAAACTAGAAAGATACAAAAACGTTTAAAAAATGTTATGCAATTTGAAGACGTTTTATTACCAGGGACTTGTTTTTGAATTTGTCTTTTGTTTTCGTCGGGATTTTCAGTGTCTGCTATTTTCAGAGCTAGAAAAAGGGTGAAAGTTAGTGATATAGTTAGTGGTATAGAAGATATAAATCAAACTTCTTACTTATAAAATTTTGTTTTATCTTGTCCCTTTTCGTTTGCACAACTGCCACAACCGGTTCGCCAAGTTTGTCGATCAGTTGAGGTATACGTGGATTCTCTTCTAGGAACGACTTTCTTTCCTTTGAATCACTCTTTTTTAGGTATTCAGGGTAAATAGTCTTTAGGTAGTACTTTTCACCGTCTTTTCGAAGCGCCTCCGTCACAGGTTCTCGATCTAGCGTTGTTACATTGCCAATTCTCGAGATGACATGATTAAAATTATAGTAGTATTGGTTCATGTCATAAATGGGATTTCTTTTTAATATCAATGTTCGAAGTGACTTGAGTCGATTCAGTTCGGCCACCGATTTCCAGTCATTAATTTGATTGTTTTGTAAATCGAGCCAACTCAGAGCAGGAAACAAATTAGTTTTGCTTTCGAGATCACTTGCATCGGAGAATGAAATAAAGTTAATTTTGCAGTGAGATAACTCGAGTGTGTCAAGGCTGGAAGATAGTTAAAAAATTGTTAGAATAGAAAAAGAAATTGCATCAAAATATAATACCTAGAAAGACTTCCTAACTTGCAAATTTCGTTCCAGTCACTAATGGGATTCTTGCTTAGGCTGATATATGTCAAACTCTTCAAGTTTTCGTGTACATTGGTTATCTGAACAATTGAGTTGCCAAAGAGGTTTATCTTTTGGAGTTTCGGCCACAGACTGAAACACCGAGAGACATCACTCCAAGTGTACTTCAAGTCACCGAGTACTATTTCACGTAAGTTGTCAAGCTCGCCTTGGTAAGATTCAAGTTCATCTTCAGTGATGGTCTGCAGTGGATTGCCGGTGAGGATGAGCTCCCAAAGTGATTTTGTGATTTGAGATATTTGAAAAACTGTTCTCCAATTCGATAGTCTATTTAAGGCTAAATCGAGTGATATTGCTTTCAAATGTGCAAACTTGGTCTGGTCAAACGTTCCGCAGGAAGAAATGCGAGCGTTTGCCAGATTAATGTGCTGCAAATTGGTCACATTCTTCAGACTTTGCATCAGCTTGTCAAAACCGATGTACTCGGTAACGCGCCGGTGTCCCGGTTCTTCTGCACCAGTTCAATCTCTTCCACCGGTCGGTCATCACAGTATTTGGCGTACAATGCTTCGATAAATGAACAAGTTTCATCTTGGTTGTCCATCGTACATTGCCGGTGTTGGTCTGCACAGAAGATAAACAAAGTGTGTGGATCTCAATAGTCAGAACATTCAAAGTGATCTCGGTTGGAATAGACTGTTTTCAAACAAAATTATATTTTTTTTGCAAAATGTGTGCTAAGATGATAAGATACCTCATCACCAGCCAATTAACCTTGGCTGCTGAAGAAGAATGTCTTCAGTGGTTACCACCACCTTCAGTGGGCCTCCTCGGAGAGTTGCATCAGTTGACAGTTGAGAGTACTTCTGCTCGGAAATCATAACCATGGCAATGAAGTGATAAGCCGCCCGTCTACCGATAAGAGCAGTGTTTGCAGGCCTGCAGAGGCCAAGAAGAGGCAAGAGGCATCACTCTGGTTATTGCGTGGATTGTCTTCTGCCAAATCCGCGTGGAGTGTGCCACCTTCCGTGTGCTGAAGAACCAGCAAAGCAGTTGAAATTGGCTATTCATCATGTCGCTGCTAAGCATCCAGTTCAGCGCCGACCAGGACAAGTTTCTTCGAGAGTTTCTGCGCTTGTCCTTTGCCGAGCAGTTGTTCGCCGACTGTACACTCTACTGCTGGGCAGAAGATCACTCAGGTACGGCATTGTTGTCCAGTCAGATTAAGCTGGTAACTAATCGGATACATTTTAACATAAGGAATCAGCTCAACTCATCCTCGAACTTACCGCACCTTCAAGTGCCACCGACTAGTTCTGTCGGCGTACTCGGAGTTTTTTCGACACTGCTTCCTCGATTCCGCTAAAAGTGAAGTCTCATCACTCTTTCTTGATATTGAGCCACGCACGCTGGAGAACATTCTCAGACTAATTTACACTGGTCAAATTGAGATTACTCAATCGGAGCTGGAGCTGTTCTTTAACGCATCCACCAAACTCAGTCTAAAAGACTTTAAAATTGCCAATTCCCATGAAGTGTTAAGTCTGGATGCTGAACAGAATCACCTGAAGCGGCGACTGACACAGGACGAATCGCAAATGCAGCAGAAGCTGACAAAGCACCATTCTAAAATGGAGCACAAAGGTATGGCCAAACTCTTGGTAGCGTACAAACAGATTACTAATTCTGTAATACCTTTTCAGAGCTAGATGACATGGCCCGAAGAGAAGAGTCTCTAAATGCAATTTCCGAAGAACCTCCAATGATTGAGCACCTGGGTCTCGTCAGTCAGTCTGGTGCAGGCAAAAATGTGAGCTTTACCGGTTCGGTAGTCAACCCTTTGCAGTCGACAGAGGCGGCAAGTCCTTCAGCAGACGGAAGTACCGGCAGCAACTACACCTGCAACATCTGTCAGAAGCAGTATGCGTACAAGATATCGCTCAATAAACATATCAAGAGTGCTCACGCCAACTGAACTGCCCGGCCACCCCATTCATCCGCTCCATTCATCCATTCATCTGTTCAGGCAGTCCTGCTTCTGCCACTGCTGACCATGTTTGCCGCTGCTGGCCACTGACGGCACTGCACGTTTGCCATTTATGTGCCGCACTCAATGTCCAAATGTGCATCTGCATAACTAATTCATAATGCACAACAATTCGGCCACCAATAAACACATGCATGGACACGCTGTGCTCAGTGAACGCGCCGACACAGACACAGACACACACACACACGACACTGGCCCAGTTGTTCACCTGTCCATTTCTAGAGAGGAGCACTCCTTTAATTAAAACATTGGAACTGACGAGTGAAGTCAACGCGGGTTTCTGCTGCGGCTACAATGGCATGCTCAAACTGCAGAACTGATCATCCGCTTATTCAGTGCCGCTGCCGCTGCTGCTGGTTCTGACGCACTACGCGGTGGAATTTTGCAACACATGCACAAGTTGTGCCCATTAAGCGCGCCAAATGAGTACACACAGAGGCTCGCACAGCTCGCTACTGTCTCGCTTTCACTGGCGTTCGAGGGTGTGGATCGTCGCCGTCAGTTGCCTGGTTTCACCACTGTCCAGGCAGTGTGTGTGTTCTGTCTTCAAGGCTCCCTTCTTCTTCGGAGAACTACCATTAGCACTGTCTACTACGCTGTACACCCCGCGCTTCGGGTTCTTTCTTCTTTGCAGCAGTACGGCATTGCAGTGCTCGCTGCACACACACGAATGCGACACACTCCAGTTTGGCGTTCACTCGACGGCAACAGACAGGCACTGGTCGTCCAGTCAGACAGCACCACCACTGAATGGCTGAAGACTGAAGCCACTGGGCGACTGGATGACTCACTGACACTGCAGTGGCACCAATGGCGCCAGGCGCCAAACAGTAATTCGGGTCCTCGGCAGCTGCTGTCACCCGTTGCTTTTGTGCGATCATGGCGGTTGTTGGTTAGTGGTTGTGCTTCTGTAGCACTAATGTCAGTCGGTGCATGCAGCCGCACAGACAACCAGTCACAGGCGGCATCAGTTGGAGTATATTTATTTACGACCGATACGAGAGGCAATCCACACCGTGGACTCTGGTGGCGTGTCTAACCTGCTGCCTGCTGGCAATCAGAGCCGATAAACGGCAACGGCAACAACGGCAGCAATCACAGTGACTGTGACAAAGGCAGACTGGGGTGTCTGTCTGTCTGTCTGGACCGGTCGCTAACTCTAACTCCTAGCAAACGGTTCGCAGAATGTGACCGGTGGTAATTGAGTTGCCGTTTGCAGATGCACAGGTAATGGTACTGGTAATAGGAGCGCTTGCACAGTGCACAAAGGAAGGCAATGAGGACACTGCAGCAGCAGCACTACAGCGGTAAAGAGCGGCAAAATCCTGAATTGCGAGAATTCCCACAGGCAATATGATTCAATTGTAGGTGTTAACACACACTCACTCACAGTTTACAGCAGTGATAGCGGAGTGGAGCAAAACATCGCCTAGCAAACATCGTCTTCATATGGACATTGGAGATATGGCCGTCTGTGCCTCCTCTGTCTTGCCCAGTGCTTTGCCGCCAGTGCTCTCAGTGTCACATCATCACCACCACCACCACCATCACATCATCATCCTCGTCATTTATTGCCCTCACTCGGCCAAGCGACTGGACAGCCATGCGACAGCAAGGCCAAAGGCTGCGTGGCCTGAGTGGAAGGTGGGGAGCAGGGGCCAAGCTGAAGTGAGTGGCCACTTCTGGAAGCTTCAGCAGTGACCGGTGAATATGTGAGACAGTGTGCTAATCAATTCAACGGCGGCACAACTTTTGGCGCTTCCATCGCATTGGCTGGTGGCTGCCATCTCTGCACAGTGTGGTGAGACCGCAGTGAGCGCACTGCGCAGGCTCGTGCCACTGCGGCAGTCTCTCTCGCTGCTCACCACACCTAAAAGAGCGATCTCTGCCAACGGCCGTCATTTCCTTTCTGTTGGCCGCTCTGTGCAAGTCACTTCGTCTGAGCAGCTTGTCACCACCGCGACTTGACTCTCCATTCTCAAGTATTCTCCCTATCTCTCTTTCCCTCACCTAACTCAACCGTCATCGAAGATGCGCGAAATCGTCCACATTCAGGCTGGTCAGTGCGGCAACCAGATTGGCTCCAAGTTCTGGGAGGTCATCTCCGACGAGCATGGCATCGACCCTACCGGCACCTATCATGGCGACAGCGATCTCCAGCTGGAGCGCATCAACGTCTACTACAATGAGGCCTCCAACGGCAAGTACGTGCCTCGCGCCGTCCTCGTCGACTTGGAGCCTGGCACCATGGACTCGGTCCGCTCGGGCCCCTTTGGTCAGCTCTACCGGCCTGACAACTACGTCTTCGGCCAGTCTGGTGCCGGCAACAACTGGGCCAAAGGCCACTACACTGAGGGTAAGTGGAGAAGCAGAAGAACAAAGGAGCGAGCGAGAGAAAGAGGAGCGCGCGCGCTTTGAGGCGCCGGCCGGCTTCTTGACGTTGACGCTGTGTAACACTCGTTCTTTCTTCTTTCTCCTTCTCAAACAGGCGCTGAACTGGTGGACGCTGTGCTCGATGTCGTTCGCAAGGAAGCCGAGGGCTGCGATTGCCTTCAGGGCTTTCAGATGACTCACTCTCTGGGCGGTGGTACTGGCTCCGGCATGGGCACCCTACTTATCTCGAAGATTCGCGAGGAGTACCCTGACCGCATCATGAACACATTTTCTGTTGTTCCCTCCCCCAAGGTGTCTGACACCGTCGTTGAGCCCTACAACGCCACCCTCTCTGTCCACCAGCTGGTCGAGAACACCGACGAGACTTTTTGCATTGATAACGAAGCCCTCTACGACATCTGCTTCCGCACTCTGAAGCTCACAACGCCCACCTATGGCGATCTTAACCACCTTGTCTCTGTGACCATGTCTGGCGTGACTACCTGCCTCCGCTTCCCTGGCCAACTGAACGCCGATCTGCGCAAACTGGCTGTCAACATGGTGCCCTTCCCTCGCCTGCACTTCTTCATGCCTGGCTTCGCTCCCCTGACCTCGCGTGGATCTCAGCAGTACCGTGCCCTGACTGTGCCCGAGCTGACCCAGCAGATGTTCGACTCGAAGAACATGATGGCCGCCTGCGACCCGCGTCACGGCCGCTACCTGACTGTTGCTGCCATCTTCCGCGGCCGCATGTCCATGAAGGAGGTGGACGAGCAGATGTTGAATGTCCAGAACAAGAACAGCTCGTACTTCGTCGAGTGGATCCCCAACAACGTCAAGACCGCCGTCTGTGACATCCCACCCCGTGGCCTGAAGATGTCTGCCACCTTCATTGGCAACTCAACCGCCATCCAGGAACTGTTCCGTCGCATCTCTGAACAGTTCACCGGTGAGTTCTATTTTGGCTAAGTTTTAGAGCTTTTTCAAAACTAACAACTTTCTTCTCCCTTTTCAGCCATGTTTCGACGAAAAGCTTTCTTGCACTGGTATACTGGAGAGGGCATGGACGAAATGGAATTTACTGAAGCCGAATCGAACATGAATGATCTGGTGTCGGAGTACCAGCAGTACCAAGAGGCCACCGCTGAAGACGAGGGAGAATTCGAGGAGGAGGAGGAGCCCCCACAGGAGGCTTAAGCGCATGTGAGCTAGATAGCAGCTGGCTTTTAGCACCACCACCCAACACCATCCTATCCCCAACAGCCACGGCAACAATGGCTCATTTTGAAGTACATTTTTATTTTATTCTTATTTTAATTAATCCTTCAATGACCACCACATGGAGAATAAACTGAGCCGATTCTTAATTTCCAAATTCTTAGACTGACCGTATGAAGGGAACACACTGATGTTTTCTCCTCCCTCCCTCTCTCTGTACTCTGCCGCGATCTACTTGCATTAAATCTGCTTTGAACTTGAATCTTGTTAGTCTCGCAAGAAGTGCTGCCTGCCGCGTCTGTTTCGAGTCAAGCACCGGCGTCCGAGAATAGCCTGCGCCATCACTGGAGGAGAGCAGTGCGCCGTCTGCCGCTGCTGTCACTGACACGTCCCTCCAGAAGACGAAGACGAAGCCCGATGTTCTTGGCGAAGCAGTGCCCACAAGTCATTGATCAGTGGCAACAGCCGCCAGACTGGGAAGAGAAGTGTACCTCCGGAGAAGGGCAGCGGCAAACCGTCTCTCAACACACACACTCTGATGGTGTCCTATTTTGCTGCAGCAACCGGCCTCCATTGGGTAGCTCAAGTAGGAAAAAAGTAGCGCAAAAAACTTGTGGCCGGTCAGCAGCCTCAGCTCCACACTCACCGACGACGACGACGAATACGACGACGTCGGCGATTCAACTCGACCACATTAGCGAGCGAGCGCGTTTAGCGTTGGCGGTTCACTGAAGTAGATTTCGATCTTGACGCCTTCCAACGCCGACGCCCGTAACCAATTTGGGATAGAGGAGAACACTGCTCACTCACTCACTCACTCACTCGCACAGTGTCTGACTGTCTGTGTGTTTGTGATTAAGACACGAAGAAGAGGTCACTGGACTCGGTCGGCGTCATCGCTCGCACTCGACGCCGGAGACGGCAGCGACGACGGCGGCGGCGGGCGGCAGTGGCAGTTGGACGATACAACAATGGCAGCAAACGGTGACACAGGCAGCAATGTCGTGCTCTGCACACTAATTGATTGGCCCAATGGTCCCAGCAGACAGGCGGCAGCCAGGAATGAACAATTCAGCAGTCTGGCCACCAATCTCTCCTCTCCCCTTCTCGGTGGACACACAATTCAGCAGCGGCGGCAGTTCAGCAGCGAAGCGAGGACAACAATGGGAGCAACCCGAACCTCGTTAACCTGTCTGCTCGGTGACACACATTGCCGAGATGCGCCCGTCTTCTCTCTCTCTCTCTCTCTCCTCTCTCTCTCTCTCTCCTCAACCGACGACAGACTGTCCGGTGGTGTCAGTTGCCTGAGAAGCTTGTCTGACTTTACCAATTCCAGTAATCTCTGCTGCTAGTTTTCTTTTCTTAAACTCTGCACAAGTGCCAAAATAGCTGTCAATTCCGTTGGCAACAGCTTCTGTCGATCAGTTGTGCCGCGTCAGCAAAGGGTTAAGGCATTTAGTGTGTGTGTGTGTGTGTGCGTGTCCTACCCAAAAGAGTGGATTAATCTAGCCAATTGACAAGTGGATAATAGCTGAGAAGAGTAGTAGTAGTAGGCTGTGAATGCGTGTACCTGCTTGTCGATGATTAACGTTGAGTGGTAGTGCTGGTGGTAGTGCTGGTGGTAGTGATGGTGGCAACGGTGCTAGGTCGGCGGAGTCTCAGTTCCGATTAGCTTCGCCGTCCACTGCTGTGATTGCCTGACACGCTCCAATCGGTCGCAGTGACAGCTCACACCAGTACCGGCATTGTCTGGGGGTGACAGGCGCCAGCAGAGGGCACATTCTCATTCACACACACTGACATGCAACTACCACAACCGCCACCATCAGCATCAAATTGAGCAAAGAAATGGACGAACGCGCGTGGCATCCTTTGCATCGTGGCACATCCCTTCTCCTGCTCCGGATCATCGCCTCGAGACGCCGCCGGTCGACGGCATCAGCAGCAGCATCACCGCGACTGAGAAGAAGCGCCTTCTCTATTTTCTCTCCCGCATCTTCATAATTGGCCGCCGCCACTGCCGTCGTCGTCGTTGTTGAGGTTGAGACCTCGACGTCGCCTCTGATCGCCTCAGAGAGTACTCTCTCACTCACTCTCTCTCTCTCTGGGTTTAGGCGGCAGCAGAGAGAACAAATGGTTTGCACACTGCAGACACTGTCTGTTTATTCATTGTGCCTGTGCTCTGTGCACTGACACTCACTGGTTGGCGGCGGCGGCTGCCACATTCTTGCGGAGCCACATTTCGCAGATCTTCACGTAGTGCTGGTCATTGGATTGACGGGCCGTGTCGAGCACTCGAATCACGTTGGAGCGCTGACCAAGCGAAACCGCCAGCAGATAGGCCAGCTTTAGCTTGCCCGCCTGCAGGTAGGCCTCAATGCGAAGTTTGTCATCGGACAGTAGCTTGATCAGCGACTCGGATAGCTCCACAAACTTGGCCCGTGCACTCTGTTCCAGGGCGCTGTTCGACTGCCTGGCCGTCGGCCAGTCCAAGACCAGCTTGATGGCGCCGATGCAGCTGGTGACAATCTCATCCGACAGCTTATTCATCAGCGCCTGCAAACTTGCCGGCCCTGGCGACACTGGCGGTGGTGGCGTGCCCGCTGACCGACTGCCCTGTGACATGGTCCGCGAGAAGGACATCGAACGAGAGGCGGTCAGTGGATTGGAGAAGAAGCCAGACTCAGAGGGGTCACCAGGAGAAGGAGCAGCAGCAGCAGGTGATGCTGAGTTGTGTTCGGCCATACAGGAGGAGCGCACATAGACGAGCAGTTGACCGAGCAAATCGAGCATGGTCGCCGCACTTGAATTCTTCTCCAGCTCGTGCGCCAGCAAGAAACCAGCCGTCATCTTGTAGACGAGACTTCTATTCAGCTGATGTTCCTGTGTGTGTGTGTGAAAGTAAAGGGCAAACAAGAGCGCTCATTAGTGTCGTTAGTTTCTTTAGGCTTATTTTCTTTCTCTGTGGTGATTGCAGCTCCCGTGCTAATCTAATCCGTCATTTGATAGCTATAATTATCATCACCATCCAGTGGTCTTCCATCGCTCAACTATGCTCCCTTTTTTTGCTGGCGATTCACCCCTTAAATGAGCCTTTCTTAGCTCTTAGCCACAAACAAGACAAAAGGCATTCAACAGTCTTAAGCTTCAATTTGCCTTGACAGCCACTGGCAGCGATTGGCAGCAACCTAAAGTACTTACCACAAAAGTACTTTGGTGCACTGTGAACGAAACACACCGACCATCAAATTAATGAAAGCTGTGGTGAAAATGGGAAGCAACCTCTGCGGCGCGACACTCTGCCAAATAGCGCTGCACTTTGATGGAGTAACCAAAGAGACAGGATCGCCAGAGCCCGATCGTCAGCACTGAACTGACAACAAACAAAGAGGACGACAGCAAGTCAGGTTATTTCTTGTCGACGGTGGCAATTCTCTCGAACTGAACGATTGGTGTGTATGTGTGTCTGATATTTAGCGCTGACATTGATCGAAATGGATGATGGTGTTCCTCTGGCACGCAACACTGGGAAACACAGGCATACACCACTGCTCTGCCCTGAGTCACCGATTGAAGTTCCTCCTGCCAACAGCTACTTATTCACTGCACTTTCGGTACAACAATTCGTCAGTTTTCGCTAAAAGGCGAACAGGTGACTGTTGTGTTCCGTGTCTGTGTGCCGTTGCCAAAGCCGCGCTGGTAAAGCTCCACTTTTGTTGTCTCTAGTGTTTGAGGCGGCAGCTAGTTACGGCACTCATCACTCGTCACCCACGTAATTCGAGTCATTCACAGAGGTAAACAAGTGGAAATTAGCACAAGCCAAAGGTGTCCAACTGCGCTGTGAAATGCTAGATGACCATATGTGCACAGAGACGCGCACAGATGATGGGCCGCCTGCACACTTCCTCCTAGCTACCAAGGATGACAGTTCAAATAAGATTCTTAAAGGCTTACCTGAATGATGCGCAGGGAATGGCGAAATCCCTCCTCTAGACTGTCGCTAAAGTACAAAATCATTAGCGCAGCTATCTGACTTTTTCTCACCAAGTCATGCTCCAGCAGTGTGGGTGGGAAATGTGATCGGCCGGTAAAGCTGACAGCCAGCTCCGACTGGAAAGCACGCAAGACCAGGCCACTGGGCGGCAGATATCGATTCGACGACGGCTGGTGATCACCGTCGTCGGTCGAGAAGAGGGACGTCAGCGGGTACTTTACCCTCTTCAGCTTGAAGCGCTTCAAAATGTCAATCTGCACCTCAATCAGGCGAATCTGCTTGAGTACATCTTTCTTTTCGACGTGTAGGCACCCCGGTTTTAGCTTGACGTACTCCACGTTGTGCAGGTACATATTGCAGTTGTCACGGGCCTTCTCCAGGTGAGTTATCCGACGGTAAAGCAGATCAAAGCTGTCCATGTCGGTGGCCGCCGTCGAATCATCATCAGCCACCGCATCACTGCTTGCTGTGCGCTGACTGAGGAAGAAGCAGTTGATTTGCGTGATGGCAGCCCGAAGGTAGTCGCTCATGAAGATCTGCACTCGATATAGCGAGTTAAAGAACTCATTCTTGGCCAGGTGCCTGCAAATGGCGATCAGCGAAGACCACAAAACGGCAAGTTGCGGGTCGCTTTGACGAATTGCGGCAAAAAACGCCCCCAGAGATCCCCTCGTTTGAGCAGGAATGAATAGACTGTTCAGAAAGTGACTACAGGTGTTGGCAGAAGCGGCCTGCTCACGGTTTAGTCCGATAAAGTACTCGACGGCTTCTTTCCAGTAATGGTGCTCCACGTAAAAGTGCAGCAGATCATCGGCCGTTCCGTACTGCTTAATGTAGTACACAATTTCCTGGTATATGCGAGGCTTCAGGTGTGATCGCTGCTGAAGAATTGCGCTTGGTGTTGTCATTTGGCTAGTGCTCTGACTGGGGTGAACCAAATCAGTGCGGTCGCTGAGAAAGTCGTATTTGCCCGCCAGAATTTGGTTGCACTTCTCTTTGATGGACATCGGCTGAAGGTTCGTCGAATTACTGCGCACTAAAATGTCGACAATGTTCTTCAGTGTTTGCTGGTCATCTGAGGCCCGTGCGGCCTGATCAAAGTACCGATTAAACTTTCGACGAGCATCGGCAAACTGCAAGATGCTTTAAGCAGATAATTGCCCAGGTCTTCCAAATTGAGCTAGAATCGAGGCCGTACTTTTTGGCAATGTCAATCGCCAGCTCAAATCGCTCCATTTCAAGAAGTTTCTCTTGCAATTTTTGAATATTATTGCTGAGCACATAGCCGATCATCTCTTTTGTGCCGTAGTTGGAGTTGATCATCATGCGAATGACATCCAAACGGTCGAGGTACAAGCTTAGCTGTTCAATCTCCGGAATTCGCTCCTTCCGATGCTCCTGACTGAGGTACTCCTCAATGGAGATACAAGTGGACATTAGGAGTGAGCGAATCATCTCAATGAGCAGCGTTGAGTCCACGTAACGTGAGTCAGTCGTCTCGAGCAAAGGGGCGCAGATTTTGTCAATAATAAACTTGCAGCATCGCTTTTGGTCGGAGTGCAAGTGCAGAATCGCCAAGCACAATGTCACACTAGGTGCTGTTTCGTAGACAAACTCAAAACGGCGCGAATCATTGGCCGCTTCATCGCCTGGCAGCAAGTACCAAACGGTGCGTCGATTGGCCGTGCTCGATGTGGATGAGTTTGATGAGTGCGTACTTGCCCTTCGTGTCTTTTGTTTTAGGTGCACATAGCAATCATTGCAAACGCGCACGTGTGAGTTGATGTTAATCTCCGGAATGAGAAAGGTGTTGGCCGAACAGGCTTGACAGACAACACGGCCGCATCGGCGACAGTGGTGGCGGCGGTTAATCTACAGATGAAGACAAATGTTAGTAAATGCAAGTTACAGTTTCACTCTTCACTTCTCTTCACTTTACCATGCTGAACCGAACGAGATGACAGATCATGCAATGCGTCTCCTGTGCGTCTGAAACCCACTGATCTCTCGAGGGAATCTTCTCCGGTACTACAAATGTGTTGGTGCTGCGATTAGTGATGCTCAACGAGTCGTTGAACGACGAGGATATTTGCGTTAGATCAGCTGCAAAAATGAAAAGATGATAAATTTTTTTCATTTTTTCAACTCTTACTCGTACCTGAGCTATTAAAGGAGTGTGCATCATAGATTTCAATGTACACCGATTTCTGTGCGTATCGCTCCACCAGTTCATCCGCTTGGATCAGCTTGTACTGGTTGATGATCCTCTCGAGAGAGTCAATTTCGCAGTTCATCAGCAGCTGCTCGATAGCAACACTGGGCTGGAGGCCAGCTTGAGGTAGTCGCCGCGAATCTTGGCACCAAGCAGCTTCACCATCTCAATGCCCAGCTTGTACTGCTCGTAGCTCTCCACCAAAGTGAAGTTCATTCGTTTTCGGTAGTACGTCGCCAGCAAGTCCACCAGAAAGCTGCGCAACTCCAGATTGTCCACCAGGTTGAGCGTCTTCTCTACAATGGCAATCACATCCGCCGACTGCAGCTGGTCCACACAGGCGTTAAACAGCTGCCGTAAGGATGCATAGTCGTTCAGTTCACTGTAGGCGTGAATGAGCAGCTCAATGTGCAAATCACAAGTCTCCTTCTCCAGGCCTTTAATTTTGTACCAGTCAATTGCCAGGTGGAATCGCTTCTTTGTTTTGATAATCGTCAGCACGTCAATGCTCTCCAGGTTGTCTTTGGAAGCTTCCAGTTCTTCAGTCCGGTCAGCTGGCCAACTGCTGCGTAGAACTCAATTTCACAGAGAACTTTTTCCAGTTTTTTCCGACTTTCCAGTGAGTCCACGCCAAAAATGCTCTCGTCCTCTTGGATGCTCTGCAACACAGTCGAATCAATCGAGTTGCCATAAAGGTTTCATCGTAGTTCTCCGAGTAGGTAAGCAGTCGGCAAACCACTTCGCACTTCATCTTTGAGTCGCCGGCAATTTGAAAGGCAAACTTGGCGTTCTTCTCAATAAAAGCTAATCTCGAGAACACGGCGTCCTGCAGTAACTGGTAAGAGTTTCCCTCTTCAGGATCAGCAGGCACTGTGGAGATGTTGTCGATGTAGCGAAAAAGCTCATACACTTGCTTGTACTTTTGATTAGCGATACAGTACTCCAGTGTCTTTATTACCGCAGGGTGGCCGGAAACGATTCGCGGTGGAAGGCAAGCGATATAGTCGAAGTGGCATCACCGTAGAAAAAGTTGCTTTTGATTCGCTCGACCCACCTCAGGAGAGGCGACTGCTCGGCAATGTGCATGTTCAATGTGGAAGGGGAGGAGGGAGAAACACTGGCCACCTGCTGATCATTGATCAGATTCAGAATGCGCAGCAGCTCCACTAGCACTGAGCACTTGCCGTTGAAGTAGGTGAGAACTTCGTTGTTGATCAGCGGTTGAAAGGACTGCTCAAAAGAGCTGTCGCCAAAAGAGGCGTTCACCTCTTCAGCAGCGAAAAAGTTTTGCACGAATGAGCTTTGAATGGACCGCTCGGCAAAGGCGTCCACTCCCTGAGAGTAGAACTTGATCAGCTCAAAGAGGCAAGGGTTGACTAGTTCATTGACGAAAAAGCGTAGATTGCAGTCAAGCAGAAAACAGGTGGCAATGGAGGGACAGTAGACAGAGCAGAGGACGCCGATGAGGTTAACTTTCATGATCAGCGCCATGTCGTCGATTATCTTTGGCGAAATTTTGCTTTTGATCACCATTGAGCAGAGAATGGCGGAGGGACTTTGCTTCAGGATCGAAAAGTATGAAGCAGTGTAGATGAAGCTCGAATCAGCTGCGCCCTCTTTGCTGACCTGCAGATTGCGTTTTTTGCACTCCACCAGCGCTTTGCTTACTTTGCGAACGTACAGCAAGAGTGTCTTGAGGTAGTGAAACTTTCCCGCCGGACAGTGGTCTGCAATTTTGTCAAAGAGTGTCAGCAAGAGTTGTGAGTCCTTGCGAAAGTGCATTTCAGCATCGCTGGCAGAGAGCAAGTCTGGGTCGTCAATGAGGCGATTCTCCAGGTAGTTCAGGTGACGGTAGAACTCGCTGTAGGCTCGCCTCAGCTCCGCCTCAAAGCGCAACGTGGTGATAAAGGATTTGGCGTCCAGTAGGGGCGAAGATGTCAACGACTTCTGAAAGTAGTCGCCGACGGAGAGCTGGCTGGTGTTGATGCTGTGAGCCAGGTCGGAGATCAATCGCTGAAAGTGAACCAAAAACAGCTCCACCTTCTCGGGAAAGACCTGCCCACCTGTGACACCGGTGCCCGTCTGGTACAGTTGGCTGCTGTTCTGCACAAAGATTGCCTCCAGTATGGCCTGACTTACTTCCAGCGAAGGACTGGCACAGAGAGAGTAGTCAATCATGAAAATCTTCTTGGTTACATTGTCCACTCTGTCCATCTTTTGCAGCATCTCGTAGACGACTGATTGGATCTTTGACGAGCGAATTCCCAGATTGGCAATTTCTCCGGTTTTAAACTTAGGGCTCACATCTTCAGTTGACAGTAACCGGCCGAGAGTGGTTGAGGCATCGGCAAAGCTGGATTGAATTTTGCCAATTTTTGAGTGTAGCTCCGAAAAGTACTCTAGAAGTTGGAGTTCTTTCAGCTCTTTAGAGTTCTTTAAATCGTCCTGAAAAAGTCGAGCAATTTTGCTGGCATTCTCCAGGCTGTTTTCAATCAGTGTGTAGCACAGCAGCTGAGTGTACGAGGCCAACATGCAGGAAATAAGTGAAGTACTCAGGTGACCAGTGCTTTTCTGGTGGTCGGTGTCACTGCTGGCGGCAGAGATGAGATCGCGATTCATGTCCATTTGGTTAGAGTCCTCATATCCTTCTGCTTCTGCTTCTGCCTCTACTTTTTCCGTATGGTCTTCTCTGGCCTTAATGCTGCTTTGAATGGCACTTATGTTCTTGTAGAAAGCAGGTCGAATGACGTCGTACCGGAACCTGGCATCTCCGACGTGTCTCATCAAAGCGGCAATTCGTGCCTTGCACTCCTCAAAGTCGATCTTTTGCCAGACTTGAGGCGCATTGGAATCAGCCTGACCATGGCTAAGTGAATACATATCAGAGCTTGTCTTGTAGAGAGTGTCCTTCAAAAGCTCAAGTATTTTGGGAATGATCCAATTGGGGCACAGAAAGTACGTGGTCTTTGATAAATCGGACATTATCTTCTTCCTCATCAGTTTGTTGGTGTCGTCAACCACTGAGCTCTGTCTCGTATTGGACAGCGTTTCATCAAGGTAGTCGTCATCCTCTGAACTATTCAAGTTGAAGTGGTGATTAAAGTCGCTCTTTGTGAGAAACAGCAAACTGAAAATATTTTCCATAATTTCAATGCGAAACTCAATGGGCATGATGTCTTCAATTAAGTTCTTTATCTGAACCGTATCAAAGTAGACGTTCTCATCCTCTTTTGAGAGAATACAAAAGAATATCAAGCGAAGGATGACAAAACCTTTAAGCACCATTGCCTCCTTCAGGTCGTACTGGCTGATCAGCAAACATATTTCATCGTACACAACTTCTTTAAAAGAGCTTAAATTTTCACTCGTAGGCTTCAGCTCAAGGAACCCATGACCAGATAGAATTTTAAGTGGCGAGCTGCCGGAAAGCAACGAAACGATAATTTTGTAGCAAAAGCTGCTTCGATCAAGGTTGCCCTGGTTGATGTGAGTGTGACACCAGTCAGCAAAGGTGAGAACAAATCGCAATTTGCAGACCATCCGAGAGAAGATCTGATCACCGTCCTCCTTATCAAAGTTTTCACACTCATACTTGAGGAGCAAATTAGAGAGATTCGTTTCAAAGCGTGATATTCTTTCGATGAACAGTGCAGCTTCATTCTGACTGGAGCTAATTAAATCATACAGCGAGATGACGATGAGAAGTATTTGCGTTTTAACAGGCAGCCGGGAATATCACAAGGATTTTTGTGGTTATTGCAGTAAACTTTGCAAAACTGTGCCAAGAAGTGCTTGTTCTCATGCACAGCCAGAAGAAAACATTCTTTAAGATTAAAAAACTTGGGTGATTCAGTATTGAAGAAACTGACTCTATACTTTAAATTTGCAAAACGAATTGAGTAAATGGAGGTTATTAGTTGTGGCGTAAAACGAAACAAACAGCTAGAGTACAGATCTAACAGGTGGTCTCTTTGAGAACTCTTTTGCGGGCTTTGAAAGTACTCAATGATTTGGCACAGAAGATTTTCGTCATGCAGAACAGCGTCTGGGCAACGAAGTAAAATGTCCGTCATCTGTCGCTTGTTTTCATTTTTTAACGTATGAATGAGGGCTTGTAAGTAATTTTGTCGAATAGATTCAGTTTTCCTTCGTTGAGACTGTGAAGTTGATTGTAGCGCTTTGAAAAGACGTTGATTACAAATGAGGTAAAGGTGGAGGATTGGAAGAGTGAATTTTTCAGCTTTATGATCATACTCTGGATGTGCTGCTCTTTTTCCGATGTCTTGATTGCCTCTAGACTTGTGTAAAAGTCGAGCACATCTTCGCACTTGAGACCAGCATGTAGCAGGTGATTTGAGCAGATCAGGTAGAGCTGGCTGTAATTGCGATCACTGATCAGGTCAAAAGTGGCTCGATTTTCATCATTGTCAAATAAATTATCAAACAGAGAAATCACAGATTGAAGTTGAGTGGCAATTAGATGAATTAACCAGGACTGCGTACTATCACAGATGTTTGAATGAAAGAGGTGAGCGATGTGATTTATAAGTTGCCGCAAGTGGTTTCCGAACGCTTCCTGATCAAGTTGATCATCTTCAATTGGAAGACTGGGTAAAAGGACGTCCTTGAAGAGAACAAAGTTTCCAGTTTTGCAGGCTAGGTCTATTTGATGCAACAATTTGTTCAGACCTTGTTGCAGCGAAATTAGCCGGCACCACAGAAAGTTGTCCAGGCGGATCGCCGTTGGCTGAGCTACTTGAGAGTCCATCGTTCGTGAGCTTAACCGGAAACGTTGGTGATGCTCAAACGGAGGTCTAATGTCAAGACCAGTCTAGTAAGTGTCATGGACGATGACCACTGATCATCCAACTTTAGACACTTGGGTGTTTGCAGATGATAACACAAGTGATTTCTTGTTTACATTTTCCAGGCGGGCAAAGCAAGCGCAGCTACATCTGCAGGCTGAAAAGCTGACTAGCGCAAAGATGCCAAGAAAATACAACAAAAGTTTTCTAAAATGTGAATTTAAAAACTAAAGGTTGTTTTTAAGACTTTTTTACTTAAAAAATTTAATTTGAGTTTTCTTTATGAAGTAGCTCAACACAAGTCACTCATAACACCTAGAGACACTACGCATTGTGCACTAAAACAATCATTGCACTAAAGTTCTGTCATTTTAGTGTCAACAGTGACACTAAATATATAAAAAATAAAAAAAATAATTTTTAATCTTTTTAATCTTTTTATCAATCTTGAATCTAATCTTGATAAAAAAGAACTTTAGGCAATGTGAGTCATAGTCAAGCAGGCAATAAACAACCCAAAAAGGACATCTAGAACCACGTCCGCTTGTAAGCATTAAATTCGTTTTAAGGGGAAGTTGCATTGAAACGCCCATTTCGCAAAACAAAATTTTTTATTGGCGTTATTCCAGGAAGAGCCAGAATCTATCCATCTATCTTTCTGAAAGTTGACCACAAAAAAAACAAAAAAATGGAGTTAGAGAGATTCGAACTCTCGCCTACTATTGTAGAGCAGAACTTTCATTCAACACACCGTCAGGCTCGCTTGGTAGCGAGCGACAGTGTAAGCATTAGCTGCTTGAACCTGCCGCCTTAGACCGCTCGGCCATAACTCCTTTTCCACTGATGCAGTGTGGTTGCTGCTACTATATAAGCTTTATCGCAAAACTAAACAACTTTTTTATTTTAATTTGTTTTTATCATTGATCGTTTATAAACAGATCGGCAATAAATAGAAAAATCAATTTAATTAATTAAACAATGCCACAAAAAACAAAACAAAACTCAAAATAGCTGTTTTTAACTGAATGTTGGCTTTTCTGCGCCAATAGCCAACAGCTATAATTATAGCTGCACAAGATATGCAATTAAATATTGCACTTTTAGCGAGACTTTTTTTATTGAAGCACAAAAACAGTTATTTCACTACGTAAACATGAAACTCGCTGTTTGAATCAATGCCTGGAATTTGGCACTGCGGGGCTTTCAAACGTTCAATATTTTCGACGATTTTGGCCACTCTTGATTTTCTGTTTTCAATTGGATTTAGTCTGTATAGAAGTAAATAGACAGTGATGGCTCTGTAGAGTATCAAATTGAAAATCAGCATTGCTACGCAGTAGTAAAAGTCCTCCTCTTTTAAGTTAAAAACGTGCAACACCGATTGGACTTCTCGGTGACCGCATCGACCAAAACTGTACTGCAGCAGCAAGAAGGCTTCAAAGATAAAGCGAGGTATACTGAAGATGCTGGCAAACTGGTAGAAGTAGTGCAGGTTTGCGAGTGGCAGAAAAAAGTTGCTAATCATTGTGAGGGCGACGTAGAGCAGTACAGACATGGTGGTGAGGATGAGCAGGTTCCCATTTGACAGCAGTGTGAAAACGTGCGCAAAGCCTTGCAGGCCAATGGCAGTGAGGATGAAGAGACCTGTTAGAGGCCAGTAAATGTCCGGACGCACTGAACTGTAGATGTTGCAAATGTAGACGTGAATTATCATCAGCGGAATGGTAGGCAGAATTTCAAAGATGCACTTGACAAGGTAAAAGGAAAGGGTGCTGTAATAACCTGTGAAAACAAAATGAGAAAATTAAGACAAGGAAAACAAAAGTTAAGGTAGTACCATTTCTATGTTCGTTTTTGAGAAGCTCCAGCTCATGGGCAAAGAGTAGTGCTGAATTGAGAATCAAGTTGAACATGCAAATACTTGTCATGTAAAATGAATACCGGTAGTTATTGGTTATCATTTTAAACTCGAGTGCTGTTTCTGATGGGCTGCTACTGAAGCACGTGCTGTTTAGATTGGCATCGTAGCTGATGCACCCCGAATGGTCGGCAATAGCTGGATCAAAAATGCGATTGAGGAAGAAGGAGAATAATAGATAGTTTACAATGTAAATCAGTTGCGGAAGCCACAGGTGACCCCTGATAAAGGAGAGGTAGCGCTGAGAAAGAATGAAGATAGAGTGAAGTGAGAAACGATTGCGGTTAAGAGCGATGCCATCAGGGGCCAGGCACGTGTCAGAGAAGAGTTGGTTCTTAAAGTTGGCCAACTTTTGCTTGCTGGCAATCGATAGACTTTTAACTGTTTTGTCGTGATGCCCGAGGCAGGAGTATTTGACTAGACTTTCCAGAGGATACTGACAGTGGTCAGTGGAGATAGATTGCAGGGAAGACTTAATTTCGTCCGGCGAAGTTGAGCCTGAGTAGATGCAAACACCTCCGCGCGCCAAAAAATACAGTGAATCAAACTGAGAAAGGATTGCTGTGTTAGGCTGGTGTATGCTGGTTATTATTGTGATAAAGTGCTTGTGAACAATTTTCCGTAAAGTCGAAATTACCTAAAAATAAAAAAAGTAAATTAAAGAATTTTAATAACAAAATGAAGTAGTACTTACGACTTCGGCAGAATTGCTGTCCAGTCCTGATGTGCACTCGTCAATTTGAATGAGATTTGGCATTTCAATAGAGGTCAACTCAAGCGCCACTGCCAGCCTTTTACGTTCACCCCCTGAGCAATGTTCTGTTAGAGTATTGGCAGTGTCCTCTAAATCCAGCTCGTGCAGCCATTTCATTGCAATTTGCTCATGATCAACAGCTGGCTGTGTATTCTTCAACTTTGATGCATAAATGAGAACTTGCTTTGCAGTCAGTCCAAGCATTAGATGTCCGGATACTTCTTGTGTTATAAAACAGGTGCGAATCTTTGCAAACTTTGACAAGTATATCTCCGTTTCATTGCTCAGCCTTGTTTTGCATCGTCCGTTGAGAACTTTAAGAAGCGATGTTTTCCCACTGCCACTTGCTCCCATCAGGGCGTTCAGTGTTGCAAAACGAAATTGACCATTCAAACTGCGTAAAATTGGCTGACTAGATCCTTTTTTTGAGCCCATTTCATAAATTGATTCCGACTTGTACAAAGTCAAGTTTTTCCAGCCAATGATAATTTTACAAAGTAATCTTTCTTCTTCGGCATACTCTGGCAACTTTTTGACGTCATTGACTGGCGTCAAGTTTTTATCTGCTTTTTTAGTGTCGTGTATTTCTAGAGGAATAGCTTGATTCAACTCAAATAAATCATGTTTTTCATTACATTTTCGAATCAATTTCGCCACTGGGTGGTCATTTAGGTTGCTAAACTTGCACAACATTACACAAAGGGTCGCCAACTGAATGATGGCAATGTTGATGAAAACTCGAATGCAATTGTTGTAGAACTCACTTTCTTTAACGCTGTTGTTACGCATGATCCAGGAGAATTCAGTTTCTGTGCAGCGATCAATTCCGTAGATAGTGTAGATCATATTTTGAGTGATAAACCGAATCGAAATCAAATTGGCTGTTTTGCTGACCAGCGTACTGTGCGTATCGTCGATTTCAATATAGAACCCGTTGAGCATGCACAGGAATGAGTAGAGAATCTGTGAGAGGACAATGGCAATTTTGACGTTGTCCACCAGTGCCACTCCAATGAATCTGCCGATTGTTTCCATGTACACGCAAAGTAGCCATATTAGGAAAATGTAGCAAGAAAACCGATGCCAGTTGAACTCTCCCACGTCTGCGTGGAACTGTCTTGTAAAGAGGTAACTGCTACAGGACATTACCAGAGCAAGGCATGTTACTTGAACGGTAGAAAGAACAAGCGATGACCAGTAGAACACAGTTGCACTGTACCAGTAGTTTCGATGTTCACTTTTGAAAACTTTTACTAGCGGTAGAAAAAATTGCGTACTACAGCAGATGATCAGGTACCCGATGAACATAAAGGAGTACGACAAAAAGCAAATGTTCTCCATCACTAAAGAGGAGTGGTTGATATCGGAAGTGGTGCATGAGCTTGAGGCAGGCGATGATGCATTGAGATGGGCAGTGTCCAGTGGAAGGCACGAGCTAGCATAAGTCATTTGCGAATTGAAAAGGGTTGCAATTAGGAAGTAGAATAGAACAATGAAGAATAGTTGCAGAAAGAATATGTAGTAGTGAGTGATGAAAGTGAGCCAGAAAAAGCGACGAATTTGAATTAAAAAGTCAAACAGTTTAAATCGTTTGCGAGGATTGGGCAAGCCAAAGGGTTGCAATGTAAGGAAGTGCAACTGCGATGTGACAGCGCTGTGACACTCAATCTGACAGTTGGTTGAAAGCGTTTGAACAGACGAGTCGCAAATGCCTGAAAAATGAGTTTGTCATAAAACACGTATATTTTTAAAATCACTTGTACCACTTACCATTGCAAGCTACTTGAATTAATTTTTCAATTGGTGGTTGTTCCGGCGGAAGTGCCTTTTGAAGATGATACTCTAAATAGGGTTGAATATAACCTGGAGGGCCTGAATACAGGCATGTTCCGCCTTTTGCAAGGACGTAGATTTGATCAAAGAGGCGTAGTGTTTCACTGTTTGGCGCATGTATTGAACTGATAATGGTGATATTTTTCTCCCTGGCCAGTTTCTGCAGGCAGTTCACCAGTTCAAAGGCTGTGGCACTGTCCAGTCCTATTGTGCAATGAGAACTGTGTGATTATGTATAAATGAAAGAAAGGGAAATCGACTGACCTGTGGTCGGTTCGTCACAGAATATGAAGTTGGGGGCAGTCAGTGCCATCAACTCCTGACCGACGGCAATTCGACGCTGTTCACCACCGCTGCAACGAGCAAATGGCCGAGTCAGCAGCTCTTCAGGAAGCATCAGGGCGGCCATTGTCTCCTTGATCTGTCCCTCCATTGCAGCCCTCGAGGAGTATCCATTCTTGAATGCAAAGGCATACTCAAAAATCTGCCCAACTGTGAGATCAGTGATAATGCTCTCTTGAGCGTGTTGACCAACAAAGTACGACACTGTGGACTGTTGTTTGAAGGTATTCAGATAGACTTCCGAATCTGATGTCAATCCGGAGGCATCATTGCCGCTAAGGCAGTTAAGTAGAGTTGTTTTGCCAGCTCCAGAAGGACCTTGAAATACAAACAAAAAGTTAACCCATTTTAAAGCAAAAATACTACAGTTTATTACCCAAAAGTCCATTGAGCGATGCACTGTTAAAGTGGCCATTTAGTCGATTTAGAATAATCTTCTTGTTTTGGCCAAACTTGCCAAACTCTTTTACTTCAAACTTTAGATTTCTCCATGCAATGGATATTTCGTTGCACTTAAAACTTTTCGCTTGCACAATTACATTTCTCAGGTTTTCCGAATAACACTTAAACCCGTAATTGACTAACGCCGCATCCATTCTTCTTCTCGCTAACCTTCACCACTAACAAATGACTTTTGTCAACTCAAGGAAAGTCGCTTATATGTCCACCATATCACTTTTCTCCCGTTTTCCCCTTCAATTAGCCACAAACAGAGCTCTGTGTTGCCTGTTGCTTCTACCACCAGCGAACAGACCTCTCCTTCCTTCCTTCTATTCTCCTTCCTTTCCTCTTTCCCCCTTTCCCCTTTCACCTTCATCGTATCACTCATGGCTTTTCGATTAGCTGCCACCACCAACCACCATCATTAACACGAACACCGCTACCACCCCAAATCGGAACAATTTTAGCAGACAAATGAAATGACTATAAATAATACCCTTCCATAAATGAATACTAATGAAGCTCAAATAGTGAAAAAAGTTTTCAAAATAATAATCTTAGTTGAATATCTTTTAAAATCAAATCACATTTAAAAATACATCTGACAAGTAACTTTTTAAGCTCAAACCAACATTTTTAGGGTTTTTGACTTGACAAAATAAAATTTTAAAGGTGTTTCAACACTTATAAAAACAAAATTGTTTTTTATAAAAATTGAATTTATTAACTAAATAGTTATAGACAAGAATATTACTTTTATCATATCATTGGCTTGATTTTGTTTTTATCACAACAAATTACAGAGAACGAACGAACGATAGCAGTGTACTCAGTACACAAGTGTGAAATAACTGTTACAAGAGTATAAAATGACAATGATCATGAAACAAATGAAAATTTTCTAATTTGATTGCGCCAATAAATGTGAACAAGACAATTTTGGATTTTCCATTTAAAGATAAACATCAGCGTCGCTTTCTGTCGTTGTTTCAGAGGATGCCTCATTTGCTCTCTTAAGCAATAGAAACCTGTATGGACTAGATTTAGTCGTCTTTATCTCTCACAGACACCACCATCAATCAGTGAATTTGTCTGAACCGTGACACTTGTCAGGTTTTCAAATTTAAGTTCACTGAACGTACTGCCAAATGTGGGGTGAATAAAAATGAGAGTAAGATTAAAAACCTTCGATTCAAACATTATACACTTTGATTTTCAGTTTGATAACGTTTTGCACTAATTTCAATAAACTACAACTCCTAGTTTTACTAAACAATTTTTTTAAATAATCCCTTTTATTTTTATCAATGAATATGAATAGAAATAATTTTATGGCAATGCAGTTTAATGTTACCTTGCTTTGCAGTAATATTTACAACATGTAATAAAATGGTATTTTTAAAACATAGTATTATTTAAAGTATTTTTATATTTAAACAGAATGAGGTTACTGCAAAGGTGAAATGCTAGAATAATCTGGTAACTAAATCATTTTGATAAATGTATTGATTATATAAAATACAAACTTTTATATTTAAATGCAAAGTCTACAAATAAACTTTGCAATTCATATGAACTTCACTAAAGGAAATTCTGAAAAATAGTTTAATTAAAAGTTTAAGAAGATAGATTTGTAGCACCCATTGTGTCTCTCACTGCTAGTCACACGTTATAAGCAAGGTTTGAATTAATAAAAAATACACACAACTTACGCAGAAGCTGTTTTGAATTCAAATATTTATTGTCTTACAATACTGTTGACAAAAGCTGTCAGTTTGTAAAAAGATAAGTAAAATCATATTGGTCAAAAATACTACAACTTTGTATATAAACTTCTGTTTTTATCTATTAGTTTTAAGTTTTGCTAGTTGCATCAACAATTAGTTCTTAACTCGTTTCAATTTTATTTTTTGGGCGTTTTTTAGAAGCAAGGTGTTGATCTGTCAGAATTACGAAAAAATTAATCTACACTGCTGTTGTTTATTTATTTTTTTACAACTGGTAATTTTCATATTAATAAAATTAAAGTTTCTATCTTTATTAACTTTGTGTTTATATTTTGCACTAAAGGCACTTCGATATGCCATTTGTGGTCCATCGTTGAGTATTTGAGAGATAGAGAGTGACGACGGAGGATGTTTCGAAATCAGTTTCCGTTATGTCAGTAGGAATCTGCATTGGTGCCATTCAGTAATAACTTTTATTTTTGTTCATAAAATTGAAACGATAATCTACATTAACATCCTTAGGTGGCTTTGTTTGCAAAATATTCTAGAGAACTGGAACTTCTTTCTAATATTGGCAACTGCGGTTTCGTAGCTAGTATTACCTTTCTTTAAGCATTTGGTCTATTTCTAACGTGGAATCTACTGGTCGGCATCACCAGTGGGGCGTCCATCAGTTTATGTGAATGTGGATATTGGAAATATGGCCTGGAGTCAGAGTGCCCCTTTATGCAAGCTTTACAATTTTTTCGTGGAATTGGATAATTATTGCTCCAGTTCTGGTAACCCATTCTTGTCAAGAAGAGAAATTGTATTTTTTAAGGAGCACGAATTCTCTTTCAATAATGACACAAATCACGCATCCAATGAAAGGTTATTTCATGAGCGAGTGTATCCCTCGCACATTCAAACACCGTACATTTTAAATGCCGCAATGTTGTCTTTTGGCGGGATCTGTGTCTTGGCTTGTACATCACCAAACGGCAATCTTCACTTCTTCAGAAAGGCATCTCAAAAGAGGAAATTTTAACCAGTTCAAGAAATTCAATTAGCAATTCTTCAAAGGAAGTTCTCAGTGAAAATAAATTAGCTGTTTTACACCAATAACCAAGCTAAATAACCGGGAAAGATACTTTAGCTACCTATCGTTGCTTTGTCATCAGTATTTTATTTGTTTTTCTATGAAGAAGTAATTGTAATTTTTTTGCCACTTTTTCCACTAATCTGAGTGTTAACTTGTCAAAAAGTCAAGCTTCCCTACTTACTACTGCATTTAGCTTGTCAATATCTTTGGTAAAGCAATTGGTGTTCTGTTAGCACTGAAGATCAGCCACATAGTCATTCTGTATTTGAACTTGTTTATTATGATCTCATCACTAATCTTGATAATTCTTCTTGGCAATAGTAGTGTAATCATGTTGTGGGTTGGTGTGTGTTTGCATGGTAAGTTTTGTTGAAATATGGATTTAGTACTTTTGTTTACTAAATAAAATAAACAATTTCTTACCAGGGTTTGGGCTTTCAAGTTCAGTTGCTTCACTGTACACTTTAATGGAAAGCTCCATTACGATGTCGCCGTCCATCTGTGGGCTGCTGAACATGATGGGAACACTGGGGTCAGTTTTCCTGCCTTTAATCGTCGGCAAACACCTCGATCACTTTCCCATGACTCTAATGTATGCTTGCTTAGCTTGCGCGTTCATTTGCCTAACTCTTTTCATTGCAATGCACGTTTTGCTACTTTGTAAACACAAAATCATTCCTAAGCCACTCTGTGAAAAAGTGGAGTGCACAAACTCAAAAAACTAACACATGCTAATTATTTATTCTAAACAAAAAAAGCTGTTTTCAAAGTTCCGAAGAAGTGTGTAGTCCTCTTCCTTATCTGCACTTCTGCACATCGGAAAGTGCATGACCAACGGTGACTATCTTTCGCGGCAGTAGATTAGGAATAATGTGCGCTCTGCTTGCTCTGTGAGACTAACAGTTTCCATGGCAGAGTGTGTCTCAACCAGCGTATCACACAGTGTGGCACTGCTTGCTGCTGCTGCTGCCAGGCAAATCCAAGGCAACACATCTGGCGTGCACATTTAGCCAACAGAAAACGGCACAAATCAGGCCACCCCCGACTTGGCGGTAGGAATAATGACAAGCAGCGTGCTTTGTCACACCATGTGCTCGCTCTTCATTCGGTTTTCCTTTTCCTCATTTTATTCTTTGTCTTGAAGGAAGAAGATTAATTTGGCCACTACTACAGATCACCACTACAGATCACACCAACAAGGTTCTACAACAAACAAAAGATAAACTTTTGAATATGAAAAAAAATGGCTGCTCATTGAATTATGTTTTCTGATGATAATTTTCGGATTCCCAGTCTGATTTGATCATGACGATTAACCCCATTTCTGAGCATTAAACTTCTTGCCTGTGCATTCACTTTTATTCGAAATCTTATTCATACAGTTTCCTATTTTCTTTGCAGATCAACTGAAGAATCATCCATTTGTTCATCTATTGTATAAAAAATATTGTATTACTTGTTAAGATGCAAATAAACTGTTTACTTACAACTTCAGCACAAAAATAAAATTTTCTTTTTTGTTATTTTCACCAAACATAGTTTAAAGTCAACACTGCACTAAAGTAATTTTAAATGTGATAAAACAATTGAAACAATTGACACTAAACAGCACTTTTATATGAAAACTGCCTTCGTTTGCAACAGTCTATCGACAGGACTGTCCGATTAGCCGATCTCACATATCATTTCTCTCATAGAAATGAGGCTTATCGTTTGCCCTATCACAGCTCATCATCAACAGATCAGCTAACCCATGCAGTTTTTAGCAATTATTTACTAGTCTTCTTTTGCCCATTTGCTAGCAAATGGTCAGTTGAAAGGATGAAGTCGCATTGCTTTGCGTACGTAGTTTTTTGGCCGTTTTGGCCAAGTTGAGCTTAGCTTCTCGATTCAAGACCTCAGCGGCAGCACGTGGACAGCTTCGAATAACAATTTTTGTAAGTGATCTATAAAAACGTGTTAATTTTTTATTTAAATGTTGCTTATTTGTTTTCACAGCAATCAGAGTTGCAAGTCATGTGCCTGGATCAATCTACACTGATCTACAAAAAGCTAATGTTATTGGAAACATCTACGATAACTTTAATGACCTCAAGTATCGATGGGTTTCATACGACAATTGGACGTTCACAAGACATTTTGATTGTAAGCAAACTATTTTAATGTCAATTGCTCCTGTTCGGTTATGTAATCTATCTCCTAACAGCCAGTGCAAGTTTTTTGCAACACGACAAAATCTTCCTGACCTGTCATGGACTGGACACTCTGGGTCAGGTGTTCCTAAATGGTCACTTTCTCGGCGGCGTCGAGAACATGTTTGTGCGCTACAAATGGCCCGTGAAGAATCTTCTCAGAGAAAAGAACAACCTTATTCAGGTCAAATTTTTCTCAGCTCCTGAATATGCCAAGCAGTACTACATCAAAACGTTGATGAGCAAATACATAATCCCACCAGGTAAATCTCTTTTCTTAACCTTTTCTTAACTATAATTGCTCATGTCATTTTTAGTTTGTACGCCCAAACAGCAAAGCGGAGAGTGCCATGTAATTTTTAGATTTTTGTGTCCTCAGACTCACTCTTCTTTTGTCATGTTTAGGTGAATTTCGTTCGCAAAATGCAATCTTCTTTTTCCTGGGACTGGGTATGACATCGTGAATAATTCTATTTTGTGTTTATAAATTCAGCCTTTAGGGTCCAGCCTTTCCAACGCAAGGAATTTGGCAGCCGATCACTCTTGAGGCTTTCAATGAGATTACACTACGAAGTATTACAGTGGACACGCAACAAGATCACACTGGACAGTGGCTGCTCAACTGTACCGTGTTCTTGGAAAGTGCTGCCTCTAGTAGATCCAATGGCAACTTGAGCTTCTACTTGAACAACACCTTCCTAATGAAACACGAGTTTAAAGCTCAATTTGATGGCAAGGGCGAAGCATCCATAAGCGCCTTTATGTTAGTGCCCAGCAAATTTCAGATAAAGCCCTGGTTCCCAAATGGCGTTGGCTTGCAGTATCTCTACTCACTGACTGCCAAAGTTGTAGGTGCTGCCGGAGAATCCACCTCCAAGACGATTCGCATTGGCTTTCGAACGGTGAAACTAATCCAAAAGAGACTACCGTCAACCGAAGAGGCGTACTCCTTCTACTTTGAAGTGAACAACTTGCCCATCTTTTCCAAAGGTTCCAACTGGATTCCCGCTCATGTGCTGCACGAGTCGTACTCTGAAGAGTACATTCGAGATTTGCTGATCTCCGCCAAGTTGGCCAACATGAACATGCTGCGCGTTTGGGGCGGTGGCATCTACGAGGATGACCGGTTCTACGAGATTGCCGATGAGTATGGCATTCTCATCTGGCAGGATATGATGTTTGCCTGTGCACTCTATCCCACTGATCCGCAGTTCTTGTCCTCCGTTCAAGTGGAGATTCGCCAGCAAGTTCGCCGCCTACAGCACCACCCGTCAATTGCCCTCTGGGCTGGCAATAATGAAAACGAGGCCGCCATCACTGGACTTTGGTGGCCTGAACTGGCACTTCACATGGTAAGCTTGCAGGGAATGCTTTTTTATTATAATTTGAA
Organism: Tyrophagus putrescentiae; assembly: GCA_024499935.1. Taxonomy (NCBI): domain Eukaryota; kingdom Metazoa; phylum Arthropoda; class Arachnida; order Sarcoptiformes; family Acaridae; genus Tyrophagus; species Tyrophagus putrescentiae. The sequence goes on along the minus strand of JAMZRA010000002.1, from coordinate 5,882,653 downwards.
AATAAATGATTCGCTGCACAGGACCAGTACAGGCAGGACTACCGAACGCTGTACATCAACACAATAATGCCCATTGTCGTGGCTGAAGACACTTCTCGACCGTTCTTGCCGTCCAGTCCATCAAATGGCATCGTTTCTGCCCGAGATGGCTACATCTCCGCCGATCCTCAGAGCACTCGCTACGGTGATGTGCACTTTTACTGGACGTGGGGAAACGTCTGGAAGTGGAACATCTACCCAAGTGCAAAATTTGTCTCCGAGTACGGCTTTCAGTCGTGGTCTTCACTTGCGACACTTGGCAAATACATTTCAACGTCGCATATAAAATATCCACTCGACGAAGCCTTTGAGCATCGAGAGCACCAAGAAAATGGACTGATCTATTTGAATGGAATGATCAAGGAGAACCTTCCGTTCCCCTCCAACGGAAGTGCAGCTAAGCTGGCGGACTACATCTACATTTCTCAGATTCACCAGTCGATGTCCATTAAAATTGAAACCGAGTTCTACCGACGCAATCGCCAAGTGCAGCCCAATGGGGAGGGCTTCACTATGGGCGCACTTTACTGGCAACTGAACGACATATGGCCGACGGTATCATGGGCTTCAGTTGAGTTTGGCGGCAAGTGGAAGATGCTGCACTACTACGTGCGAAACATGTTCGATAATCTGCTGATTGATGCCTACGAGAATGAAGAGAATGGCGGCCAGATCAGTGTGGTGCTCATTCGTGATGACCACATTCAGCAGTCGATTCCCTTCCGAGTGACCGTGGAGGTGTTCAAGTGGTCCGGCAGTAGGCCTGCTCTCCAGCACCAGGTGGACAGCTCCACGAGGCCGTTCAGTGTGACGAATGGCGTTCCAGCAGAGCACTGATCAGCTGCTGCGTGCTGCCCAGTGCTCCAATCGCAATGAGTGCTTCATCCAGGTGCGCGCTACAGGCATCTTCAATGGTCGCCCGATTGAGAGGGCAAACTTTCTTCTGCTCGGTCCAATCAAAAACGCCACCGGTCTTCTCAAAGCTCAAATACACGCCAGCGTCATCGCCGGCCCGGAGAGTGATTCCTTCGGAGTGAACACCTTCTTGCTGCACCTAAGCACTGACCATGTGGCGCCCTTCGTGTACCTCGACTCGTCAATCACCGGCATCTTTTCTGACAACGGCTTCCTCCTCACTGGACCGAGAAATGTCACCTTCCGAACTGTGGAATCAGTAGACAAAACCAAAGTAATCACACAGCTGACTGTTAAATCTTTAAAAGACGTTGAGTGATAAAGGCAGTTAAGTAAAATGAAGTTACATTCAAAGGTTATCAAAGGGTTAATTGCAGTAAGTAATAAGTAATATACAGTGGAATTTAAGAAAAATAAAATGGCAACAATGTTTTTAAGTAAAAATCGGCACAGGTGATTTACCAGTTTTACGTTTGTAATGCACACAGAAAACTAGATCGAGTTATAAAGGACTAGGCTCAGAAGGCGGAGGATCGCTTTCTTCATATTCTTTGCTTTCAAACAGGTCCAACAGGACAGGCGGCGTGTAGGAGCATATGCAAAAATTAAGTTTTGCTCTTTTTCTGAGACGTGTTGTGACCTGTAATTGTAAAAAGGGTTAGACATGAAAGATTCTAATAAATAAAATGCCAAGAATATTTACCCCGTAAGTGAGATAATTCAAGTTTTTGAACCAGTGATAAAAGCAGTGCGATGCAAATATCAGAAGTGAAACCAGGAGAACAATGAGAGAGTAGATGGTTACGTGAGAATAGGACGTTTTGGTTAGAAAAAAGGTGAACAGTTGAAAAAGCATTAAGATGAGGCTGATGTGCACGTAGAGGATGGCAGTCGAGTGAATCCGCCCGTTGATCTTAGTGGGCGTGTAGGCGTTAGAAATGTTGAAACGATCGACAAAGTGCTTGCAAATCATGTACAGCAGCCCACACGGCGCAATGAGTGGACAGGCGTGACTGTAGGTGACGGTGATGGTGAAAATGAGAAGAAACCGAGGATAGCTGACGCCAAATGGAAACTCAAAAGTGACCATCTTTCTGGCCTTTTCAAACTCAGCCGAAGATCTTAGAAATAGGCTGTTCCAGATGTACAAAGACAACTCAGGAATTCGCAACAGCTCGACGGAGTTACCAAGGATGGCCGCTTGACTAACGTATATGACAAAAAAGGCACCTAAAGTTAAGAGAAAACAAGTTGAGGTTGATCACATATAAAAGCATTTGTTCTACCAACCATTGTCGACGGGAAATAGACAGTTCCAACGAAACTTTCGGTTTGCACTATTTGGGCTCAGGATATCATCCAGCATGGCGTTGATGCTGCAAGAAAAAAGCACAATTATAGCTCAAATACAAAGTGCATGCTGATTCTTTATACCTGAAAAATCCGGCCGAAGGCAGAATGAGAATCATCATGAGCAGGAAAGCAAAAACTTTTGCCATCACTGCGTGGTTCAACGCTGAAATGGTCTTGTAGGGAATCATCTGACAGGCATAGGTGACGATGGACGGCAGAATGGTGGCGCACATCATCAACATGAAGGGGCTAATAAAGTCGGTGAGCGTGGAGCCAAAACGACCAATTCCCCGATCAATTTTCTCCTTGCTGGCCACAAACTCCAAATACTTTAGCAGTATTGAAGGCGTTGATAGGAAAAAGAAAATCATAAACAGCAGCATTGAAAGGCACAGTTTGCGTAAGCTGACAAGCTTTGTGTCGATTCCAATGTTGAGCCAGTTGATGTCATACGGATAAGGCGCATAGGTGACCACGGCGCCTGATCGTACCAAATCAAAAGAGTCACTGCTGGTGAAGGGCGTCAAACCACAGCAAGTGAATGTGTTTCGCTGCTTCTCCTTGAAGTGCTTGTAAACTCTGAAAATAAATAAATTTAAATTATAACACTTCTAAACTGCCTATCACGGAAACTGTAAACTTACTCGGCTGTCATCTTCTCGCGCTCAAAGCTGACGAACGCCGCTCCTGGCATCTGTTCTGCCATTTCGCGCACTTCTTTGGAGATCTTTTTATTCAAGTTAGCACGAGATTCGCTGTAAAACTCGACAGCATCTTTTGTCTTGCAAATGCAGAAGCAACAGCAGCCCAAACGGCCAAAAGTATAAGGACGTAGAGTGACTCGCTTTCCATTGCTCTGACTGTTTAACTGCTCGCAATACCTCTTTGCGTTCATATCATTGACATAATTCTGCTCATGTAATTCCAGTTGATGGTAATTGAAAATCTGCTGAATGCCAGTAATAGTGACTTGAGGAAATTGCTGCTGTAAGTACTCCTGCAAAACTAACTTGGAATCTTCATTTTCTTTGACAGGAGGCAGCTGACGAATGAGCAACGTGGTACGGGACATCAAATCATCGTCTGTTTTGAGGACTTTTGAGAAATAGTGCATAAAGTAGACACCCATAATAACGGTGATGGTGGCAGAAATGGCGTGCACCCAAAACAGTGCCGAGTCGGGAGGAATATGACTTAGTGTCGTTCGAGCAAAGGCTTTTCCTTCTACAAACGAAAGTAAATCCATTAGTGAAAAAGAATATTAATGAAAGAGAAAGCAGTGTACCGTTGTCTCCTTGAATGTTGATGGGCAACAGAATGACAATGCAAACAAAGGTAATTAAACTTAACAACACTATGATATACTGCTGAAATAGTAAGTACTGATAGGCATCGGGTCCCTTCTTTTCGTAAATTTCAGTCAACCTAAACAAACTGGAAAGCCAGCTGTTCATTCGGTAAATCGAATCAGATCGCTAAAAATTGACGAAATATATTAAGTTAATGAAGAAATACTTGTAGTATTAAAGCTTACGAAAAACTGAAAACGAATTGAAGCTGAATTAAAATCAGCATTAGCTGGAAACGTCGTTTCGCTCTGAACCAAGTTGTCTGATGAGCCGCGATTGGGTTGAATGACAATGGCATCTTCTTTAGGCAACTGACTTGATGATTCTTCGGTAAAATTCACAAACTTTGGACTAGAATCAGAAGATGTTGATGGAGATATGGCGTTGTTTTTGTTGACTTTGCATTTAGTAATATGAAATGGCATTAGCTTCACCAAGTTATTTTTCAAGTTTTCATCACGGGTTATGGTGAGCTGTTTCCGATTTTCAGTCAAATTTACCAAGTTGACTCGGTCTCCATAAATGAACTGCAGCCATCTGTGTTGATGAAAATAAAACCCCTTGTCAGTGTTGCTAAAAAATATTTTAAAAACGCTTACGTATTTTTAGTAGAATCTTGTCTAGAGCTTGCAAAGCGAATGCAAGGAAAAAACTTATAAGGATCTGTTGAAATAAAATAATTTTCAATGTCATGTAAAATAGAAATGCCTCCTTTGGATATGGCTTACAAAACAGAAGACCAAGTTGATGACTAGCGTTTCAGGAATTCCTTCCCAACCACGATCGATTTCAATCAGTGTTTGATTTTTTGACAAGATGACATTACAGGTCCGATTGAAATCATTATCTAATTTAAAGTTTAACAACTCATTGAAAAAATCCGGATAAAGAGCGTTTTGAAATGCCATCTTACTATCTCCCATGTTGAATGAGCAAAGTAATTAGTGTAAAACATGTAAGGCTTGAATAGCGAATAGCGGACTTTAACAAAAAAGCGCAGTTGGCTTGGAGTTGTTGTTGTTGTTTAGGCGCGCCGGCGAAGGGTACTAAGACATTGACAGAATTTCTTTGGCTGGAGGCAATCACCCAAGGTGAGAGAGAGAGAGGTTCCAGAAGTCAATTAGTGAAATGACTTGCGCCGATCAAACAACAGTTCGGGTAGCCGAGCTCATGATGACGTCGGTGAATCGTTGGGCGATCGATGAGCCACTTATACTGGTCAGGGTGGTCGGGAAGGTGCCGCAAATGCAGCCGTTTTCGGGTGGTACAAACGACGGCCAGACACAAAGGTGGCAGAGATATGCAAATCGCAGGACTGGCACGCCAACAATCAAAACAACACTGTAGTAACAACACTGTTAGTCACACTGACAGTCTGTGTGGCGCTGATTGCAGCAAGTCACTGTACTGCGGGAAAGTGCAGTAATCAGTTCTTCACAGGGAAACTACTCTTTGCTGAGGCGTGAACAAAATGTGATAGACAAAATGTTCAAGTTTTTATTAGGGCTTAAAAAGTCTTAGCAAGTGGAGATCACTTTGTGTCTATTTACAGCTGCTACCAAGGCAATACGAGGTAGAGATTTACACTTGAGCCCAAGAGATTAGCTTTGCGATTGGATTTGTATCTGGAATTTAACCATTGGAGGCGTTGAAACTTCAGCCGTGACGACGGCGTTGACGCCAGATTGGAGAGGGCTCCACGAATGAGACCGCAGGAGAAAGCGAGATACTAAAGATAAATGAATAAATAGTTTAGAGCTATAAAAATGTTTCATTGTCTACTTACCTTGGCAACTGAATTAAGGCCTTGTTGCGAATCGGATATTTTAAGTATAAAACGAAATTGATTGTCCAACAGTACGTAGATTCCCTGATGATTTGTTCGCAATGTGTCTGCCTGCTTGCCAAAAATTGCAGACCAAAACTCTTTACAAACAAATTTGATGATGTCTAGTTCGTCCTTGAAGCGATTCCACTCACGGGTGTACCTTTAGAGCAGAAAATTGTAATTAGAGAATTTCACACCTCCAGAAAAACATACTTTTCAATATAACGAAACCCAACTTGAAATCCTACATTTTCTTGCCGACTGACATCAGTGCTCTGTTAGGCAAAAAACATTAGAAAACATCACAAGATTCTTACAAACTTACATTTTCTCCATTCAGCTTACTCATCAGCGAGACAAACTCCATATGAAGGAAATCAAGTAAAATATCATCACCCATGACCAAAGAAGATAACTACTTGTACCAGCAGAAATAATAGACCACTTGAAATTGTTGAACTTAATTAATTGAGGTTGGCTCGAGAGCTGGGCGACAACAAGTTTGGAAGTGAACTAGACAGTAAACAGCTGATTTCCGACTATTACGTCTGCATTGGCTGAGAAGCTGCACATATGGTTGCTGCTGAAACCTGATAAGTTGTTTTGATTTGCCGAATCTATTTATCCGGCAAAATGTCGTCTAATTACCGAATTTTAGCTTACTTCTTATCAACATTGAATGAATCTCTGCGCATTAGTCTGGGGCTCCGGAATACACGAAACTTTTACAATCGCTTGGGCTATTCGGCAAGGCAAAACAAAAACGCGCAATCAACAAGAAGATTTAACGGTGAAGAATTGAATCAAAGTCGGCGAAAGGTGTCAGGCAACGCAAAGCCTAATGTGAGTAGTTTATGATGGAAGAGACTTGCTTATTTACATTGTTTGAAACTGTTTCAGGTCAATGCCGCTTCAATTTATGACAACTTTTCAATAGTTGCCGAAGGGATTAAGCAATACGCCAACTACACCGCAAGTCATGCTGTGAAAAGGAGCGGACAGCTTACCGAGTACACTGCTATCGCGATCCGTTTCCGATAGCAGAAGCAGACGTCAAAGAGAAAATATACTCAACTACTATTCCCCCCGTTTCAAAAAGAGATTCAGGGAAAAGTTCTCAATCAGAATTCAAATCCCCAATCACTTTAGAGCACCAGCAACCGGCGAAAGACGCAAGTGCGGAACCGGTCAACAAAGAACGCAAGAGAAGCGATCGCCGTGTGATAATCAACAGTAGCAACAACAAGAATAGCATATACAATCAGAATAGTAGTGTCATAGAGAATGCAAAAGAAAGCAAAATTCCTTCGAACCGAACAGCTCGAGTGCTTTCCTTTGGCGGGCTGGCAGTAAGTCTGGGAGTTGGTGCGCTCGAAGAGTTTACCAAGAGAGTCGTTGGCGCTTCTACTTCCAAAAAAGACGACTCCATTCTCGGCTCAAGTCTCTTTCTGTCGGAGGCGAATGCTCACAAAATTGTGGACACTCTGTGCCGAGTGCGAGGAGCCGCACTGAAGCTGGGGCAGATGTTGAGCATTCAGGACAGCGAGGTGGTCGGCCCGGAAATACAGGCCATCTTCGAGCGAGTCCGCCAGTCTGCCGACTACATGCCAGTCTCGCAGATGCGCCAGGTAATGGACCAGGAGTTGGGCGACCAGTGGAAGAGCCTCTTCAAAAGCTTTGACGAGAAGCCCTTTGCCGCCGCCAGCATCGGACAGGTTCACCGTGCCCAGCTGCCCAGCGGTGAGGAGGTGGCCGTGAAGATTCAGTACCCCGGCGTCGCCGAGAGCATTGAGAGTGACATCAAGAACGTGCTGATGATTCTCAAGTACGCCAATATCTTCCCCGAGGGCCTCTTTATCGACCACATAATGGCGTACGCGAAGAAGGAGCTCAGCTGGGAGGTAGACTACGTTCGGGAGGCGGCTTGTGCCACAAAGTACCGCAGTCTGATTGAGAAGTACGCCGATCCGAAGGATCACTTTCACGTTCCAGTGGTGTACGAACAGCTGTCCTCCAAACGAGTGATCACCTCTGAGCTGATCAGAGGCATCAGCATCGACAAGCTGGACGACTACCTGGAGACGTCGAGCCAGGAGGTGAAAAACTCCATTCTACAGCGACTCTTAAAGCTCTTCTTCCAAGAGCTCTTTGTCTTCAACTACATGCAAACGGACCCAAATTGGTCAAACTTCTTCTACGACTACGACACTGACACCATTTCGCTGATTGACTTTGGCTCCAGTCGGCCGTACTCGTCGGACTTTGTCAGGCAGTACTTTGACATTATTCAGGCTGCCATTGAGAGTGACCGTGAGAAGGTGCTCAGCAAGTCGCAGGATATTGGGTTTCTCAGTGGCTTCGAAGCAGAGGCCTTCAAGGTGGCTCACGTCGACTCGGTGATGATCATCGGCGAGTCGATTCGCCATCCTGGCAAGTTCAACTTTGGCCGACAATCAGTGACCAAGCAGATACACAACCTTGTGCCGGTGATGCTGAGACACCGACTGAAGCCACCACCGGAAGAGATCTATTCGCTCCACCGAAAGTTGTCCGGTCTCTTCTTGCTCTTCACCAAACTAAAGGCGGAAATTGACTGTCGCAGTGCTTTTGAGGAGACCACCCGCGGATATGACAAATAAAAGAGCGAATGGTATTAATTAGAGGGGAAATGGTGTTTGTTCTTTAATTAAAAACATTTTAAAAATCACACTGCACAGATCTACTACTGAACTAGGATATGTTGCTGAGAAAATGCACAACGGCGTACTCGCCCGTCTCCATCCACGTCTTTGGGAGTGATTGCACTAGAGCCAGTGTGGCCTCGTCCTTAATGCCCACCACGACGTCCGCCTTGATAGTTCGAAGTGAGCAGACTGCCGTCGTTGGTTGAAATTGACGGAGTGAGTCCTTGAACGAAGTGGTGAACGGCCAGTTCAGGTCGCCGACCAGCTTTCGGTAGTTGAGATCGCCTTTGAAGAGGACGAAGTCTGACTTGCACAAGTGGCCATACATGTCTGCGGCCACAGTGGGCATTTGATCGTAACTGTGCGGCAGAGTCCAGAAGTCATGTTCCTTAATTATCCAAGCGCCACTTGCTAAATTTTGTTTAAAGCTCTTACTAATCGTCTTCAGAGCGTTGGAAAATGTGTCCTCCTTTTCCATTGTATCCAAAAGCCAGTGAAAATCTTTAGTCATGGTATCAGACACAAACCAGGGCATCTTCTTGACGTGAAAGTAAACGGAGCATCGTTCTTTAGGAAAGAGATTTGATAAATGGAAAAACTCAACAAGGCAAAGGTCAGTGAAGAGCTCGTAGCTTGAATTATCAAGGACAATATCAATTTGAAATTTTTGCTTTGAAGCAGACAAGTTTTTGGCGTACGCAAAAAGAGGGTTAAAGTCATTGACGATGATCTTGCTTTCAAGACTTTTGAAGTCACTACTACTAACTGAGTTATTTTGCTCTCCAAGAGAAATTGACAAATCGCACTGGTTTCCCCAGAGTGAAGTCTGAAAATGATAGCGTTTTTAGAAAAGCAAAAAAGCAAATGAAACGAGTAAAGTTTTACCATGACGTAGAAATAAAACAAATCTTTGAGCGATTGCTGTGCCAACAGATCGGTAATTTTCAGCAAGTGTGTGGCAAGATTAGAAGCAAAGTGGTGAGCGTTGAAAAATGCCTCTTCTTTGATCAGATAAAATTGGTCAAACTGCTTAAAGTGCTTCGAAAGTAAAAAGATCTCCCTCATTCGTCTGTAAAGGTAACACTCTGCATAGAGCCAAGAAATGTTGAACCAAGTGACTTCTTCATTGGCATGGCTGTTTTCTTCCCGCTTCAAAATTTCGTTCCATTCCTTGGTGTCCGAGTAGTCAGAGTCTAGGGCTTTGATCGTCTTGTCTGTTTGCAGCTCATACTTCAGTCGAGCCAACTCCTCAATGAGACTCTTAGTCTCCTCTTCTGCCTCATCGTAGTCTTTTCATTGAGAGACAATAAAGCTGGAATTTGCTTTCGCTGTCTACACAGCAGATCAATTGCTTTGGTGATGATTACTGGCAGACGGTCAGTCAATGTTTTGTAGGCGAATGTTCTGCGAATTCAGAGTAGTTTTTGAGATGAGTGTGAGTGCATGTAAAGAAGGCTTACCCTTTAAACTTCCCTGAAAGAGCTTCAGGGACAACCTTGGCAGTTGAAGAAGACATTTTTAAGAAATGTGACTTTTAAAACACGAGTTCAGGTGATGCACACACGTATTTTTGCGGTGACTTTTTCCTCCGATGTTATGCGGCTGACTATCCGTACTTTATGAAGGGAGAACAAATTTAAATGCCTCGCAAAAAAATTGGAAACCGCCGCTCAACGGTTTCTCACCGAGGCTATTCACTTTCATACGTCAGACAAACAGTTTTGAAACGGAAACAAATCAGTGATACTGATAACCTGATATCATGCAAGCAATCAGCACAAGTCAAACTGCCAATGCTTCAACCAGCCAGCCAGACAGGTAAGTTCACTGCAACTGTAATTAGTTCTGTTGAAAAGGAAACTCTATATTTTCCTTTTTCAGTTCAAACAAAGAAAATGTTGAAAACTCCGATTCTGGGAACAACAAGAGGTGGCAGCTAAGCGACTTTGAAATTGGAAAGCCACTCGGAAGAGGAAAGTTCGGCAATGTTTATTTGGCGCGGGAGAAGAAGAGCAAGTACATCGTTGCACTAAAGGTGCTCTTCAAGTCCCAGCTCATCAACAACAATGTGCACCACCAGCTAAAGCGAGAAATCGAGATTCAATCTCATCTACGACATTCTAATATTCTTCGACTTTTTGGATACTTTTACGACGACACACGCGTGTACTTGATTTTAGAGTATGCACAAAAGGGCGAACTGTATACGCTTCTGCGAAATGCAGGTCGCTTTGATGAGAAGCAAGCAGCAATATACCTCTCGCAGTTGATTGAGGCTCTCAGGTACTGTCATGAGCGAAACGTCATTCACCGAGACATCAAGCCCGAGAACATTCTGGTCGATGGAAAGGGTCAGGTGAAGATTGCCGATTTTGGGTGGTCTGTGCACGCACCATCCTCTCGCCGGGACACCATGTGCGGCACCTTGGACTATCTCGCTCCGGAGATGATCCAACACCGACCTTACGATCACACCGTTGACCTGTGGTGCCTTGGCATTCTCGCTTTTGAGTTTCTCGTCGGAAATCCGCCATTTGAGACGCAGAATGCCACTGAAACCTACAAACGCATTGTTACTCTGAGCTACCGAATTCCCGATTTTGTGAGCGAGCTTGCTCAAAACTTTATAAAACGCGTAAGTGATAAGAGCATACAGTGGATAGAATTCTCAACTAATGCTTATTTTCCCTTCAGCTAATCGTCAAAGAGCCCATGAAGCGAATGTCATTGCTAGAAGCACGACACCACCCTTGGATCAAGATGCACACCACTTCTGGACGTTAATGAGAGAACTTGACAAATTGATGTAAATAAAAACCAAACTAAATATCGAACTATCTGCATTTTTTATTCAATAAATTAATGTGTACTTTTTTGCCGTCATTCTTTATCTTCTGCTCAAGATGACTGGCAACAAAATGGATGAAAAGCTAGAGCTGTACTTTGAGGTCTTTGACAGCATCTCCAAAGGAAAGAAGGCCTTTGGAACGAAAGAACTGGGCGTCGTCATGCAGTCATACGGAATGAAACCCAGCGAGCTTGAGCTACAGGATATGATCTGCGAACTGGACAGCAATGGCACTGGCGAAGTGGAGTTTGAAGAGTTTGTCGACGTGATGATGCGCAAGGTGAAGACACATGAAGCTGAAGAGGAGCTCCGTGAAGCCTTCAAGATCTTCGATGTCGATGGCAATGGCTTCATTTCCGCTCGCGATCTTCGCCAGGCGATGACCAAACTGGGCGAACGCCTCTCCAACGAGGAAGTGGACGAAATGATTCGCGAGGCCAACTTTGACCACGAAGGGGAGATCAACATTGAAGAGTTCATTATGATGCTCACTTCAAACAACAAATGAAACTTTTATTCACTAACTAAATGTATGTACAGTTACAAATCTTTAAAGACATTTATACTTTCTGACTTTTCATTTGTGCTAACGTTTCGGTTCATTTGACTAACATTAAAGGATTTTTCAGGTTTGTGATTCATCTGTACTTGTCTTGCCTGCAAAAAAGACAATCACTGGATTAGCCAAACTGGATCTCCTGACAAACTGATATCACTTACCTTCATCTTTCGAATCTTTTCCTCTTCGGAGGGTATGAAAAAAATGCCCACTGAGAGAATGGTAATGCTGAGGATGGTCAACCCTTTAGAGTAGGAGACGAATCTTTCGTAAAATGACATTTTGACTAGTCGTCACCTCAACTCTGTGGTCATCGAGGCGCCTTGTTGACGGAAACGTGATGGTGTTGATGTCGGTGCGTCGTCTTCATCAGCTGGTGCGGTAGAGGCGCGCGCACGTCGGGGAAAATGCTGCTGCTGCTTGCTATCCTTTGGGATTATCGAGGTACGGCAATGTGAGAGGGAGAGAGAGTGAGCCAGGCAGCATCAGACACAGCCAGCCTTGGAAATGGTTGTGGAAGCGCTCTATAGACGAGACAGCGGTGGTCTGCTCGGCATTACCACAACAGCCAGTCTGTGTGAGTTGATATTACGCATTGCACTTCACTGTGCCCTCACTCTCGCCAACTCTCTCTCCCTTTCTCAGCTTTCTCTGCCGACTTGTCAGCTCATCTCACCCTGGTCACCCTCTCGGGCCCGTGATGGTGCCACTCGTTTTGGGCACCGCACATCCGTCGTGCCGCACATCCTCTTTCAGCAGATCATCACTGGCGACTGCCTGGAGCAGTGTCGTCGTCGCAGTCGCCGTCGTCGTCGACGTGAGAACCCCCAGCCAACAGTGCAGTGAGCACCATCAGCAACAGCAGCAACATCAGCAACATCAGCAACATCAGCAACAGCAACCTAAGCTCGTCTTGCTCGTGTTGTGTTTGTGCAAGTTTGGCCTTATCACCGTACATCAATTGTTGAATCACGCTTCGGCGCTATCAATCTAATCGCCTCAACAGTTTTGGTAAACTTCACACCTTTAATCGACGAGGACACGAGTGTGACAGGCAACAACAGCGGCAGCAGCAGCTGAAGATGCTGACAACTTTGCTAAAGTAGTCTGCTGCAGCAACGGTGTCCACGAAACGAAACTACCCTTGCAATATCGTCTTTGCGTGTTGAGCCATCCAGCTCAATCCAGCCAGCAGCAATCATGCCTTCTTCCAAGACCTTCACGTGGATCGCCGTTCTCATATTGCTTATCTCCCTCGCGAGACTTACATATGCAGACATTGCTGTGGTACGTGCCTGTTTTGATTTCAATTTTAATAGTGCAAAGTCCACCATCGTCTTCTTTTCTCTCTGTGCAGCTTAATCCTGAAAATAAAAGCGTTGAACTGTTCATCGATTACAAGATCGTATACACACCTGCAATTCCTGAGAATGGAATGATTGTAAGATGCAGTTAGATTGTGCAACAAGAGAGCACACTATAACAGTTTTCATTTCAGGGCTTTCTGATCAGAGCACATCCATCTGACGCGTGCTCCAAACTCGATCCGCCGCCGCCAAGCAATCACACTTTTCAAAACTGGTTTGTCCTGGCGGATCGAACCTACAACACACACTGCACTAATCGTGAAAAGGTTGTTGAAACTCGGCAAAGCGGCGTGCTCACTGACGATCTTCTTCTGTACGATTTAGATTAAAAATGCAGCTGAGGCAGGATACAAAGTCATCATCTTGTACAGTCCCTACGAAAACCCCTTTCAGCCTTCAATGACCTACTACTCGCTTGAACGTAAGATTAGTATGAGAAGGTGCTGATGATGACCATGTTTCACTTAATTTCTATGCCCTCTTTCGCCAGACTCAAACACGAGTATTCCCGCCATTTTGGTGTCTCACGAAGATGGGAACGCACTGGCGAAAAAGTATCTCTACCAGACGGGGTTTAAAATCTACGTCACCTCGGATATTCCGCCTAATCTAAGCTACTACCTCTTGCCGTTCGCCATTGTCATTGGAGTTTGTCTGCTGCTGACGATCTCTTTTATGATATTTCAACTCATTCGCTGTGTTCAAGAGAGGAGAAAAGCGCAGCGCCATCGCCTGTCCAAAAGTACCTAAAGAAACTGCCTTTGCAAAAGTTTGAAAAAGGTTCCACCTGTTCGTATTTGTGCTTATGGTGACATTAACTGGAGAATGTGTGTTTTTAATTTGCAGGCATCTATTACGAAACCTGTGCAATTTGTCTGGACGACTACGTTGACGGGGAGAAAATTCGCATTTTACCATGTAATCACGGTACGGTGATGGATGCCTTGTGTTTTGTTTATTTTTTGTTTCTGATGCACCCTGCTTTACCTGCTCTACCCATCTAGGCTATCACATGAAATGCATCGACCCCTGGTTGACCAAAATCGTCGTGTGTGCCCGGTGTGCAAGGCAAAGGTTACCCTGCCCGGAATGCCCGAGTCTGACGACTCCGACTCGGACAATGATCGACGCGCTCGAAGTACTCAGAACGAAGACGCCAATGAAAGGACGCAGCTCTTGCCTTCTTCTTCATCTTCCTCCTCTCGAAACCATCGATCTCGCCGCTACAACCTCAACAGACTAATAGTGGAGGTCAGGGGGGATGAGACCATCACCTTCAGCAGCAGCAGCCAACATCCTCCTCATCCTCCTCTATAGCTCGCGGTCAGCCAAACTACAACACCGCCTCAACCTCTCGCTACCAGCCACTGGACGACACTCTCTCTCAACCTGGCCCAAGCACCTCCTCTGCCCCCGTCATATCTGAGCTCTCTTCGCAGAGGGGCGGCAGCAGCAGCGGCATCAGCGGAGGCTCTGGCTCTCGAAGCAAGAAAAAGCGAAGTCACAGTCGAAACGTACAGGTGGTGGCAGCGGAAATCGCCCCCCTCATTGCGCCCCCTCAGCTGTCGATTAACTGTGACTCCGATGTAGAGCAACTGCCATCATCACGCAGTGCCACGCTGGAGAGCAATGACTCGGCACAGGGCGGCTCCTCATCGCAAAAGCGGCCCTCGAAACGGCCATCCGTCGACCACATCGTTTGAGCGCTGGGAGCTAAAACTGGCACTGTACTGCCCGACACTGCTCTACATTCTTCATCACGCGCAATAGAACATTGACCTAATAAAAAGACACTTTTATTTTGTACATTCTACTGTAATAGCAAGCACACCGACACCTCTCCACCGCACACCTCATCAGTAAGAAGACACACCCCCACACAACATTACTCAATTCTTCCTGGTTCAGTTTACAGTCTTTGCCGCCAGTGTTCGTTCTGCTTTTCACACCCATATACACACACAGACGTATTGTGATACACTACCACTAGTTCACTTCTGTACATAATAATGAATTACGTGCGTGTTATAAAGAAAATGACATTTTTAGTAAATGAAAAATTGAAATTGTACAAACATTAATTGGCCTTTGTTTTCGGGAAGATGAATCCCTTCTTTTGAAGATCAGCCTTGGCTTGCTTTATTTGACTTTGAAGTTCTTTATTCGCCTCAGGGCAGTCGTTAAAGGTGAACACCCGGTAGAGGACTATGCTCGCAGAGACGGCACCAAAGATCACAAGTCCGTAAATAGGGAGTAGCTGGGTGTGCAGGAGAGCAATAGGATTTTTCCATTGAGACACCTGATAGAGAGCGCCGCCCAGAAGGCCAAGACCAAGATGCCAAAGGAGAGGAATTCTTGAAAACGAGTCATCGTAGTTGGCGATGTGATCACAAGTTTGATAGACAACAACTGGATCAATAAAATTGCATCATTTGCTAGAAATTGAAAAAAATAATAGAAACTCTGAACGGTTGATGTTAGAATAGTCAGTGAAGTGAAGACACGCCTCTTTCGAGGTTAGAAACACCGGGAAAGGTAGAGGGGTTTTTACTTTCTCGTGCTTTGGCAGTGCATTGTAAGGACTGCCTTCACCGCTGCACCGCCACCAAGTGCATCTCCCCTGTTTGAGGCAAAGCGACGTCAGCAGTTGGCAAAAGTGCCACACTGCTTACACTCTCATCATCTCATCTTTCTCCATTCACTCTTTCGACCGGTGCTGAATTTTGACAATTCACCCGATCCACCCGCTTCCAAGAGGCGCCGGTTTGTCCAAAAGTCATCACACCATGAAACCTCTGCTTGAAGGCCGCCGTCTGGCCGGCCTGGTACTCTTGCTTGGGTGCGCCTTGCCTCTTTCAGTTCACTGTTTACGTTTTCACCTCCAACCAAACACCAAGCGTTGCCTGAAGGAAGAGATGCGCAAAGATGTCCTCGTCACCGGCGAATACACCCTCAGCGATTCTCCTGGTGTCGCACTGATCTTCTGGTATGCCTTGTTTACTCCTTCAGGTGTCCATTTATTGACTCACTTCTGCTCTACTAGATAACCGACACCAAAGGCCATACAGCGCTGAACCGAGAAAACATTGACAAGGGCAAGTTTGCCGTCAACTCGGATGAAGATGATATTTTCGATTTTTGCTTCGTATCCTACTTACAAACCGGCCACAACATGCCTCAAGCCCGAGAGGTCTTCCTTGAAATGAAGCACGGCGTCGAAACGAAAAACTACGAACAGGTAATGAACAATGTTAGGTCCTAATGCTACATGATCCTAATGCACATATCTTATAATCTTCACTCCACAGATTGCTAGTGTGGGCAAGTTAAAGCCCCTTGAAATGGAGCTTCAAAAACTGGAAGATCTTTCTGCCTCGATTGTCGCCGACTTTAACTACATGAAAAAACGTGAACAGGAAATGCGCGACACCAACGGTAAAGTACTGTAGAGTTTGTCTGTCAAAGGCTAATCCAATTATCTTTGTAGAGTCAACCAACAACCGAATCTTCTACCTGAGTATCTTCTCAATGCTCTGCCTTCTTGGTCTTGCCATCTGGCAAGTAATCTACCTGAGACAGTTTTTCAAAGCCAAGAAGCTCATCGATTAGTCAGTCACCTTTACTCGTTTGTTAATTATTCCTGTAATAGTTGAACCCCAAATCCACACCACGCGGTCATTCACCATTCATTGCTCCTTTTGTACGTCTTCTCAAATAAAACATACTGAACGCGACTCACCAGTGTTCATTTGCTCTAGCGTCCACTCAAAGTGATGGTGGTGACTCGCTCAACTGCAGTGCATAAAAAAGAGCTTTTAATATTGTTGTGATAAAAATAATCATAAACATATAAATGTAACATAGCTAGGCTTCATGTTTAAACTGTGGGTGGCCTAAACTGTCAACAGAACAGTACGTGTGTTTGTGTATGCAGAACAGAGGAATGTATGGCAAGCAGTAGAAGTAATCTCGCTAGTTCGTCCTCAGTTGGTAGTCGCCGTTTTGCGTGATGTACCTCACCCAGGGCAGGGCCTGGTAGCCGCTCTTCTCGATGATCTTCAGGTAGCGCACTTGAATGCCCGAGGTGGTGAAGTAGGGAATCTCAAACTTGACGTGAATCGGCGGCCGACCTTCAATCTCCTCACTCGTCACCGAGGGAAGGCCAAAGTGAGCACGCATGAGAAACTCCTTGCCCCCTGGAAAGGACTTGATAGTCCACACTGCGCTGTTCACCTCGGGCGTGTACCGCACTGAGCCAATTGATGTCTTGAATCGGGGGGAATCGGCATCAGCAGGAACCGGAATAATGATCTCCACATTGTTTGCAGTTGAGCGCCGCTTGAACTGACTTTTCGCCTTCACCATAATCTCCACACGAGAGTGGGCGTGCCGCTCAATGACTGACTCGATCCAGATGAGCGGCTTAACGCTAGCCTGTGTGTTCAATCGGTAGGACATAGCTCGAATTCGCCGTCCGGTGGAATGAAGGAGATGGTGCGGTCATTTTCAAAGCGCGACAAACGGACGCACTGGTGGAACTTTACATCTTCAAGCTCAACTGATTTACTCTTTCCGCGCCCGGTGCTCTCGAACAGAACCTTGTCGTTCAAGCCGAGGCGCAGTTCAGGCATGCCTGATAGGTAAACTCGCATTTTGATAGAGCCGATAATTTCACTGTTAAGTATTGCTCCGCTGGCATTTGCTAGCAAGTTCACTGACTCAATCACGTCGAGGAATACTTCATTCTTACGGTATTTGATGCCCTCGGTTCGCCAGGAAACGGCGTTAGTCACCGCCATTGGTGGCCGAGGCTGCAGCTCCATTTTGTGGCTCTCCTGTGTAATGTACTCTTGCAAGATTTTTCCATCGGTGATTTGTGGGTAGCCAAAGTCCATTAGCTCGTCAAGAAGTTCGTATATGAGGACAAAGTTGTCTCTGATGCTCTCCTCTTCCAGCTCTTTAAAGTAGTCAGTCAGGACATTGACGACCTTGTGCAGGAAGGCAAACACCAGTGACACGTTTGCGTTGGTCTTTGTAGTTACCACGATGTAAAGATTGTTGAACTTAATGTACATGAAGTTGGTGTCCTGGTGCTTGATGATCGGATTAAGTGAACTCTCCTCTTCCCGTTCCATTACCAGCGTCATGAACTTGTCGATGATGTTCATGTCCGTGTCACCGCGGTAATTTCGCGAGATGAGCACCTTCCCTTTAAGGTCTAAAAAGTAGATAGCTGATGCAGACATGATGAGGATGCCAAAGGTGGGGAAAGCACTGTGTAGTGCACTAAAATGATGCCTTGACGTAGACAAACAAAATGCTTGGTGGCGGGAAGGGTGTGGCACGTTGACGTGACCGAGCCCACACCGAGCTTAAAAGCCGTAGGATCTCCGGTTAGAGGATGGATCCAGATAAAAGAAGCTTGGGCAAAGGACCGGTAAAAGAGAGAATAAGTGGGGCAAAGAGACGGCCAAATCTGGTGACGAGTTGAAATTCACTACAAATATGTAAAATAGTGTAGGCTACTGTCGGCAGCCACTAGTGTAAAGATAGACACAGCTGATGATGATGTACATGTGGAAACTTCTTTGATCAGCGGCTTATCTCACTGAACGGTAAACCGCAGAAAGATGGCCTCCAGTGCAGATTGGGTCGATCTTTGGGAACGGGACGACGAAAAGTCATTGGCGCCCTTGTCTTCCGCACAGCTCGAGTTTATTGATTCGCTAACTTCACTTTGCAAGGTACTTCTGCCCCCGGTTTTATTTGTTTACATTCTGTGTTTACTTCTTCCAGGATACTCCTGTCAACAAGGAAACTGAAGATGCAGAAGAAGGCAACAGGCCGAGTTACAGCAATCTTTTACAGGTATTTTCTCTAAAGAATGTCGTCATTATTTTAAAATCTGTTTTGTAGTTTCACAACTGGTACACTAAGCTTGACAATGAAATGCAATGTAAAAATGATGCCAGATTTCAGTAAGTTGATTAGTAAAATGCTACTAAATGAAATTAAAAATTAATTTTAAACAGAAATATACTAGAGTACCATGCAAAGTGCCAGCAACTATCTAGTATCCTCAATCAAGTTCTGACTCATTTAAAGAAGCTCGACGAAGAATATAGTGCTGCCCTAAGCAAAACGAGATCATTCTACAACTCCTGCGATTTGCTCATACAACAACAGGTTCGTTTAACGTTCTGAAGCAAAATTAATCATACTGTTGATTTAATTTCAGCACGGGCTAATCGTCGCTATTGAAGCCATCAACGAAAAACTATCATTCTTTGAAGAGCTTGAAACCATGTCTAAGGTATGCCGTGCAGTATTGTTAGGAGAAAATGCCCCCAACTAACTGTATTTTTTCATAGAAATTTTCTTCTCCAACGATGCTAACTCTAAACGAGTCTCTAGTGCCACTTTTAAATCGCCTTGACGAGTGCATTAACTTCATGAGTCAAAACGAATCCAACTACCTCGAAGCTTCCACCTACCTGAACGACTACCGGCGCTTTCAAACTTCGGCACTGCACACCATTCGGACTCACGTGATCAATACCCTGAAGCAAACTGCCACACAGGTGATGCCGGAAAATGACAACGTTCTCACGCCCAACGAGTCCGTCTTTACGCTGTACTACGGCAAATTTCAAACCAACGCCCACCGCATCAAGACGCTAATGCAGCAGATTGAACACCGCACAAACCAGTCGGAGCTGTACTCGCAGTACCTGGACGACTGTCACCAGTGTTACTTTGAAATTAGGGAGTCTCTCATTGGCTCGGTGCTGGCCTTGGCAATGGAGGAGATGATCAACTCCTCGGGACGTAATTTCTGCTCTCTCGTGCGCTCTTCAGCCAATCTCTACATTCACATTTGCCGCGACGAGTATCAGCTGTACTTTCAGTTTTTCAGCCAAATGAACGCCTCTCTGAGCAACTTCCTTGATCGACTGTGCATGTCACTGTACGACAAACTTCGGCCGATTGTCATTCACCTGGAGCACCTTGAATCACTGTCGGAGATTTGTGCCCTTATCAAGAGTGAGTTTATTGAAGAGAACATTCACCAGGATGAATTGGAATCGTTTGTCAAGACGATGGAGAATCTTCTGCAGGACACGCAGGAACGTCTAGTCTATCGTTGCAATATTTACATTCAGACCAACATTCTAAACTACACGCCTGCCAGTGGAGACCTTGCATACCCTCAAAGTTGGAAATGATGAAGTCAATTTCAGAGAACTTGGTGGCAGATGATGAGCACCGACCGATGCGAACTCGTTCCGATTCGGTCAGTTCAATTATTTCCTCAATTTCAGACATTAGCTTCGTTCAGGGGGTGAATCACTCTACTGAGCGAAAAGTATCTAGTCGTAAGTATTACAGGAAATCGGCGTCAACAAGTCTAAATATGTTTTGTTACTTCACCACAGGGTCGGTTGTAGATTTGCATGGAATGTGGTACCCTACGGTTCGGAGTTCAATCATGTGTTTATCCAAGCTGTACAGATCACTTGATGTAAGTGCTAAAAAGATTTCATCTAAATCTGTCACTAACATCTCACCACTTTTTGGCAGAAACGGACATTTCAAGGACTATCACAGGAGGTTCTGTTAGCATGTATTGACTCCCTTGAAGTAGCGTACAGTCAGATCAAGCAAAAGAAAACGCCAATTGACGCCTACCTCTTTATCATCAAGTATCTGCTCATTGTACGGGAGCAGATCACTCCGTTTCACATTGAAACTTCAATTAGGAAGTCTATCTGGACTTTACCAAGACTAAATGTAAGCACAAAGCACATGAAACTATCAAAAATGATAAAAGTTCATTTCATTTTCAGCCGCCGTCATTGAGCTGCTGCAGAAACGTTCCAACCTGTTTACATTGACAAACAACAATGCGTTGCTCAAGTTGATGTTTGATGTATGTCTTTCAATAAATTGGTGCTTCACATTTTTGCTACTACTACTTTCACACTTTCAGGGAACGCCGCAAATAACTGAAAAGACAATCGATTCACAGAAAGCCGTGGACAATAAGATAAAGGAAAAGTGCGAAGAGTTTATCTCCTTCACCTACGATTACCTGGCAAAGGATCTCAACAGTTTCATCTTGGCGACTAATTTTCCTGCCGTAACTGCAACTGCAGCAATGGTTTCAGAAGGCGGCGGTGTCAGTGGTGATTCGACTGAAGAAAAAGCCGCAGAGTCTTCCGTATCACCGGTGAAACTGTGCAAGTTGAGGTTAAAAGAGTTAGTGCAAACTTATCAAAGCAAAAAGACGTCTATTGAGAAAAGCATGTCGCTCTACCTGGCCAACTCTGAAACTGAAGCGATCATTTTCAAGCAAGTCAAAACGAAAATTCAACTTCTTTATGAGCAGTTAGTGAAGATTCTTTTGACTAAGTTTCCCAGTGATAGTGACAAAGCTGAACTGGAGATTCCACCGCTAAAAGCCTTCATTTGACTGTTATAACTGCAATAAAACTTTGAATATTTGAAAGAAAAACAATTTTATAGCGAATTATTTGCTTGTTTGGAGAAGCCGAGTGATAAAGGAACTAAATTTAGTTGGGTCATGTTTTGGAAAGGGCCTCAGCGAAGTTACATCAAGTGACTGTAGTATTTGACACATTTGAGACGGGTATGAACAGACGACAAACTGTTGGTTGGCAAGATCTCGGGCTAACTCTTCTTGGTGATTATCCATTAGTCGGTCATTGATCACAATTAACAAAGGTTTGCCTTTTCGCAAAACTTCAAGGACAGTACCAGCGCCTTTAGAAGAATACAAATAAATCTGAAAATAAAAAATAAAAAAACTTTGAACTTACCGGCGTGACCAATCACCAAGTCAGCTGAGTCGATGTACTCGTCAATTGAGCTTTTGTAGTCAAAAAGCTCCGTCTCAAAATCAGTCCAGGATTGGAGAAACTCCAAGTGAGCCGTTTGCTTGTACCCTCCATACTGAATTGTTAGCTTTTGACAGCCCAAATTCTTGAAAATCTATGCAAAACATTAAAATGTTGCTTCACATGAACTGTCAACAAAAACGGTAAACAAACTTGAAGCGTTTGCCTGTCGACCAGAGCGTCAATCAGGTGGTCAAATTGCGTTGAACCAACGGTGACAAAAATGTTTTCCAGTTGACGTGGGCCAGTGGAGGACATTGGGACGTTTGAGGCGGAAAGGGGAAAGAAGGGGCAGAGAAACCAGAAAATTAGGAGTTTGTAAGATAACAAAAAGAACTGCTGCTTGTAAGCTCAAAGGCTCCATCTGCACTCTGAGCGCATCACCAAAGTGCCTGGTGGAGAGCGGTCGACAGACACGTCAACTCTGTGCTGTAATATTTTTTTCCAGCAAAAAGTCTGTCTTTTCGTCCACCACAGCTGATTACCGTTTACCATCATCACCATCATCACAGCAGCAGCATCATCAGAAGAGCTGCACTCTTTACCATCAAGTGACGTGTTTTTCTGGTCGGCATCGAGCTAGACTTGTGGCAGTGTGTACCACGCAAACGATCATGCTTTCTTGAGTGCCGGTGACAGGAAAATCGGCCTTCCTAAGCCTAGTGATCACCCGTAATCTCCCTTTCATTGTCACTCTTGAAGACCCCAACAAAACTCGCCAAAATGCCTGTCGGAGTGACGGAATCGACATTTCTCATCTTGACCAGTGTCGTCATGTCCTCCTTCGTGATAGCCAATGCTTATCTTCAAAAGCAGCAATTCTATCCCTCTGTGGTGTACATTACCAAGTCAAATGCATCAATGGCTGTAAGCTGACACACGTTTTCATAAAGATTTTATCTGGGAAAAATACTCAAATAGATATGTCTTTTTCACACTTTCTTCAGATTATTTACATACAAGGACTCGTCCTTGTACTGCTTCTGGGGAAGTTGTTTCGAAAGATATTCTTTGGCCAATTACGAACCGCCGAAATGGAGGTAAGAACGTCGTGATTATGTCACTTTAAAGTTCTCATATTCTGTTTACAGCATCTCATTGAGCGATCGTGGTACGCCGTCACTGAAACATGTCTGGCATTTACCGTCTTCCGTGACGACCTGTCCCCGAAATTCGTGGCTCTCTTCACTTTACTTTTGTTTTTAAAATGTTTCCATTGGCTCGCCGAAGACCGAGTTGACTACATGGAACGAAGCCCTAATATTTCCCTTCTCTTTCACATACGTGTTACTGTACGTTGAGGATAACAACAGAATTTTTTGTTTACTAATTATTTTTCACTTTATTTTAGCTTTACTTTCAATTCTCGGCCTTTTGGATTTGTCTTTCGTTTATATGGCCTACTACAGCACTCTCACCAAAGGTGCTTCAGTTCAGTTGGTTTTCGGCTTTGAGGTTTGTCATACTGTAGACATATTATTTTGATAGTGAAAACTAAAACTTTAATTTCAGTACGCTATTCTCTTTGCCATCATGCTGAACATTTCGATGAAGTACGTTCTTCACTTTTTCGATCTGTACAACGAGAACCCATGGGAAGATAAGGCAATCTACCTGCTGTACACTGAGCTCATTATGGGTTTTCTCAAAATCTGTCTCTACTTTATCTTTATCATGATAATGATGAAAATTCATACCTTTCCTCTCTTTGCAATCCGGCCAATGTACCTTACGATTAGGTAAATCATGTTTCATCTTGTTCAACAAATCACCATTTATTAATTGTTTACATTTATTATTTCAGAGGTTTCAAAAAAGCTCTTAACGATGTCATCATGTCTCGGCGAGCCATCCTTAACATGAATACTCTGTACGTTTCAAAGGAGCGAATTTTTATGGAAAAACTAATCAATTTTACACTTTAGGTACCCAGATGCTACGACGCAAGACATTGAAAACTCTGACAATGTTTGCATCATTTGCAGAGAAAACATGCTTGGCAATGGCACCTGCAAGAAGCTCCCCTGCAACCACATATTTCATGTTACCTGTCTACGATCTTGGTTTCAGCGCCAGCAAACTTGCCCTACTTGTCGTATGGATGTTCTTCGCACTGGCAGCAACCAGCGAACCAAAATAATAATAACGCCAACAACGCCAATAACGCCAATAACAATGCAAATGACGCGAATGCTAACAATAACGCAAATATCGCAAATGGTCCGATACGACCCCTTCCTCCGTTTATGTTTCAGCACTTTCAACAGCTGTTCAACAATCGCCCCAATAACCAGAACGATCAAAACGCTGCCGGCGCCTCAAGTGGACAGGCAGCCTCTAGTTCGTCAAACAACAACACCGCCCCTCCGATGCCACCTCTTCCGCCCATGAACTTTCACACCGTAATGCTTCCCTTTCTTCAGTCGCCTCTCTTCCAGGCGCCACAGTTGCCAGCAAATGAGGCTCTACTGCAGGGACTGTCTGATCAAGAGCTGCGACTGCTTGAAGGCTCAGAGCGACGGAACATCGAAGCGAGGCTGAAATGCCTGATGGAAGTGAAAACGCTCATCGATTCGGCCACCAGTCGTCTTCAACAGTACCATACTGCTCTGAACAACACTCCGAATAGTGTTGCAGTGGCCACACAAACTGAAACTACAACTGAGAGTTCAGTGAGCAGTGGACCCTCCACTTCAAGTGCAAAACCGAACAGTTCTAGTCTTCCAAACAGTTCGACTAAATCCGACTCAAGTGCCCCTCAAAAGGCGAGTACCTCTGCTGACATTGAAAGCAGCGGCGACAGGTCAAGTAATGATCCTCATGAGTTGATTCGTAAGCGACGCCTTGAGCGATTTACCCAAGCAAGTGACAATGGACAAGAAGCCTCAACCGCTGAGAATTCTGCTCAAAGTGAAAAATGATGGCATAGAAAGGATGCTGTTTATCAGTTAGAACATTTCCTGTATATAGAAAAGAACGTATATTATTATACAATAATATAATATTTATATTTTGCTATTATCCTTTAAAGTCACCGGTAAGATGTGATTTCTTGATAAGTCTCAAGACCTTGACTTGATGAAAGATGTGTTTACTTTGTGTGTTGTTTTCTTTTTTACTGTCACTCTCATTTTGACACGACCTTTTATCGCTTACTTTTATCTCAAAGCGTTCAATGACAAGAGGCTGCCTTGAAAAAACACCCGCTCTGATGCTTTGAAGTTTGCTCAATGATTTTACAAAAACCCACTTGATAGCTCCATATCTCAAAAAGAATTTTTCAACTAGTTGATCATAATTTGAAAGTTCTATAATAGTGCTGGTTCAATGAAAAGTTCTAAAAGTAGACGTTTTTGCTAGTATAAATAATATGGCATTGCTCAATGACAAGTTTCTCTCGAAGTGATAAGCAAAGTGATGTGTACTTGTACTTTGTTCAACTTCAAGATGCAGTTCTTTTGCGCCTTAGTCATTGTGGTGATAGGCATCAGTTTGGCTGGTAATTTAGCTCAATCTCTGGTGGAAAATGACTCGCTCATTTTTCGTGGGATGGAGCGAGCCCTGCTGGACCTGGGCGCCGGTAACAACGCCTCCACTTCAGCTTCCAAAGGCAGTAGCTCTGATGACCAGGACAATAAATCCGACGGCGGAGTGGGCATGCCCATCTGGCTAATTTTGCTCCTGGTGCTGCTCATTCTCATTGGCATTGGAATGGTCATCTTCGTGGTGTGCCTTTTCCGCGAGGACAAGGAAAAGGACAAAAAATCTCACTCGAAGAAGAAGCGATCCACTTCGAAGCACCACAGCAAAAAGGGCAGCATGCACTCCAAGAAGTCCTCAAAGAAGTGATCTAAAGCGCTGCGCCGCACTGTTTAAAGCTAAATTTGTTCATTTCAGTAAACAGCCCTTTGTTGGCAAGAGCCAGTGCGCTTTCTTTATCGCTTCTTATCCTCAATGAAGCCAATCTCTCTCCTCATTGACTTTGTAGCACTTTTCCCACAGCTAATATAAAGCCTGTACAGGCGTACAGTCATTTGATAAATTACATTTCATTCGCCATCGTAGCAGAATGGCGAAACTTTTGCAGTTACTCGAGGTGGTCTTTGCCCTGATGGCGGTGACCTCCACCGCCAGTGGACAACTATCACCGCTGACTGAAGGACTGAGCGTGCTGACCACCCCTCTGCAACGGGAAATCGAGCGTCACATTGACACTCTGAAGCCAACCATTGGCAGGCTGCTCAACGTCAGCCCTGACACCCAGTTTTCGCAAATATTTCCAACCATTAGCAACTTTAACCAGAGCCAAATTATCGAGTGCTACAATTCTACAATTGGCGAAACTCAGTTTGACATCTTCAAGAACACCATCTTCGATGCTATCAAGGCTTACTATGTATGACTGTGCAGTTTAGCAGTAATGACGATTAACTGATTTAATTTACTTTTTGTAGAAAAATTTTCCGGAAAATTTTGATTAGTTGCATTCCCAAACAAAGTCAAGAACTTTTTTCAGTCGCTTAATGAAATCGGCACTCATACAGTGCAGTGTCTCGTCGATCCCTCTGGATTTCAACTTGGCTTTTCGCCGTTTACCGATTTCGTATGAGTGCCATTGCTTTACAACACGTTCAAATGTTAAACTTTCTGATCATTTTCTTAGAGCGATGCAGAGTACAAAGAACTACTTGGTGCCAAACATGGCGAGGCTGAAAATCGGTTGATTATGTCAAACTTTCTTGACCGACGGCGAACGGACCAAAGATCGGGTCGAGATGAGTCCGGTGAAGACTCGAAAGAGTCAAGAGAGTCGAGTGAGTCATCGGAGCGAAGCTCCAATGAAACAGTGAGCTCACGAACTACCGAAGCACCGACTACGTCCAGTACGACTGCTGCACCCGCCAGGCGATCGTCTCTTTTGAACCTGGGTGGCTCCTCCAACACATCTAGCATTCTGGGCAGAGCCAGTGGAGGTCTTCTTCGGAGACGTCGTCAGCAGGTGACTGTGGACCCAATCTGCTTTCCTAAGAACAAATCACCACTTCCGGAAAAGTTCGACTGGCAGTCTAAAGGAAAAGTGACACCCGCCAGGTTCCAGGTAAAGCATTATCAATTTGAAATGCCAAATTAATCTGACTTGCTTTTATTACAGAGTAGTTGTGGCTCTTGCTGGTAAGTCAATTACTTTTGTAGAACTATTTTTTATTTTGATCTTGTTTTTATCCTTAAATTCTTTTTTGAAGGGCGTTTGCTTCCCTTGGTGCCCTCGAGAGTGCCTATCTAATAAAGGGAAAGACAAACAGTAAAAAGTTTGATCTGAGTGAGCAGGAGCTGTTAGGCTGTGCACGAAAGAACGGTTGCAAAGGCGGCACTTCAGTGGATGCCTTCAACTACATTCTCAACAATGACGGAGTCACTGATGAGAGTTCTTTGCCCTATGACAAGGTATTTATTTACCATCATCACTAGAAATTGATGGTTTTTACCGACTTTTTAATTGAAGAAAGAGAAATGCGATAAGCGAAAGAAGAAAAAGGTGGCCAAAGTTGAAGACTACTGTCTGCGTGGAGTCTACGCCAAGGTGAATGGCAAACCCGAGCAACTAACTGATGAGCAGATAATGCTTGTCGTAAGAGAATTCGGTCCGGTCTATGCTACCATCAATGCTGATCATGTGGCAGTGAAGCACCTCAAATCGGGCGTCTACAACTACAAAAAGTGCCCCAAAGAAACAAATCACGCCGTTTTAAGTAAGCACAAGTTGCCTGTTCAAAAAATGTACTAACTGACTTTTTTGAATTTTGCAACTAATAAATATAGTAACTGGCTGGGATAAGAAGGCATGGCTTATCAAGAATAGCTGGGGTAAAAAGTGGGCCAATTCTGGATTTTTCCGAATGAAACGCGGAAGCAACCTCTGCGGTATGTTTGCAGTACTGGAACATTTTATTTAAATTATTAATTACAATTTTTATTTCTTTAAAGGTCTTAACACCTACATTACGTATCCAATTTTGTAACAAATCAATTTTGTTTTTAAACTGCCATAAGTTTTATAAACATTTATTTGATAAATTTTGTTTTAAAGAAATTTAAAGAGTTTGTTCTTAACAGTAATAAACAGAAAGAGATAACCCTAAAAACAGCACAGTTAAGTAGTAGTAAAAGAATACTATTAAAGTAATCATTATCTTCAATCTGTAACCATTTCAAAACTGGATGAACTTCTACATTTTCTTTACATCTTCCAAATCCGTAAATAAGAAGTAAAACAGCTTCAAATGCCCATCTGGATATACTAAAATACGACACTATTTGATAGAATATATTCAAGCGGTGTACGTTGACAAAGAAGTTACTCAAAAGTAGGAAACAATCGTAGACAATCATAAAAACAAGTGTTAAGTAGGCAATTTGCTCATCAGGAGTACAAAGAGCAATTAGATGAGACATGCTGCACGAGGCGTAAATCGATATAATAATGATCAGTAAAAAGTGCCAGTAAAGACCGGCTACTACTGTCGAGTAAATGTCGCAGATGTAAATGTACAAGCAAATCATAGGAAGTAGTGGAATCATCTCTACAACTGACTTCATTAGATAAAATGAAGAATTTGAGTACCAGCCTGTAAAGATAAATAAAGAAGGTTATAATCACTGTGACGATTTTTACATTTAGGTTACCATTTCGATGTTCAACCAAAAAGTACTTCATTTCTTTAAATAGCGTAAGGGATGAATGCAGAAGGATAAGTAGCAAAAAAATGTTGTTCATAAAAAATATAAATTTTAAAGAATTGTCAATATCTTTGTCTTGCTTGAGAAATTCATCTGATTGTTTGCATGAGTGATTGAGATATTCGCTGTTAATATTTAAGCAACCGGAAGTTAGTGCAATTTCAGAATTCCAAAAAAGGTGAAGAGATGAAGCATACGCAATTATGATAATGTAAAAAAGTAAATATTCTTTCCAGTGATGAGTGCAAAATAAGGAGATGTATCGTAGAATGAGAATGTAAGAACTTTCTAGTGAAAACCTTTTCTTGTTTATCAAGTGTATTCGAGTAACCAGCTGAACGTTTTTTGAGTTAATTGATTCATTTGATTGAGTGAAAGTTTTCTCAACAAGCCGTTTCACATTTTCATTTTTTTGGTCTTCACATGATAGTTTAATTAACTCTTCAATTGGAAAATACTGCTTCCTCTGATCAATTGTTTCAGAAATAAAAGACTGAACTTCACTAGGTTTTCCAGAAAATATGCATACACCTTCTCGCGCTAACACGTAAAGACTGTCAAACATTTGGAGAACTTTATGAGAAGGCTGATGAACAGAGCATATAATTGAAATTTTGTGAGATTTTGTTAAATTGTGAAGCGATTTGATTGCCTAAAAATACACTTAGTTAAAGAAGTTTACCATTATTTAAAAAATAAATTTTACTTACAATTTCAGATGAATCGCTGTCTAGTTCGCTTGTAAGCTCGTCAATAAGCAATAAATTGGGCACTTTAATGGAAGTCAGTTCAAGTGCAACTGCCAATCTTAAATTAAAAGTTGAAATTTAGGTTAGATTTAGCAAAACAGACTTACCTTTTTTGTTCTCCACTAGAAAGGTGTTCAACTTTTGTATCAGCGGTGTTCATTAGATTGAGTTCTTGTAGCCATTTTTCTGTCACTTGCTTATGATTGACATTTTCACCTATATTTTTTAGCCTTGAAGAAAACAGAATCATTTTTCTAGTAGTTAGCCCAGGCATTAGGTGACTGGAAACATCTGCACTAATAAAACAACTTGATATGTCTTTTGATATATAAAAACGACTTTCTAGACTTGTGTGCCTTCCAAGCTGACCATTTAATACTTTTAGAAAAGTTGTTTTTCCGCTACCTAGAGATAATAACAAGAACTGAAATATAAGCATGTAAACTCCACATTTAAATATTTACCTGATGGTCCCATAACTGCATGAATTCCAAATGCAAGTTCTCCGTTTAAGTTTTGCAAAATCAGTTTTTCGTTTTTCCAAAATATCATGTTTTCAGTAATATTGACACTCAAGTTTTTCCACCCAATTACAATTTCATTTTGGTTTTCGCATGTCGTTTCAGTCAAATCCCTTTTGTATTCGTTCATTTCAACAATTTTGATTGTGTTGAAATCAATTTGCTGCATTTCGTCAAAATAATCGGCGAGTTTCTTAGTTGGTGAGAAAAGTTTTGTGATAAAATTAAATGAATAAAACTTAAAATAAAGTGCTACAAGTGTTGCCACTCTCATGACGATTACATTTTCCACAAGACGACGTATGTACGTGATGACTTCATTTTCTTTAACAAAATGTTTCAACAAGACAGCACTAAATTCAGTTGTTTTGCATCGATCAATGCCGTAAAAAATATAAATCATGTACTTTGTCACGTACTTCAAGGCG
Source organism: Tyrophagus putrescentiae (assembly GCA_024499935.1). Classification (NCBI taxonomy): domain Eukaryota; kingdom Metazoa; phylum Arthropoda; class Arachnida; order Sarcoptiformes; family Acaridae; genus Tyrophagus; species Tyrophagus putrescentiae. The sequence goes on along the minus strand of JAMZRA010000002.1, from coordinate 5,852,357 downwards.
ACAACATTTGAGGCAGTGATCATGAAATTGTTTTTGAATTCATCGGTTTTAAAAAGAAAATCGTTCATGATATCGCATGTCATGTAAACCATAATGGCAATGACCACAGCAAACACCGATGAGTGCATGACAATGACGCCGATCAGCTGGCCTAGGCTTTGAGTGTACAATCCAAGCAGCCAGATGGAAAGTGTGAACTGTGCGAGTCGATTCCAATTGAGTGAACCCTTGTCAATGGCCAGTTGATCAGTAGCAAAGTAGGCAGTGGTTGCGATGCATAGCACGTATACTGTCAGCTCAAGAATTGAGCAAATATTCACTGAATGATAGAAGCAGCTTAAACTGTACCATTCTATAAAAAACACATAATTATAAGTTAGTGACAACTGAAAATACTACTTACTGTTGCGAAGCTCGTGCTGAACAACGTTGACCATGTGCACAAACAGCAGTGAGCTTGAGCAGGTGATAACAAAGCCTTCAATAGCACCACAAAATACCAAAAAATTAATGTTTTCACTTAATTTTGCATTTTGTTCAAACACAGTCTGGCAGGAGATGTTTGAGTCGTTCAGTAAGGGATAGCACCCAGTTGGCAAAACCATGTCGTTATTGAAGAGAGATGATAGAAAAATCACATTGAGAATGTGAATAAGAATTTGGGCAAAAAACAATCGATAACTTGATATGAATGTGCTGATAAATTGGCGAGAAACGAGAGAATATAAAGAATAAAACGAAAATGATTGGAAGTTGTTCGTTTTTAGAAGAGGAACTAGTGCAGAAAGGGCATTTTCTGATAATTTGTGAAACTCAGATGTTTGTGTAAAAGTGGCAAAAGTAATAGTTTCAGAAGTGTCCGTATCTAAAAAAATATATAAGGATTAAAAACAATTTAATTATCAGAAAAGCAAACTTACGGCTACTGGTAATTTGAATGAGTGCTTCAACTGGTGGCTGTTCTGTGGGAAGTGTAATTTGCAGCTGTTGCTCGAGATATAAGCGAATAGTACTTGGTGGTCCAGAAAATACGGCAACGCCATTTGCAAGAACGTAGATTTGATTAAAAAGGCTTAGTGTTTCACTGTTTGGGGCATGTATTGAACTGATAATTGTGATATTTTTCTCATTGGCCAGTTTCTGCAGGCAGTTCACCAGCTCAAAGGCTGTGGCACTGTCCAGTCCTATTGTGCAGTGAAGACTGTGTAATTAGGTTTGCACATAAATGAAGAAAAGGGAAATCGACTGACCTGTGGTCGGTTCGTCACAAAATATGAAGTTGGGGGCAGTCAGTGCCATCAACTCCTGACCGACGGCAATTCGACGCTGTTCACCACCGCTGCAACGAGCAAATGGCCGAGTCAGCAGCTCTTCAGGAAGCATCAAGGCGGCCATTGTCTCCTTGATCTGTCCCTCCATTGCAGCCCTCGAGGAGTATCCATTCTTGAATGCAAAGGCATACTCAAAAATCTGCCCAACGGTGAGATACCCGATAATAACTTGATTGATTTTCTGCGGAATGAAGATCGAGGTAGCTGTTTTTAAGCGAGAGCTTACGTAAACTTGATTGTTTGAAATCTTGATATTTCCGCTTAAACATGAAAGTAGTGTTGTTTTTCTGAAATATTTTGTAAAAAGTAAAAACTCATTAGGACGATTGCCGCACTGTTGTCGACTTACCCTGAACCAGACTGTCCAAGTACGCCGTTCAATCCTTCAGCAAAACTTCCTGTCAAACTACGCAAAATAATCTTTTTGTGCCATTTCCAGTTGATATATTCATCAACCGAATACGAAAGGTTTCGCCAAGCAATTGATAAGTTTCTATGATCATCAGAATCAATTAATTTATCAAAATCTTCTGCACACATTTTTAGAGAACATTTATTAAAAGTCTAACCAATGTAAAAATAAAGTACAGTCTCTACTGCAGTTATTACCTGCACTAATCGCGTGTGAAGCTGTTTTTATGGCAAACAATAAATATTTTTGGTTGAAAGCTTGTTCAATTGGCAAACCTCAACTTGATCGAAAACACTACTGATGAAAATATCTTTTATCAGAAAACAATGGTTTACACTAAACAGTGTTTGTTTTGTTTGATAGCATCCTGTCGTAGCAGACTTAGGCAAAGTTGGCAGTTCGTTTTTTTACTAGAGAGACAGCCATTAAATGGCACTAAAGTTTATTTCCTGTTACAGTAAATAAAAAATATTTTTTATTGTTTATAGTCAACAAAAAGCTCTTTATTTAAAAACTGGAAAGTTTAAAACAATGAATGCATTAAAAATGTGAAAAATGTTGGCACAAATTAATATATTGGCTCTTCGGGGTCGTAGACGTTATCTGTCACCAGCAGGACAAGTTTTCCATTCGCAACAGCTGGAACCAAAAGTTCAGGCACTTCCACTTGAAGGCACTCCTTTTCTAAATCAATTTGGGAGATGCGAGCAAAGCCTTTCACGAGAAGTATGTGCCGAAGTGAAAGCCAATTGTTATCGTGATTAAGCAGTTGCTCGATTGAAAGCTCTAAAATGGACAGTATTCGATTCATCAGGTAGACTAATGACTCTCGGTTTAGGTGATGAAACACAACTTGATCAAAATTTGGCCCCCGTCGGTCTCTGCCAGTTTTCTCTACTTTGCGAATCCAGTAATTGTGTGGCTGAACACAACTTTCAGAGTTTGAAGACTCTCTTAGAAAACGAGAAAAGCTATCCTCAGAGTAAAATCGGAAAATTGGGTGATGAGCAAATGGAATGGCGATTTGGCTCAACTTTTGCAATGACGGAGATGAAAAGAATCGACTGCAGCGTAAACTTCTCAAATGGCGTCTCTGGTTAGAGTTACGTTTAAAGGCGGAAAAGTTTCGTTGAAAAAAGTGCACCTTTATGGCATTAGAAGCGGGTGTAGGGTTCCAGTTTGGGCGCGCCGGACTTCTGGGGACATCGTAACCAAGAAGGTCCTTGTGAATGCGTTCATAAAAGCGATAGTCACCGAGCACCAAAACAGCTGAAACCCCAAATTTTCGAATGGCATCCATGGTGCAATCGTAGCCGTAGTCGAAAATCCATCCGTGTGTATTGATGACTAGGCCTGACCATTTGGTGAGTTGCCTTTTTCGCTGTTTGCTCACATTGGACTGCATTGGCGATGTCGATCGCAGCTCTTGAGATCGTTTGGATGATGAAAGCTTTTCCGCAAGAGTTATTTGATTTAAATTAGGCGGCAGTTTGCTACTGGAAGTACTCGGGAATCTATTATCCGTCTGCTCTTCTTCCGATCGAAGTGAATGCCCTATCTGGCGAGCCAAACAGTTAACCGAGAGCAAGTGAACAGCCTTTTCAGAATCTGGAGTATTTGCTCCGTAGTGTACCATAAGAGGGTATCCAGAACGAAAGGTATATTCTTTGTCCAGGTGACAGTAGTTGTCAACAACTCCGGCCCCAATTATGCCTGGCACGCCGATAGCGCCTTGTCCTACATCGAGGTCAACTAAAAATGGGGACCAGTGACCATTAACGGCATAATTTGTGATGATTTTCGCAAATGTACTTTTGCCAGAGTCACAAGGCCCTACAATGATAATGTTAGGCCCTTGTTGATTTCGTTTTGAAGCATCCATTCGTTTTTGGTTAAGTTCTTGAGCAAACTGCGCATAAGATTGGTAGGTCCAATTAGGTGGCCGTTGAGGTCCGTATTTTCCAAATTGTTTTACAGTGCAATTTAAGTACAAATGTTCAGTCATTCCTGAAAAATTGTCTGCCTGGGAAGCTGGTTTTTGTTGATGCACATTTGGAGTGTTACGAGAGTTTAGTCGAATCAAAGATGCCAATTCAGAGGTGCTCAAAGCTTCAGTTTTTGCATTAAACTTTGTAAATCCATTTTGAGGAAATGAAACAAACTCGAACTTCTTTTCCGTAGATTGCACTGGTGTTGGAGCATCAGAAGGTAAATTTTTTGGTCTGTAAGCGGGAGGGGTGATAAATTTGGCACGAATATCAAAAGTTGCATCAGGATTCTGCGTCATAAAGCAAAGCTCACATCCGTGAAAAGTTTGAGCAATAAAACGAGATCCAAAATTGACAGAATAAAGACGATTTGCCACAAGAGGAATGCCAAATGATTCAGCTCTTCCACTGATTAAAGCAAAGTATATGATTAAATCAGATGAACTTGTAGTTTGAGGACTAGAAAAACCTATAAACAAAGTGTTAAAATATTACACGTATAAATAACTCCAAATCAATACCTTGCTCGCCAGTGTTAGATTCGTGATCTCTGGAATGGTCTCGCTCCAACGAGTCAACATTTTTGGTCCATTTGTTGATGCCCAATTCAATCTCAGAAAGTTGGTCAAACTTGATGCAGCGGTAGTGAGTGAGGGCAGGCTGTAAACTTTTGTTTTCAGATATGCTATTCTGGGCCGAACTTGCTGGTTTGAAACTGTTTTCTGAATTATCCATATGTTTCTTTTTCGGCCCAGAAGTTCCTGGACTTGGGAGAAGCTCCACTGAGCTATCTGAATCAGAAGACATGGCGCAAAAAATTAAACTATGAATGCATTATTTTTGCAAAAAAAGGAGTGTAAAACGTTAACAGTAGAAAAATAACTTGTGCTCTAAAAACCAAAACATTGAATGTGGCAAAAAAAACACGTGACATTCAGTAACACTCTTTGTGGATACTTTAAACATTTGATTCAAGAATTGTTCCAGAAACAAAACACTTAAATGTGTGATTCTTTAATTTAAAATTTTTATTAAAGAATTTTTTATTTATTTTTATTACTGTTGAAGTAATCAAGTTTATACAATTTTCTCTTTGAGAAACAATCACAATATTTCTGCTCAAAAAACAAAGTTAAAAAACAATTTTTCTTTAAACGAATTCATTGATTTTAAAACTGGTTTATGGAAAAATTATAAATAAACAGTAGAATCTTTCATTAGGCATGATTTTTCAAAAATGATAACTATCAAACTGCCAGTGCCATCTATTACTTTAAGGCAAGTAGAAAAGCATCAAAAATAAAAGAAGGCGCCAATGAGTCACCGATTGCTTAAACCGGTTATACACTGTTTCCCTCACTTAAATCAGCATTATTATTGTACCTGTTGTCATTGTACAGGTACACACAGCTGAGACAGACTATACCGCAAAGAAGTAGTAGCACTGGCAGCAGATATCGTACAAGTTGATGGCTGTGCCAACAACAGAGACTCATTTGTCATTCTCCACCACCGTCTCTACTACTTTCTTCGCTAGCTAATTCGAGCTAACACTAGCCCCTTCTCTCTCTCCCTCTTTCACATTCACCCATTCTCCATTCCTTCCCCTCCCCCACTCTGCTTCTATATTTCAGTTGAGGCTTTTCTTCATTCTTTCCCTGCGACTCACTGCAACTGTGTATCGCCTGGCAAAAGCTGAGCCTCAGTTGCACTGTAGTCTGACAATCGACAAATCAGTATCTGTTCTCTGTATTTTGTGACTCGCCTTCACTTAACTGCAAACAATGACTCACCTGGCGGTCAATTAGTCGACAACAGTCGCTGCACTACCAATTGACACATTTCTTTTAGTTTCCTTCGATATTTTTGATATAAAAAATGGAGCACATCTTTACAAGCATTGTTTTGTCATCTGATACTTCTTAAACATGATTTTCTGTGATATATAAAACAAGAAAACCCTCTGTGATAGTGTGACACCCCACAATGAATCAGCCAAATAGTTTTGCCAAGTTTGAGTACATTCTCGAAGCCGACACTACACTTACCGATAGCACCAGCGTACCTGTTACATACTTGAATGCCCGGAAATGGTATGATTTTAAAATAAAGGCCAACAAAAGCAAACTCAAACACAACGAAAATATATACTTTTCCCTTAAACTCGGTATGTTTCTCAACAAACACCTAATTTTATTCTTAAATAACTTTAATTACACATTTACAGAGTTTCTCAGCAAAAAACTTGATGATATTGATTGGATTCTCTGGGACAAATGGGCTCAAAACAACTCTCGTCCACGTGCCATAGAAATTGAGCCACAGTCTAACATTAGCATCCTCTATGATAAGCACGAATGCAACCTCGTCGGTGTGGTGGCTAATCGAATAGACAGATTGAATTTAAAATTGCGCTTCAACTGTGCTTCTAGTCAATTTCTTCCTCCATCCACTGAAAACACTGTTGCCGGCCATCAGGACACAACTTTTCGTCTAGTCATCGAATCGTTCTCGGATGAAAGTGGCAGCAAATTTGACTCTGTCACGTGCTTAGTCAAGTTATTTGAACACGATAATGCTCATCGACAATTTCAAGTAGATCAGTTCCGTTTAGTACGCAATTATGTTGAAATACTAAATCCTTTGCGCAACTCACAAAATATAATGAACAATTCAAGCGAAAGCAATGAAAAATGTGCAAATAACAAATGCGCTTCTTCACTGAATCAATTTAACAACAAATCGCCAAATTTACAAGTTGACAAAAAAATTACTATAAATATTTTCTACTTATACTTAAACGATAAAAGTAATTATTTTTAATAATGATTTGCGTAATGTAAACTTATACGTTTTTATTTTTCTAGATTACATCTCAATGCCATTCCCCTTGACTTTCAATATGTCCTTAACCGTTGACATACTCAAAGAAAAACTATTTCTTCCGTTAATTCAGAAAAGCGTTGATAACAACTACTTACGAATTGAAAATGTATATTTTCGAGAGCTTAAACATGCTTTCGACAAGCTTTCAAGTATTACATTGACTGACATGTCTATTCCCAAAGTATTTAAACAAAACTGTGGTTACAAGTTAGAGCTGATTGAAACCAAACGAAATCATCATCGAGAAGGAAACCATCATCAAACAAAACCAAAGGTTTTATATGATATCACCAATAGCCAAATTGGAAGTAACATTGAAAAATATGTTTCTAAAAATGTACACAATATCTGTAACAACTTTGAGCATTTACGACATGGTAAATCAGCTTCAAAAGAAAAATATTTTAATTTGCACATAATTGAGTGCTTTATTGTATAATAAATTTTTCAACTTGCATCTCATTAGTTGTACTCTGCAACAAAATACAAATTAAAGAGCTTTTTTGATTTTTATATCAAACTGATTAACCCAATGTTTATGTAAAATGTTAATAACAGTCTTTCATACACTGATTTGAAGGGAGTACTTTTACAGCATTGCTATTTTAAATTTTTATATAATCTCCTTTTGTGACAAGTGGAAAGAAAAAAAACTTAATTTTAAGTGTTTTGCTCTAAAAATAACTTTGTTTATAATACTGGTTCTCCATCTTGAGGATGATTTCCCACCAACTTGAAGCGCACTAAACCAGTTCATTCGGCACTACTCTAATCTCAGTTGATTAGAGCTTTTGATGTACAACTGAGGTGGCTAGTTATTCTCAAGACAGTACCTAAACAGTCTCTAAACTTATTTGTTTGAACCACTTGACTCAGCCACTAGATAAGATTGTGTGAATATTGACGTAAGTAAATGTGACAGAACATAGATTAGAAATTACTAAATCTAGGTCTTCTAGTGCTCATGTGAGTGTGGAGCTAGGGTACAAGTGGTTGAGATTGTCTATCTTTTTACAGATAACAGATAAGAAATGAAACCACAAACGATCTTGTCTACCCCCGCAAACTAGTCTCTGGCTTCCTTTCAAAATGGCCAAATTATCGGTCAGACTGCATTAAAATGGGATCATGCTTCCTGAGCACGCAGCCAGCACATTGTTCACTGTGTGATCCATCATTCGATGTGTCAATTTGCAACTACAAACACAATTATATAATAACTACTTTTATTTCAATTCCATCTTACTGTTTTATCAGTAGCTAGCTGAGCACACTGACAACACGACCAGTGTTCCCATTCTGGGTTATCTTCAGTGGATACATCTCTAGAGCGGTACCGTTCAGATTTCTAGCGCAGCAGCCCAGCAAGTCAGCCTGCCCACCACCACAGGGCGGCCAGCAGTACAGCAGTACAGCACGACGCCTATCTTGGACGGCAGTTGATAAGGATATTTATCAAGAGAGTGAAGCTGCCGCTAAGGCAGCTGTTCCAGACAGTCAGTGAATACTAATAATTCACACCCCTAAAATTCGTATGAGATTGTACCATGTGATATAGTACAGAGCACAGCATTCACTGTCGCTCTTGTACAAATCAACTCAACCAGTACTGGCTTCAGCGTAGGGGAGAAGAGTTTATAAGCCTTGAACTTGATCACCTTTTTGTCACATATTCTCGACGGCAAACCACTGCAGCACATTCAATTTGACTCTCCACTGAACACTCCTAACAGTCCAATGAAGCTACTTCAGCTTGAGCGCATTCTCCTCTCTCAACCTAAACGCAAACATTTACTTCTGGTAAGTGGGTTTCAATTACATTTTATCAACTTTGCAGTTCATTTCACTGTGATTTTGATAGTTGTACAGTTTATTTAGTTGGCAACAAACTGATGTAAATATTTACTTTACAAAGTTGATTGACTTTTCTATTTTGTTTGTATCTTCTTTTAACAAGGTTGCATCGAGGAAGTCAGTGTCAAGTTTTAGTCATGAATTTAAACCATTGGTGTCTAGGTTGGGCAATCGAAACCAAATCTACTTTGCTGATAAAATCGATCCAAATGAATCGGTAAGTTATTAACTTTTTTATAGTACATTTTTGTAAGTTAAAAATATCTTCACTGAAACTAAAACACTGCTTTCCCCATGTTAGAAATTTGCCAAAGTTTTAATAGCAAACCGCGGTGAAATTGCCTGTCGCATCATTCGAACATGTCGTGCCATGGGCGTCAAGACGGTCGCCATATACAGCGAAATTGATGCCCGCTCTCTGCACGTACAGGAAGCAGACGAGTCGTACTGCGTTGGACCGGCGCCTTCACGTGAATCATATCTCAACGTTGAGGCCATTGTGGAGGCGATTCGCCAGAGTGGCGCCGAAGCCGTTCATCCAGGTTATGGCTTTCTTTCGGAGAACACCGCTTTCGCAAAGCAGTTGCAAGACTTGGGCGTCGCCTTTATCGGCCCAAACTCAGAGTCCATTCGTGCGATGGGCGATAAGATCGAGAGCAAGCTGATTGCGAAGAAGGCAGGCGTAAACACAATTCCCGGCTACGATGGAACGGTTCGCGATGCTGAGCACTGCGTAGAGTTGGCACGCCAGATTGGCTACCCGGTGATGATCAAAGCCTCGGCAGGCGGTGGCGGCAAGGGCATGCGAATTGCCGCCAACGATGGCGAAGTTTTTGACGGTTATCGGTTCTCCAAAGACGAAGCGGCTTCCAGCTTCAACGATGACCGACTTCTGATTGAGAAGTTCATCGAAGAGCCGAGGCACATTGAGGTGCAGGTGCTTTGCGATAAGCACGGCAATGGCATCTTTCTCAATGAGCGCGAGTGCTCCATTCAGCGACGCAACCAGAAGGTCATTGAAGAGGCGCCCAGCACCTATGTCGACGCCGCTCTCCGAGCTGCGATGGGCAATCAGGCCGTAGAGCTGGCGCACAGTGTTGGTTATGACTCGGCAGGAACAGTGGAGTTTCTCGTTGACAAGCACAAGAACTTTTACTTTCTTGAGATGAACACGAGGTAGGAGAAGGTGCTAGGCGATTGAATGACCAACCATGTCATAAACTTTTCATTCTTCTAGGCTGCAAGTAGAACACCCGATTACCGAGTACATTACCGGCATTGATTTGGTTCATCAGATGTTGCGCATTGCCAAAGGCCACCCCTTGAAGCACGCCCAGAAAGACGTCCAAATCCGAGGATGGGCCGTCGAGTCGCGCGTGTACGCAGAAAACCCGTACAAGAAGAACTTTGGCCTGCCCTCCGTGGGCCGACTGACGCGCTACCAAGAGCCAGTGCACATACCCAATGTTCGCTGTGACTCGGGCGTGACAGAGGGCTCGGAGATCTCCATCTACTACGACCCGATGATCTGCAAACTCATAAGCTACGGGGAAACGCGAGCAGAGGCGCTGCACACAATGAAAGACGCACTGGACAGCTATGTGATTCGAGGCCTGACGCACAATATTCCCCTGCTGCGGGACATTATCACTGAGGAGAACTTTGTCTCAGGTCGACTGAACACTAGTTACTTGCCTGCAGTCTACGGAGAGCGATTCAAAGGTCGAAGGATGACTTCCAAAGAGCAGGTCTACCAGCTGGCGTCCATTGCCTCGGCCATTTACCTGCGCGAAGAGGCCCGATCAAAGGGCTCCTCTTCACTGCAGACGCTAAACTCTATTCCCAACTACTTTGAAAGGCGGTTTCCTTACACTGACACACCTATGCATCCTGTTCCAGGGCTGTTCCAGCACCTGTCACAAGCCAAACCGACAGCCAACTTGTTCATCGATTTCAGCGGCAATGATAGCCTCAACTTGCAGGACATGCTTCCCGCTCGAGTGCGCGTTAATGGCGACAAATACCTGGTGCAAGTAAATGGTGGCGATTACGAGGTAGAAGTACCCAAAGAGCTATCTTTAGGCGCCCTGACGCTTGAAATTCCTATTGGCAATGAGAAAAAAATTGTTCAGATCATGTCCATCGACGGTGACGGTCGTCTGTTGATTCAGTTTGAAGGCACAGTAGTAAGTGATGATCAAACAAACATGGTCGGCAAGCCCTAACAGTAATCACTTGTTTACTTTGCAGTTTAAAGTTCGCGTTCTCGATGAGAAGACGGTCAAGTACATGAAACGAATGCCTGTCAAGCAGAAACCGGATGCCAGTAAGATCATTCAGTCGCCCTTGTTTGGCCTCGTCAAGTCGGTGTCCTGTCAAATCGGTGACCAGGTCAATGAAGAGCAGGAGTTGTGCGTTATAGAGGCCATGAAGATGAGTATAATTATTAGTGCCACCCAATCGGGAAAGGTGTGCGAAATAAACTGCAAAGTAGGGGATACTGTACTTGGTGACCAAGTGCTGGTGCAGCTGCAATGAAAAACACCCAGTCATTTTTGTTTTAAATATTCATGTTATTTATTCATTATTCTCATTTGTAAAACTTGCAAAAAAATTAAACAATTTTCATCTATGCTAATTAACTTTGGATTTTAATTGGTTGTGACATTTGCAAAGGTATTTGCAGGTGATGGGTAGATCCGTTGAGACCAATTGAGTGCTGACAACTGACTAAACGATGGAGTTTTGCCGGCAGAGTGGTCGCTACCTGACCTTTATGCCACTACGACGAAATCTCTACGCACTGTAAACAAGCTACAACACCACGAGGACGCGCATTTTCTCTTTGCAGTAGATGAGAAGTCTTTCAGCATGGAGACCCAGAGTTTGGACACCGAGACATCTCCACTTGATCCATTTGCCGATGATCCGTCGACGGGAGTATCTAATCAGTACCACCACTTAGGTGTGTCGCGTGGAATTGCCGCTGGTGAAGCGGACGGTTGGCGAGACGGATACATTACTGGCCTACGACAAGGTGCTCAGCTGTCAAGCGAGATGGGCTACTATGAAGGCTTTACACGAACCTGGACTGTCATTCTAGAGCAAACACCGGTGATGGACGCTGCTACCTCGAGAAAAGTGACTGCACTGAAGACTCTCTTGGAGATGTGCAGTGCTTTTCCGAGTGACACGAAGCACATCAAAGAGGATGACGATGTGAAGCAGAAGCTGATACGAATTCGGGCCAAGTACAGACAAGTCAGGTCGTTGGTTTTGGGCTCAAAACTTAAAAATTGTGCAGCAAGTTGGGGGTCAAAGTGTGTCGAAGACAGTAATAATTCAATTGCACCGGACATTGATTTCTAAAATCAAACGATAATTTTGTATATCTTTATTCGTAAAAGGAAAATTAAATCAACAACTTTTGAAGATGAGCTGCGTAAAGGATTTTTTAAAAGTGAAAGTATAAATAAGAGACAAATGACTCTTGTTCAGTGCATAGCAGCCCTTTATAACTGATTATTACGAGAGAGAAGCTGCTCAATTATCGGATTTAACTTGAAATGTTAGTTCTCGTGACTGCAAACGATCCATCAGTTTGGTGTCTCGGAAAGCCGAAGCTGGAGTGAGAACTCCTCCTCTGAAATGGGTACAGTTTTTTTTAGTATAACCATAATATGCAACAAAAACACTCCTGAACTTACTTGGGCATCAGGTTACGGTCCTTAAGAATGGTCAGACCAGACTGAACAATGCAAGTTGAAGTGGCCTGGTAGCCGGGGTCTCTTCCGGTGACCAGGACAGTCAGAGTCTTGTCTAACTCTCCATCAGGCTCACCTTCAGAATTGTCCTTCTCAGCGCCTGCTTCATTGCTCCACCCTTTGCCAATGATCGTGAGGTTGAACTTGGTGGAGTTAATCTGTGCCCGACTCGGGCCTTTTTTGCTGAAGACCCCAAAAGTCAAGACTTCAGGGTAGTTTTCTAGCAATCGCCGACCGGCGTCAAACAATGAGAGCAGAGCAAAAATCATGGCCATGAAAACGGTGCCCACCACGTATGGGAAAGATGGCACAGAGAAGTAGGTTTGAATCTGGACCGGGCGCTCTTTGAAGTGCTGAAAGTTGTAGTACTGCGTTCGCTGGACTACAGATCGATCTGATCCAGGAAACTCCATGTTCCACCCAGGCAAATTGGGCCTTGTGAAGGGAAGCTTAATTCGCTCTAAGCGGATGCGACTTCGAGGCAGGCTCTTGGTGAGCACTTCACTGTAGAGGCGACGGCGGATAGTTCGCAGCTCGTCCGAATGAGCGAATCCATAGATTGCCGATTGAAGAGTCCCAAAGTTGACAACATAGCCCTTTTAGTGTGAAAAGCAGTGTTAGATTTAGTGTTAATCGTTTTTAAATTAAATACAGTGTTACCTCTGGTCCAGGCCGTGTAGCCATGAAAGTTTCCACGTGGTGCAGCTTGCCATCAAACTTTCGCTTCAAAAAGTCAACTCCCAAGTCACATGGTATAGAGTCCCAGCCACAAGTCGACACCACCAGAATGTCCTTCTCCTTCGCCTTGGCATTGAACTCCACTTGAATAGACTCAATGTACTGAGGTTCACCACTGATGTCGATGTGGTGAGTGCCCTCGTTAAGACAGGCTTCCACTACCTGGCGACCGTAAAACCGGTAAGGTCCTACGCAATTGATCACCAGCTTGGTACGAGAGGCCATGGCCGCAAGAGACTTTGCATCAGTCACATCAGCTTCGATCTTCACCACTGAAGAGAGGTCCTTGCTCAACTCGGCGCCCACTTTGGCGAGCACTTCAGAGAGTTTTTTGTCATTCCGTCCTGCAACTGCCCACTTTAAATTCGAGTATTCATCTGGTTTTTCGGCAATTGAAAGGCAAAGTTCACGAACAACAAAGAATCCAGTAAAGCCGGTTGCGCCAAAAATGACAAGATCAAATTCTCGCTCTGAAGACATGGCTTGTAAAAAAGTTTCTGTCAAATTAAAAAAGATTGATGAGTTTGTATTAACAACAAACTACAAATGGCAAAGAACATGCTAGAAAAAACTAAAAGCAAAACTCTGCCATATTGAGAAAATCCCACTCAAAACAAAAAATCCCTAACACAAAAAGTTAAGGAAGGAGACCAGAAGAAAAATTTGCTTTACAAAACAAAAAGCACACAAACCTAGTTTTCCAAAGAGTGGTTGTCAACTAAGGCAAATACCACAATGATGTCAGCGCAAAGCAGCACAAACTGGCATGCATTCAGTTTTGTACCCTAGTATGTTAGCAGATAATAAGCGGTAAGATACACTGGAAAGAATAAACCAAAGGCATTACCAATCGCTCGGGGGAAGTTTGATTAGGCACGTAAAGTTGATAACAAGTTGCGATTCAATTTACTTAGATGTGGCAGCAGTCACGAAGCAAATACTTCACAGATAGAACTTTCTTCAGCCACAATGCGTAGTAATCTTGCGATGTAGTGCTAGTTTTAGGCAAAACGGGTATTTACCTTGAAAGTTCCAAGTGTCAGAAATTTAAAAACAACATTGTAGTAGTACGCCGCATGGCGGCAAATAATGGTGTTAGAATTCAAATAAAAACCACAATTTAATTTTCAAAACCAAGTGAACACTTATGCAAAGTAAAAGTTATCACAGTTTCTTTAAAAAGTACTTTGTTAATTTTTATTAAGCTCGCAAACATCTTCTTCAAATGAGTGTGCTAGTGAAATGTGCTTGAAAACGTTGAGATGAAGAACTGCATAGAAAAATAAAAATTCATTATAAAACTTGAATTTAAAATTGTTCTTTCGCCCTTACCTAGTTGGTCATAAGTCTCGAAGTAAGAGTTACAGTTGTAGCAAATGAAAAGACACTCTTCAGGGTCTTGGGGCCAGCTTTCCACCATGTCAGACAGTAGCAATTTGTCATTTGGAAACAGGCGAAGTTTATGGAAATGCTCGTGCATAACAAACATTTCGATGCACCGAGTGGAAAACCTGCATCTCACTTTTTCAGTGCCAAATGTCTTTCTACATCTGATCGGTGCGGCAAAGTAATGAACTCGCATTCCAGTCAGTTCATTCGTTTGCTGCAGCAAAGGTGACATGCACTCTTGGCAAATGTAGTCTTTTATCTGATAGTTGTCGTCGCTTTGGCCATCCACTCGTTTATTTGAATTTTGATGAATTGCCATCAAAAGAGGTATTGTGGTTTGAGTAACTGGCAGAGAAACTGACCTGTCAGGAAGTGCATTACGCTTAAAGCCCAGCAAAGTGAGATGTTTGGTAACTGCAGAGAGAGTCACTTTGCGAGGTAAAGTGCCAAGCATTTTGATGAAAAGTTTGTCCTCGAAGTTCTTGATATAAACTGCCTGAGACGGAGTCTGCAAATAAGTAAAAACTTTTAACAGTTAGTGTTGTTGCAACAATATAATATACAATTTTACCTGAAAATTAAAATGCTTAAAACGAGTGGTTTTGTCTAAAAGTTGTCTAGTTTTGAATGGTTTTATATTTGTATGCGAAGACTTCTGGTGCACAATGAGATCCGAACTACAGGTAAATGTTAGCACACATTTGTCGCAGTCGTACATTCCAGTGCTGCTTGCGTGAAGTTGCAGATGTTGAAGAATTTCGTTGTACAAATAAAAAGTATTTTCTTGTCGTTCCATGAAAGTGTTATTGTTGGTGATGAATAATGCCTCTCCACTATAAAACACTTCTAAACAAAATGGGCAAATTGGCAAAATATGATTCTACAAGAGAAATTACTAATTATTGAGGCAATCTGGAAATAACAACCGTTGCATTGCTTACTTCTGCATAATGGTACCAAAAGTGAAACAAAGTGGCGCTTCGATATGGACAAACTTTACACATCATGGGCCTGATCAGTGAATAATTCTTCTGATTACTATGTAAATGTACCAAAACAATTGTTTATTCTTGCTTACGTTGAATGCTGCATATGTTGCGTTCTCATGTGGTCAAATAGTAGTTCCTCAGTTGAAAAATGAAACATGCAAATCATGCAAAAATTTTCACAAGACCAGTTTATCTAAAGTAAACAACATTATACAACATTTTCAATAAAAAAAGATAGACTTACGCCTAAAAAGTGAAATTGCAAAGCCTCTTTGCTCGGGAAGTTTCGGCAACAGTGATGACAAAGGTTGAACGATGGGTCATCTTTCTTTGATAGACTTGCGAGTGTATCCCAAAGATGGTCCCAAATGTGTTTTGCAAATGAAGTCATCTTAATAGTGGCAAAACATTCGGGACAATCCACTGGGTCAATTTGCTTTTGCTGTGTTGTTCTACTGTCTTTGTTGACAGCTTCAGAGTTTTGAATCTTAGTTTGCGCCGATGTCAATCTAAACTTTAAACTTTGAGAACGTCTTCTTTTCGCTGATGTTTTTCTGTTTCCATTATTATTGAAGTTACCGTGCTCGTTTGTTTCAGGATCAAATTCAGCATATTCTGAGTAAAAGTAGTCTTCAATAGAACAATTTTTCTTGCTTGAACTTTTTTGCTGAACTGAACTGACAGATGACTGAGACATTCCATTGAATAACCCGCGGCGACGTTGTTTTTAGTAAAATATTTTTTAGCATCTAATTCGCAGTATTTTTACCATGTTTACACTTTGAGCCAACACACTGTCAATGACTCACCAGTTTACAGTCCTTATCGATTTCAAATTGCTATAATTTTCTTGTTTACGTCAGAGAATTTCTCGTTAAGCATTTCTAACATAAAGTAATTGTACTCAAAAAGGTTTTTAATGAAAGTACAAATTGCTGAATAATTGCAATTATGTTACAAAAAAACATCTCTATTTACAATTAGTCGTTTCTCAAACTTTTCCATTGGTTTTAACCGGCGATTTCTCCTCTATTTGCCAGGTTATCCCCCTTCGCTGTAGCCGTTCCCAAAGTTGCGTCTCTCTGAACGCCGAGCCTGCCGTCAAGACTCCACCTCTGAAAAAAAAACATTAAACGAAGTAAGAAAAGAAAGTTTAGTCTCGCTGTTAATGATGCTTTGCAAATGATAGCTTAATTACCTTGGCATCATTTTGCGGTCTATGAGTGCAGTCAAGCCAACCTGTACGAGTGCACTGGCAGTCACTGCGTATGGAGGATCCCCGCCGCTTATCTTGATGATCATCTTCTTGTCACGCTTTCCTTTCGGCTCCAGTTCAGTACTGTCGCACTTCTCCGACCACCCTTTGGCAATAACCCTCAGTGAGAAACGAGCCTCACTGACCTGCTCTCGCGAGGGACCGTTTTTGGAGATGACGCCATTTGTCAGGCAGTCGATATTCCGCTTCAGTAGTGCACGCCCGCAGCCGCACCAGAAAAGGAATACTATGGGCCACCCGAAGATGACCTTCCACATTCGGAGGCGGTAGTAGGCACTGTAGAGGATGGGACGGTCACCGTGATGCTGGTAGTTGTACTGATTAGTTCGATGGGCAGCCGACAAGTCAGGAATGGGGAGAACGACGCTGATGCCTTTGGCGTTACTGCTGAAGGGAAAACGAAGCAGCCACTGCCAGTGACCGATGCGAGATTTTGGCAGTGCCGCAGTTGAGTACTGCTCCCTCAAGCGCCTGCGAATGGGCACCATGTCTAGGATGTTAACAAAGAAGTACATTATCGAATGGAAAGACCCAAAGTTGATGGAGTAGCCCTGAAAAGCAAAATGATCAAGTAAGTTTACGCGGTTTCCCACCATGTCAACAAATACCTGTTTTCCCGGTTTGAAATCGATGTAGCTCTCTACAGAATGCAGTGTTCCGTTGAAGTGCTGGCGAGCCAGAGCTAAGCCCATTTCGGGGATTATGCTGCAGAATCCACAGGCAGAGACGACGATCACTTCAGCGTTGAGTGCCGCTTCGTGGCAGTCCAGCTGTGTACCCTCGATGAACTGCAGCTCGGCACTCAGATCAAAGTGATCAGTTCGGGCGCTAATGCAGGCGTCAACCACTGCTCGCCCGTAGTGGTTATACGGTCCGACGCAGTTCAGCAGCACTTTGGTGCTCTTCACCATGGTCTCTATTGAGGGGAGGTCGAGCACGTCAGCGATGATTTTAGGCACTGCAGATAGGTCCACTTGAAGCTCTTCGGACAGCTCTGCCAGCGTCTGCTGCAGCTTGTCCATCCGTCGGCCAGCAACGGCCCATCTTACAGAGGCGTATTCTTCACTGCTCTGCTGTACTGACTGATACAGATCACGAATGGCATAGTAGCCCACGACACCTGTCGCTCCGAAGATGACAATATCATAGGGACGATTACCTTTAGTTGGCATGTTTGCTGGCTGCACACAAAATGTTGTTTCCTTGTTCACTTGCTAAAAAGTGGCATTTTTCTGCATAGTATTTTCTATTTATACAAAACGGCTAATCGTCAGGCGGTTTGATCGCAAACATAGTCCAGATTTCCTGCTTACCTTGAGGGCAATCTAAGTGCAGCTGGTTACGAAGGACGGATTTTCACTATCGTTTATCAAGTGTAATTGCAATAGTTTGTTAAATGACTTCAGATGATTGGCCAGTACGTCATCGCTAGAAAGTCATAAAATTGTTTTTTCTACTCTTTAAGAAAAAACATTTTAAGCACAGAATACCATTTAAAAATAGGGGATTTTCCGTTAGAATACCGAATTCGGTTACACAAGTTTAATTTCTTTACGTGAAATAAACTTTGTTGCACTTGACAATTTTTTGCATTTTTTTAAAGTTTTTTTCAATTTTCAGTTTATTTGCTTATTTGTGTATAAATAATAAAAATTATAATACAAAATAAAGGAGTTTTTACATAATAAATAAAAGTGTTGGCTTTTTAGACATTGGGCACTTTAACGCTCAAATCAAGCTGAGAGGCGCTGAGACCAGGGATCAATGTTCTTGCTGGCTCAAGATTGCCCATGTAGTCGACTATTCGCGCCATTCGTTGTCGACGGTTCTCCACTGGATTCGCCTTCCATATCAACAGGTAAATAGTGAGTACTCGATAGAAAATAATGTTGAAAATGAGCATAATTATGCAGTGGTTGTAGTCAGCGTCGCTAATGGTCATTGTGTAGAGAAGCTGCTGAATCTCATTGGATTTACAGCGTTCAAAGCCGTAAATAAGCAACATCACAGCTTCAAAGATAAATTTAGATATTGCCAAATTGCTAATAAACTGATATATGTAGTGAAGACGAGAGTAAGTGAGCAGAAAATTACTGAGCAATGTAAAAAAGAAGAAAACGGTGGTGGAGAGAACGATGAGCACGGTAATGTTGCCATTTGAACAGATTGCAAAAACGTGCCCCATCCCCTGGAATGCAACTGCGCCCAGAAGGAAGACAAACACAAAGTTCCAGAAGATACCCGGGCGAATTTCCTCGTACCAGTTGCAAATGTACACGTAGAACATGATTACTGGAATTAGTGGCAAAATGTCGACAAGGGACTTCATCAAGTAAAGAGAACCAGAAGAATACCATCCATTGCGGTGCTCGTTTTTGAAATACTTAAGCTCTTTGAGGAAACTCATTGAGCACTGGAAGACAATGAAAAACAAGAAAAAGTTGGCGTAGAAAAAGTTGAATTTAAAGTTATTCAGTAGTTGATAGAGCTCTTCCACGTTTTCCGGCGTGCGCCTGCAAGCTGAGGTGTCGTCCTCTTGAATGTTCAAGCACCCGGTGATGTAAATCATCTTTTTTTCGTAGAAAAATCTAAGTGCAAACCCATAAAAGAAAAAGTTGAAGGCAAAGAAAATGGACTCAATCCACTGGTGGCCCCTGAAGTAGGCAAAGTATCGCATGAAAAGAATGAAAGATGAACGAAGGGAGAATCGATGGCGATTCTTCTGCACTCCATCGAGAACTAGCTGTGTGTCGTCAAGTAGTTCAGAGGTTTTCACTTGCAACAACTGACTGTCATTGTGGCGGACTAGTTTTCTCACAATCGGATTGTGGTGGTTCGAGCAGGAGTGCTT
Organism: Tyrophagus putrescentiae; assembly: GCA_024499935.1. Lineage (NCBI taxonomy): Eukaryota > Metazoa > Arthropoda > Arachnida > Sarcoptiformes > Acaridae > Tyrophagus > Tyrophagus putrescentiae. The sequence continues at coordinate 5,832,879 of JAMZRA010000002.1, read as the reverse complement.
TATCAGCGTCTCAATGGCGTACTTGGAGTCAGTCTCGATGATGCCAGAGAGCTGGTTCATGTACGGTTTCACGTCGTATGGCGCTCCGGAATAGAGGCACACACCTCCTCTTGCCAGAATGTACAAGGAATCAAACATGAATAGCACCTCAGCGGTTGGCTGGTGAATCGAGGTGATAATCGTCAATGGGTGAGACTGTGCCAGTTTGTGCAGTGTGGAAATGACCTGAATACGGACAAAAGAAAATGAACGGTTATTGACGATTGAACACAACTGAACATGCTTACAATTCTCGAAGAATTAGAGTCCAAACCGGAGGTGCACTCATCTAAACAAATCAGATTGGGGCCCATTTCGATGGAGGTCAGCTCTAGAGCAACTGCCAGCCTAAATGATAATTTGAAACAGATGAGCATGTTTTTAAATCATCAAAAGAACAACAATTTACCTTTTTCGTTCTCCACCAGAGCAGTTCTCCACTTTAGTGTCCATAGTGTTGAGTAGATCTAATTCATTGAGCCACTTCAAGGCAACTCTTTCGTGGTCGACGTCAGTCCTGGTGTTTTTCATTCTCGACGCAAAGATGAGCATCTGTTTTGCTGTTAGCCCAGGCATCAGATGGTTTGAAACCTCCTGAGTAATGAAGCAGGTGTGTATCTTGGTGAACTGCGTCAGGTAGAAGGCAGTGTCAGCTCCCAGTCTGGTTTTGCAACGTCCATTGAGCACTTTGAGTAAAGAAGTTTTGCCAGCCCCACTAGTACCTAAAAGTGCTCCAAAATTATTAATCACCTTTTCAAGTGAAATGCAACAAAAGCCCTTACCCATGATGGCGTTAAGTGTGCCAAAGCGAAATTGTCCATTCAAGTTACGCAAGATAGGCCTTCTTGGCATTGTGCTTGAGCCAATCTCGTGAATAGTGCTCGATCCAAATAGAGTCAAATTTCTCCAGGCTATCATTATCCTTCCTCGAGAGAACTCATCAAACTGCACCTCATTACTGGACTTTTCATTCGCCTCCTTCTTATTATTAGTGTTTAAGCCATCAATTGAAACGTTCTCATCGTAGTCAATGGAAATGAGATCACTCTGCAGCACGTGTTCGTCGTTGCACTTTTTGAACAGTCGAAAGAGTAAATTTCCAGAAAAGTTTCCAAATTTGTAGTACATCACCGCCAAGGTGAACAATTTGATAATGAGCACATTGACCACTATACGCCTGATCCAGTGCTGAACGCCGTTTAGGTCCATCGCAAAAAACTGTATAATGATTGAGTACTCGTTCTCCCAGTCGCACCGCTGGAAACCGTAGAAGGTGTAGAGAATGCCGTATGAGATGTACTTGTTGGCCACTACGTTAGAGGCAGCCAAAATGAGTGCATTCTCATTTCGACTCATATCCACAAAGAGGCCATTCATCAGTGTCAGAGAGGCGTTGAAAATCATGCAGGCAATGATGGCAAACTCCATATGGTTCACGAGAATGATGCCGATCAGCTGACCGAAACTTTGCATGTACAGACTGAGGAGCCACATGAACAGAAAGTAAAGGCCAAAGCGGCTCCAGTTGATAGTGTAGTTGTCGATGGCATGCTGAGCCGGTAGAAAGTAGCCAAGGCAGGCGTTGAAAAGCGCATACAGCGACACCTCAATGAAGCTGATCAACAGAGAAGACCAGAAAAAGGAGCCCAAAGAGTACCAATCTGCAAGAAATGGCATTTCAGAACTCTGACCACTCTGAATGTTTGAGTTAACAAAACTTACAGTTACGGTGCTCAGATTTAAAAACTTTCACAAAGGAGGAGAAGAGAATGGCACTAGAGCAGACGATGATCATGCCGGTGTACAGAATGACAAAAGTGAGAAAGCATATGTTTTCACGAATTTTCACATCTTCTTGGACGTTTCCAGTGCACGATGTCATGTTGGAGTTTTCGTCCTTTGAGAAACAAGCACTGGCGGTAGTCATGGTCGGGCTGAAGAGAGAGGCCATCAGCCCAAAGTAGATGACTAGCAGACTGAAGGAGATGAAGAGGGTCTTGCGCTTGGCAATGAAGGTGATGCGAGACAGGCGAAAGCACTGCAGCACAAAGTCAACTGGCGAGAATCCTTTCTGGCGAACATGCAAGCCATTTGGCTGAAGAGTCAGACTAGGCTGGTGAAGGGAAATACTGTGGTGCTCTTCGGCCAGTACTTGATCTGCCAGTTTGGTCACTATTGGGTCGTTTGTTCCTGCACAAGGGGTCCAATCGGTTGTCATTATCATTGTTGTCAGTAGCACAGAAAACTTTTAATATAAATGGAAACTTACCGTTGCAGGCAATGCTGACAAGGGCCTCAACTGGCGGCTGCTCACTAGAGGTTTCATACTGAACTTGATCCAGACTTTCCTGAATCCTATTAGGAGGTCCTGAGAAAATGCACACACCGCCCTTAGCCAAAATATAAAGTTTGTCAAAAAAGCCCAGCGTTTCACTATTCGGACAGTGAATTGAGGCAATCACAGTGATCTGGTAGCTGTTGCTTAGCTTTTGCAGACATTTGACCACTTCAGCAGCAGAGGCACTGTCCAGCCCTATAGTAAGATACAGAAAATAATCCTTGTTTGCTGGCAACAAAGGTTAGCTTACCGGTAGTGGGCTCATCGACAAAAAGAAATGAAGGCTTTTCAATTGCCATCAGCTCTTGGCAAATGGCAATTCTTCGCTGCTCTCCGCCACTGCAGCTGTCAAAAGTTTGATTCAGAACATGTTCATCAAGGAATAGGTCTTTGAGTGTCTGTCGAATGCACTCATCAACGACATCACCGGTGTGGCAAACGCCGTTTTTGAAGGCAAAGGCATATTGTAGAATCTGCTTGACAGTCAGTTGACCGACTATGCTCTCGTGCACGTGCTGTTCGATAAAGAAGGAGACTGTTGACTGGTGTTTAGAGTTGAGGTACACTTCCGAGTCTTCACTGAGACCCAACTTGAAGGTGCCGCTGAGGCAGTTAAGTAGCGTTGTTTTGCCGGCACCACTTGGGCCCAGCAGCCCGTTAAGGCTGCCAATCTCAAAGTAGCCATTTAGTCTTTTGAGGATGACTTTCTTCTGGAAGCCCCATTTAGTGGCTTCAAAACGCAAGTTTTTCCATGCGATCGAAATCTGACTCTCACGCTGGAGATCTACACTGTAATTGTCACCTTGTTCACTTGAGCAAGTTATTAATGAACTATTATTAAAATCCGCATTTGTATCGTGTAACACTTTGCCAGCCATGGCTGCAGGCACAATGGGATAGATGTCAAAAAGATGGATGTTTTATATGAAGTAATCTAGTGGGAAAAAACGAACACTTTGTCAGAAAGCAGAGAATTAAAGGAGTGCAAAAGCATTACAACCACGAGTCTATATAGTAAAAGTCCACTATGGGAGAAGAAAATGTTTGGATCAAGCGCAAGGTGGGCAGAGTTTAAGCGCTAAAGCACGAGCGAGAGTGCTTTAGGTTCAGAACGAACAAGAACCAGTGACATCATTAGTCTGTGATGTTGTTTACGTTGCACACGATCCACGAAGACATTCTTAGGTCGTCAGTCAGTGCAACTTTTTTTCTCTCTATTTCGTCGAAGCGCTTGATGATAAGTCAAGTGCAACTCCGCCCTCGTATTCTCTTCTTTTCTCCACTGACTGCCCCATCAGATCGACACATTTGCCCATTAGCAAAATTTCCATTTTGCACTGTCTCGAGACGACCCCTTTAACTTTAAATTAACGTACGGTGCTTTCTGAAAACGTAGCTACCGGTAGCGATACTTGAAAAACAACTTTTTTTGTTTAATAAAAGTGCAACCAAAATACTTGCTACTGAATGTTCCGAAAGGACACTCGCTACTACCACTGCTACTACCATTGGTCTAGTATAAATCTGTTGATGATTATCTTGTTTCAAAATATATTTTTTGCGTATACCTAGAGTAGCAAAGAAAAAGAAATAAAATGGCCAATCAAGGGATCTTCTCATTTGACATTGCTGCTGGTAGGAAGTGGGAAAGGCACAAGCACGCAAAATGCACTCTAAACTACTAATGAAAGCAGACAAAGAGAGAGAGAGAGAGGAGAGAGAGGAGAGAGAGAGAGAGAGAGAGAGAGAGAGAGAGAGAGTACAAGTAGAAGCAATAACTCCTGAAGAAAGTTTTTTTCAGTTATCACTGGTCATTAGGAGAAACACTGACTCACCAGTGAAATGCTGATGACGACAAGTGGCGGCAACGACTCTGAGGCGCTCCACGAAATGGTTTGTGTGACGTAAAAAAGCCTCTAAGGTAGCTGCGTGGAGCGAATTGATCACAAAACGAATACCACTTGATTATTTCAAATCGTTTTAGAATTAATTTGAAAGATTTAATTAATGAGACAGTATGTTAGGAGGGTTGACGCAAGTATTGGAGAGAAAAAACGTATTTTTAATCACATGAAACGACGTTGTTTTTGGTGGAAAACGATGATTATCTGACGCATAACTTTAGGAAAGTTTTTTTAATTCAGAGACTAGAACTTTATTTGTCAAAGTTTTATTGTATTGAGTTGTTTGTTGTTTATCATTCATCTGAAAAAGCATTCAATTGTTTTACAAACTCATTATGAATTGAAGTAACTAATTTTAAGCAACAGTTGAGCGAGCACATAATGCTTTGTTTGAGAGTGTTCACTGGAACTACCGAATTGAGTCCATACACTGTATCCTCCCATTGCATTATTATCGCGATTGTTGTCTAATGGATGTCCTGTACTAGGATTTCCTCTGCTAAAGCGTCATTGTCCTGTCATTTTCCGGCATTTTAAATATTAAATTTTTCCAAATTTTTAGAGCTGCTGCAGTTTTGCCGTGTGTTGCGCAAGTGACACTTGCTCATTTATGGTCAAGGATTACTTTTTTATTTTATTTCTGTGAATTTGATTGAACGGTGGGCAGTAACACAGCTGGCTAAGACAGATAAGATGTTTACAAATCTATTAATTGCCATTATTGATTATTTTCAAATGAAGCACAAAGTTGTCAGTTTTCACATTGTAGTTGCTGATGTTGTTTTTGATAAAAACACTTCACTAGTAAACTTGTTCATTATTTATGCAGAAATGGCACAAACAAACATTATTATTTGCTGATGTACAAGCATTCAAGTTAATTAAATACACAAGGCTTAGGAGTAGTATAGAGCAGGTTTGGTACAGGACAGGAGTGTATTTTTAGTCAGTCAGTGGAAGGACAATCCTGATTACCGGAATTGACATTGAGTTTTTATACCAAAATTAAAGTTATTTTTTTGCTTTGTGATCAACAGGTTTGCGATGCCATTTACCTCTTTTCCACCTCTGACCACTACTTAAATTTTGCTTCAACGACCGCCTCCTTTACATATCATGATTCACCCTGTATTTCAACAATATTCTCATTGCCCACAATCGTTTTCGCAGTGAATGTCCCCGCGTTTTCCCGCGTCTGAAAAACCCGTATTGCGACACTGTCCGGACACATTTAATTGGCCGATATTACCAGAGTTGCTCATGAATTGGATGCAAAAGTCATTAAACTTTTACTTAAACAGATAATCGAGTTTTGGACGACCAAACTCGTTTTGTCTAGTAGGGTTGTGGAAGTGTCTGCAAATTTATATGAATTTAAATTAACAATTTAGTCGGCCCAACTTTGTTACGTTAGGGGTTGCCTTATGAAGGTAAGTTTTTATTTTATAGTACAAGAAACTGATGCCACAAGGTTATGTAAGTACAGAATTTTCTATTTGACGTCATTCACCTCTTTTTCTTATCTCAAGTTAAATCTTTACTCAAGTAAATAAACAAACGAAAAGGTAACAAAAAGATTTTAAAGGCAATAAAAGTGAAGAAAACTGAGTGAAAGTTATACAAAAAAAGATTGAACTGATAATAATGCCGTTTGGTCAAAAGATCTATCTAAGTTGCATATAAAATCAAACAAATATCTACATTTGAAAAAAATTAGAAATGTGAACATTTGCGTGAACGCGTGATTAGCAGTACTAAAAGAGCACTAAGACAGCGCTAATCTGAGCGGTGTATTTAACTCACCTTACTTGTTGCCGAAGGCAAAAAATCAATTTAATTAGCGCGAATATACGCTTACGAGCCAATAAAAATATATTTGATAATGCATAATTAATGACGAAAAATCTCACCATAGGTAGACTTTGTGTCAGTAGTAGTAACGCAATAGTTTTTAACTTATTCAAACATGCTAATGCTTGTTGAATACTCAGAAGGTCACTTGCATCGCCTAGAAAAAACAGCTGAAAATTGGTGAAACTTTTGGTAATTTATATATCTTTATTAAATGTTTTCTTACACAAAATAGAGTAGTCCTTGAGCGTTGCGATAGAAAGATTGAAAGAAAATCTGTAACATCAGAAACATTAATTTTGTTTGCAAATAATAAAAATAGTTCACTTAAAAAACTGAAAATGGCAATGACATTTTTAATTTTGAAATACTGTCAAATAAAGTGAAAATAAGTTGAAAACCCGTAATCTATTACGACTCTTGACCACTCTCTTGGCTAAAATAAATGAAAGGGTTAAATAATCAAATAAAATGATGACTATATTTGATGAGATGAGACGAGGTGACATTTTTCAATCAAATATATGCGGCCCAGCCCTGATACATTGCACCAAGATTGTTGGGGTTCGCAGCCTCCTAAAAATAAAAAAATGTTTTGTAAACAAGTAAAAATATAAATGAGTACAAAATGCTACCTTAATGATATGATCAATTTGCCCAATAACGGACACTTGTCTTCCTCTGTACAAGTTTGCCTTTGTTCTTGAAACGAAACCGGAAAGTCGAGCTTCAACGCAAAATATTGACTTTTCAGCCTAAACTATAAAGGTTAAAAACATTTCAATTTAAGAAAAATGAAAAACAAACCTGATCATTGCGTGTATGGTTTTCAATCCACTCTGCTAGTGGATCATAAATAAACTGTGTCACATATTTGGCAAACAGTTTCCGATACTGCCTCAGAACTAGCAGAACATCTTCAGCGGTGTGACGAAATTGCCCTTCATAGCCAATGACACCCATAGCTGTCTCCATATTATGTGTCATTCGAAATGGAACACATTCTGGGACAATAAAGTCTTCGCCACGATTGAAAAGACAGTTAAAATCGACTTGAACCATTTCACCTGTTGCAGGGTCAAAGAGCAAATTCTCCGAATGTCGGTCACCCAAGCCGAGAATGTAGCCAAGCACCGAATAGGCCGCCGAAGTGCGAGTGAAATTTTGTTTTGCCATTGCCCAAGAGTACGCATCGGCGAATTGCGTTTGAAACCACAAATGCAAAACTGACGGCTTGAATGAGGGCAAAGATTTGAGGTAGATTTCAATTCGCTTTTCTTTGTTCGGTTTGGAGTTATGCCGCACAATGTGTGCAGTGAAATTGTTTCTTGCCGTATAATAACAAAGTTTGCTCAAACGAGTTCTAAAAAAAGATAAAAGAAATGAGCAATATGAAGCGGTTAAGCAGATGGGCGCATAGCTACGATTTACCTGATGTATTGCTCTTCGACGATCACTTTCATTGGCGTTAATCCAGGAATCCATTCAATAACGCCATAGCTATCACTGAGTGGACAGGCAAAGTAAGTTTGAACCTTCAGCGGATTAAGTCGTCTTTTTGCTATAATCTTCTCCTCCGTCAAGTTATCGATTTGCAGCTCTTCAGCATTTCGACGCATTGAGTCAACTCTCGGTATCTCCCCACCATAAGCCTGGTTGAACAAATTAGCAAAGTTGAGAAAGCAACGGTCCTTGCGTAGATCGTCAGATGACTTGCAAAGTAATATCCGATTCACGCCATCCTGACAGACACAGGTTATCTTTTTCGGCAACTGCAGCGATTTCATCGTCTGAACTTGGTCTTTAAACTTTTCAATAAAAAAGCCACTGAAGAAAAAATTGAAATCCTTCGTGGATTTCAAGCGTTCCAAATTCAGCAGTGATGGCATAAGCAACTTGTTGAAGGGCATTACGAATTTAAAACTAGCTGACTCCATAGTTATGGCTAAAGCGGGAACCGCACGCCGAAGAGAAAATTCGTAATTAATCGAAGCATCATTAGGTTTTGAGTTTTGAGACTTTGTAGGCTTGAATCGAGATAACTCGTTGAGGTGGCCAGCAAAATTACGAAAGGAAAAATTAAATTTCACCAAGTCAATTCCAGTGGTTTTTTCCTGAGATGCTGCTTTGTTTAGAATTTCTTTAACCACAAATCCTCGCCGGTTGTTCTGCGTTGATGATCTCGAAAGATGCCAAGCCATGTGGTGAGGAAAATCAACGCACAGAGCAGTAAGTATATTCTTAATGCAGCGAGCGATGTCATTGTTCGGATGCATGAGGTGAGTAATCAACGTGTCGACAGCATACAGAAAGATGGCATTATTGGCCACTCGAGTTAGGCCAACGATATGTTCCGTAGACAGTTCAATTGCTCGCTTGTAGTGCTCTTTTAGGCGATTGGGGACTCCAGAATGAACAATGTTGTACAAAAATGGAGAAGGGTTGTTGCTTAAAAACTCTCGCTCTTCGTAGCTAAACGATTTAAAAGAATAAGCATATGAGTAAGTTTAAAATGCAAAATGTGTGCGTACTATTCAATGAGCTTACCCCAACTCAACCCAGGTATTCAGCAACTTTGGCAATGAAATAGGTAAGAATTGGTTGCCATATTTCAAAGATTCACAATATGCCATAATGATTCTATGCCTACAATCGAGGATCTCTTCAGGCTTGCACATTACACATTTAGTTTCACTGCCAATCTTCGTTACCATCGACCTTTCGTACTCCTTGGCGAGATTGCTCATAAATTCTCCCGATGAAAAGAAGCCTTCCTCCCAATTGGGACAGGCAATTTTCACAGCTTTATAAACAGCAAATAGAGAGTTGGTGGAAAAATGGCGACACTCTTCGGCGTATCGCGCATACTGAAGCTGCAACCGTCCAAAAGTTCTATACACATTGGGGTTTCTTTGGGTTTCTCTGTTCACACGAGCTAGTTCTTCCGAGTGAGATTGAAGGGAATTGAAACGTTTGGACCCAGAAGTTGAAAGTAAAGAGTCGCTAGTGATGAAACGTGACGCGATCGTCTCAACATTAAGGCCGATAGCACTAGAAATTTCAGACTTTTCGGTATCACAGCTACTTGAAAGGTACCTTTTTCCCGTTTCCATGAAGCATACTTGCTCGAGTTTAGAGTAGTTTTTCACAAGTTCATTTTTTATAACTTTTAAAGCAGCTGAAAAGAGAAAGGTTGTAACAATTTATAGTTATGCATTTTCATTTGTAAATGCTTACCCCTCTCATCACGTCGACACCAGTGAACTTTTGCAGAGTCCAAAACAAAATCAGCTCGCTCGTCTGAACTTAAAAAGTCCAGTAAGCTTTGCTCTTTGTTTCGCAGTAGATCCGTCATCAGTTGTGTTGCTTCGAGCATGTTGGCATAAGCACGGTCTAAGTTGCCACACTTAATTTCAGTAGCCAATCCTTTGGCCCAGTAACGAAACAGCTCTATAGCGTAGAGGTCAGAGTTGTTGGGTGATATCCTCATGCTATGTTGCTGGAGAATCTTAACCAAAGATCGCTGAACGTCAATTATTTGATTGATGGTGTTGGAGTGGTCGACTGCAATCAAAGGAACAAAACGATTTCTGGCTTCCCATCCGGCTTTCAGTTTGGTGAAGCACTGGAAAATGTCTTCAGCGCTCGACTGTTCGCTTTGGAAAGCTGAGTGGTTCTGAATGAGCTTTTCATAAATTGTTTGAGAAAATTGCTGAACGTCGTGAATTAAATGTAGCGGAATGATGGAGCTGTAATAAGCGCGTTGGTAGGCGCTGCTTTGATTTGACAGCAAGGCTGCTTTCAAATGTCCCAGAACATTGCTTCGAATATCGCCGAGTTTACTTTGAAATACAAACAGCGCCTCTTCTTTCTTCAAACTATGCAAAACTGTTCCAATACTTGGCACAACTGCTTCCGACATGCCAGTGTCAGCGCCAAAAGTAATACTATCTTTCTTTTTGGACTGTGAACTGCGATCCTGCTCCAGTTTGCTAAGCTCCGAGTTAGAACTTCCTCCAAAGGAGTGAAATGCATTGGCTACAGTGTCCATTTCTTCCCATTGGTTCAGCTTCCAAGTGGCGTCGATCATGTACATAGGCGCTTTGGAGCTCCACAAAGTAGGCAGTTCTGACTTGCTGGACTGACTTCGGGAAGAAAGATCGCTTATCAGACGGGAGGCACAAAGGGACGGATTCAGGTGAAGTTCTTGCATCATTGCAAAATATTTATCTTGCACAAAAAAGTCGCTCATCGTCGATTGTTTACCAGATTCGTGATTGGTTCTAGAAAGTATTAAGTTAACTTTAGCAGGTACTTTTACCCGGGCACTCACCTATTGTCATTTCGCAAGAGTTGAGCACTAATCATCAGCGCCTCCAATGAGTTCCTTTCTACAAAAGCAGTGCTTAGCATGCTTTCCAATGTGGGCATATGAGTGTTGGCAATCAGCCGGCATCCTTTGACCGAGTCTTCGTCGCCCATTTCAGAGTATATGCGCATAATAAATTCCAAATTCTCTTGGCGAAATGCGTCCAGCGCAGCATCAGAAAGCTTTTTTTCAAGCTTATCAGCAAACTTCTTTTCGATATATGATAGGGCTTTGTGATGGGAGCCTGAAGCGAAGGCAAGTTTTGCCATATCAAGCAATTCTATATCTTTAAGCAAGGTAGAAACGCTTGAATATTCCGAATCGAAACGATTGACACGGTTGCGAAGAACAAGACTGCGAACCATGAAAAAATGCGCTTTCTTGCGGCTCTTGTCAAAATCTACCAAAAAGTCATAAAGAAAGCAAATCAATTCTGCAACTTGAGGACCGAGTTCGAAAAGGAAATATTGAGGATTAAGAAGAAACTTGTTTTGAATCATTGAGCGGAAATGAGTGGAAAACTTTTCAATCGTTTTTGAGTCCGCGTAGCTGAGCGAGAGGATAAGTAGAGAAGGAAATATGATATGCGCTAACTTAGGGTCAGAGAAGATGGTCTTGTAGCAAACTTCGAACACCAGTTGAGGCGATTTAATTGTCTTTAGTTTTTCAATTATTTCTTTAAACTCCTGTGTGTAACTTTGAGAAGATTGATACTGAAAAAGAAAGCGTCAGGTCAATAAACAGTAAAAACAATATAAAAACTTACTTGAGTATTATACTGTGAAAAAACAATATGATGAAAGTCCAAACGTTGACTGGCTTTACTAGCAGCAAAGTCGGCTACATCGCTTTTAGATGATTGCTTAAAAATAAAGCAGTGATAAAGCATCTTCAAAAATGACTCCAAAAAAGCAAAGTAAGTCATTGTTGGACTTATACTTTCAAAAAACAGATCCATCGTGATGGGATGTCGTGAAAAAGCTCGTTTCCTATGGTAAACGCCAGCGTTAGCTTCAACCTTTGTTAAATAGTCGTAAAGTTCTCTGCTGAGATCATAATTTTTACGAATGCACTCAATTTTTTCCCGAGCCATTACTTGTGCGAGATTGTCCATCATTTCTCTTTTTGAAGTTTGATTTTGTTTTGAATGAAAAACAAATTATTAACTTGCAATATACACGAATAAGTTTTCAAAAACTTACTTTTGAGCTGTTGCAGAAGATTGTATTTCTTTGGCATATAACTTGATGATCAAGTTTTCTAAATCATCATCATTAACACTTTCTCCGCTTCCATTTTGCAACAAGTCATTATCGATAATCATGTTTGGCGAAGCGGTTGTGAAAAGTTTCATCAGTTCTTGAATTCCGAGACTGGCATAGGTAAAATCAACTTGAGTAACAGCACTCCTTATTATCTTCATTAAACTCTCAAGTATTATTTGCTTAAACTCCCGAGTTTGATGTCGAAATGGTCGCTGATTGCAGAAATCAATAGAATACATCGTTTCGCTAACTTCATGGTGCTCAACTTGTGAGCTTTGGCTGACAGCTCTATTGTTACTGTCAATCTAAAAAATATATCAAGTTAAAATTAAATTAGTTTAAAGCAAATAGAGTGAAAGAACTCGGCTGATTTTACCTTGTAAACTTCACTTAAACACGGCTTGTCGATGTTTAAAAATTTTGGATCAATCGCCCCAAGAAGACCAAGGCAATTGGCAATCATTGATGCCCGTTCACGTGAAACAAACTTTAAGCATTTAAGTAGCTGAGCGATGAGTGTTTGAAAAAACTTTCCAACTGTGGTAATATCAGCCAAGAGCTCGTACATTTCGGGCACATATTGACTTGGTCCATCATGCCCATCGGGAAGCAAATCCAAAGGAATCTCACTTAAATCTTCGTATATTTTTAGCTCTTGCTGCTTAGCAGAGAGAATTCGATTGTAGATGTCGACATTTAAGCTGAACAGCTCATACAGTTTACCTAAAGCCAGCTCTTGAATTTTATTGTTATTGTAGTTTACTTGGTCCAATATGAAAAGGATTTCGCGACATCTCGCGCTGAAAGTATCGCCTTGTATGAAATCCACAAACTGGTTCAAGTCTTCTGATAAATCCGGAACTGTTAACTGATCGTCGTAGCAGCCGATACCAGTTTGTTTACGAATAAGCTCATAGATTGACGAAAAGCTTGGTGCACAGCTCATAAAGTGTAGCTGAAAGTAAACTTGCTTGGGAAACTTGTGACGATAAAATATCTTTTCCAAAACCTACACAAATTGAATATTATAATACCGAAAAAGTATTTTTTAGAAATATATAAAATCATACCTTGACACTTTGCTTCGGAATCACTTTCGCAAACGGTACAAGGAGACAACAAATCGCGGGAAGCTCGGCTTGAACAAAATAAGTTTCAGTATTGCAAATCAATTCTTCCAAAATTTTGCCAACATAGTTGAGTCGGTTCAAATAATCCTTAGAAAAATAATCAAAAAATGCTCGAACAGTAAAGTAAATTTCCATTTTAAACTTCTTGATGAAACTTTCTCCCACAAATTTCATCAACTGGGCGTAACTGTCAATCAAGTGCAATTTATCTTCTGGCGTATCTTGGTTGCACATGACACGAGAATCCACATTATGAATGTAGTTAGCGAATCGAAATTCCATTTCACTACGGAAATTTGACGAATGCGGATTAAAGTCAACGGGCACTTTTAAAAACGATTCAGGCTGTTCAGGATCTAGGTGAACAATTGGATTCATTTTCGATATAAATGAAACCGCGAGAAAGGTACGATTCCGATTAACGCAATAAAGCTTCAGACAGTCGTCCACAAATCTTCCAGTCAATGAAATATTGTCGAAAAGCTGGAACAGATTTTCACCGCCAACTCGAGTGCCAAAAGCAAAAACATCATAGGTGAGCCTAACTGGATCACCCATGTGTGCGCAATCAAAGAAGATATAGACGAGGATGTCGTTGAAGTTGTTCTAGAGAAATAGAAATATTGCAAAAAACAATAAAATTTTGACAAAAATACTAAAAATTGCCTCCCACTTACCTCAAAGGCAGTTTTAAGAGGTTGGCCAGTAAAGGTCATAATGCCTCGTAGTAATGCTTCAGTTTGATCATTACGTCTTACGAGAAAAGGTGGAAGCGACCATCGCAGAAGTTCTTTGACAAGTTTGTGAATGTTAAACAAGGACATGCCATGAAGAAGGACTTCGATAGGCTGGGGATGAGAAACTCTTATAGCAAAGTTGACCATCACTTCAGTTATTTCTTTTTGAAAAAACTGAAACAGATTATGTCGTTTGATGGGCTGTTGACTGGTGTTTTCATTAAACTTTAGCGTAATCTTTTTAAAAGACCTTTTGACCAAATAATGGCTGAAAAGACAGAAACCATTTGTGTTAGGATAATTTTCTTGCGAGTAACCATCCGCCAAGCAAAATTCGACTAGACTGCAAGCAAGCTCTTGCAGTTCTTCCAGCTTGGGAAGGTTTTGCTGTTCAATCCACTGGTATGCGTCCATACAGAAATGCAAACGGGTAAGCAATTGAACCCACTCTGGATAGTCTTCGACAGGAACATTTAGTGATGAAAGGCGCACTGCAATCAGAATAATATGACGGAATAGCATGTCAAGGTCCAAGAAGTCATGAGCGTAAGAGCCAATGATAAAAAGAACATTTAAAGCTTTGGGAAGCGTTCGTCGGGCTGTAACTGTCGCAGCACTTGATGATTGAAGTTGGTTAAGAAATTTTGATGAAGTGTCCAGGATATACTCAATGGTGTAAACGCCGCAAAAATTTTTACGGATTTCCTCAAGATCATGTTTAGTATAGGAATACAATAACTAAAAAGAAAATTGTAAAGCAATATTCAAAGTATGAAGTGAAAAGGTAGGTTACCTGATTTATTCCTGAAAATACATCACTTAAAGCAGCATCGAGAGGTTCGCTAATTTCGTGATCGGTGAGGGAATAGTTTGTCCAGCTAAGCAAAATCTTGAGTAAATCGACATATTTACAAAAAACGGAGCAAAAATTTGAACGATATTTGTTGGAAAGATAAGTTAATCTCTCAATATTATGAACCAGCAAATTGATGTCAGCGAAAGTGGTAAACGTTTGATAAGCGTTGTCGAAAAACTCCTTTATAACTTTCTTTGGATCCCGTTTAGGGGGATCGGTCTTCTGCAACAATAAAGCCATTCTTTGTTTTTCTAGCTCTTCTTCAGGTGTTGACGGTATTTCGCTTGGCGTGTCACCGCTGGACGATGATGAAACTGCAGGTGAAGCCATTTTGGCGATGGTGGCGTCCCTGACAATGCCACCGGAGAGTGAACAGTCAACGAGAGGTGATCAGGTCATCTGTGGCAGTGGACGATTGTTGTGATAAGATGATTTGGCGAGGGAGAGAAGTGAATGAGATAAGACAGGTGACAGAGCGATGCAAAGTGGCCGCGCGCGCAACAGTCAACGAAAACAGCAAGCGTAAACAAACGCACGCTTTTCTGTGAGGCGGCAAAAACTGACGGTTGAAGGCGCTGCTGCTGCTGCCGCTACTGCTGTCGCTACAGCTGTTACTGCTGTCGCTGCTCTGTCGTCCGCATCATCTTTTCCTATGGTAGGACTTTATTCTTACTTTGACAACTGCATCTTAGCTTATTGAAAAGTGAAACCATTTTTTGTCTTTTGGCATCTCACTTTCAATTGTGTTTTCTTTAACAAGAATCCAGCTTATAGATGTTGGATAGTTTGAATCTGCGTCCTATCATCTGTGAGCACAACTCTTTTTTTGGCGCTTTTGGCAAACCAACTTTTGTTGTGCTTTGAAAGCACTGAACTTTCAGTTGAATGTGCGCTCCACATTGTGAAATCAAACCGTCCGCAAGATTCTTCTGAAATCTTAAAAAGCAAGCACAACCTTTTTTAAATGATGGTTTTCGTTCCTTCTGACTCTGCGTCGGGCTCTGAATCGGAAGAAGAACTTAATGCCAATGAACAACCGGCTCCCTCAAGAGAAGTCGCCGTCAATCACTCAAAACAATGTCCACCGCACTATGAATTTACTTTAGACGAAAACACAGCCACCGGCAGTATTGGTAAGCTCAATGTATCTGCGAACAACAAAGATGTCGAGAAACTACCTGCTGTGGTTTATAAGCCAAGATCAGGCCGCCTACGGCCTTACCCCTACATTTCCTCAACTAAATTTGACCAGCCCAGTGGATATCACGAGGAAGTCATGCCAGCCTGTGAAATTGAAAGGAAACTCAATTCGGGTTTTACATCCAATACAGGATTGATATGCTTGGAAGAACATTCCTACATAGAGTTTAAGCCGACACACTGGCCGCTTGAGCGCAAAACGGACTTTCAACATGAGCCAACTAGCTTGGGTGACTTGGGACCAAAGTTTTTCAGGAAGGTTAAAACCACCGATTCTGAGGCGACCACTACTGCTGCTTCAAAGAAAAAGAAAAGTGACAAAGATAAGAACAAAAGTAAAGGCGAACAATCCACTGATCCCCTTGAAGAAATTGATGAAAAAAGTAAAAAAATTTACTCGTTCTGTGACTCTATGCCCAACATTTTGCCGCCGATTCGCTGCTTTGAATGCAAGGACTGGGTAAAAAGTTCATCCTTTTCGAGACACGTTTTTGCCCACATTATTCAAGACAAGCAAGCATTCCCGCGGGAAAACCACAATTGGTGTGCTCATTGCAATCGGTGTTTTAAGACCGATATAGACCTGCGAGATCACTACATGATGGTAATAATAAAATAATGTTAGTCCATTTAAACTTAACAATTTCATTTTTCGTTATCTAGGTCAAGCGTTTTGGAAGATATTTCTGCATGTTTTGCATTAAAAAGTTTAAAAATACCGAAAAACGTTTTAAACACTTCCGAACGCATCACTTTTGTCAAAACACGTGAGTTAAAGCTTGGAGTCAATTTAACATTTTTAAATTATATTTTTGTTTTTAGGCCATATGTTTGTCCTGTTTGTCCATATAAAAGTTCAATCGAAATTAATTTTGCCTCACACTACGTTGAAGTGAGTATTTTAAATGTCAAAGGCTTTTTCTGGATATTTTTATACTAATTCTGAATCATAACTTTATTTTCAGAGTCATCCACTGCCTATCTGTCATCTCTGTCACCATCTCTTTCCAAATGCCCGAGGACTATTCTTTTCTAACTATCGCACAAGTTTTGATCGCCAATCAGATGGTTATGATTTGTATCGAGAGATTTTTCACCACATGATGCAACATATTCATCTTGGCGAAAAATATGCTTGTGAAAAGTGCACTCTTACATTTATCTCGTCCGCTGACTTGATAAGTCATGAGAAGGCAACGCATACTAACATTGCTTTAAACGTCAAGAAAAGTCCTCTCAGTCATACAGGATTTGCTTACCGAGGCTTAGTCGTGAGTTTTAATCAAAAATATTTTCATCTTTTGCAGGACCAAAACTATCTTATATTTTTGATTATAGGTGTCTGGAGAGGCATTGTCTCAGCTTGAGTTTTACAAAAATGAAGACAGACTGAAGAAGATTCTTGCGCCATATAAGAGAAATGTTATTTCGGCATCCACCACAGCTCATCGAAAAAATGGGAGAAAATCTGAAAATGTTGAGGATTCAAATAATTCTGTGCCAGGAGATTTGCCTGAGAAAGTGGATACTGATGCTTCGGAGATGTTCAAATTCAAAGATTGCTTTTTTGACACAAAATCAGCTGCAAAATGCTTACAAAGTGACAACTTTGACGTTGAGGCATTTTATAAAAACGTCAAATGTAATACTTGCCATCTTAGAATTAATCCGTCTGGTGAAAATAACGGAGAATCAGCCCATTTCTTAAAAGAACCGGTTAGGTGTGCCAATCCCAGTTGCACCGAAGTTTCGTATTGTCGCAATTTTCCGATTCTTCATAGGAAATATCACGAAGCATTTCCTACAAACGATGCTGGCACAGACATGGTGTTGCCTGATCAGTTTCCAGTCAAGGAGGACCTGATGATTTGCAGTAATTGCGAACTTTCTTTTGACATTTACTTGACGCATTGTAAGTCTGTACATGACTTTAATTACCAACTTTACTACTTTTACCTCCTTTCAGACAATCATATGAAGAAAATTAGACATATTGGACACTATCACTCATTTAAACGGGACGCATCTGACGAGAAATCGCAAAAACGTAATCAACGCAACTGGATTGAAGAAATCAGCAAAATTCAAAACGTTTAACTAGTTAAAACATTTGTACTTTGAGCTTTTAAACCTTTTGCTTTATTAAATATATCTGTTTTTTAAATCAGCGTTTTTCTTAATTGCTAACCATTTATCGTTTTTCAACCAAGAAAATCACGTCTTTTGGTGTCAGCACTTTTCATGAAAAGGTGCACTCATCTATTACGCGACTAGTTCGTCTGGTTCAGCTGGAAGTACGATTGATGAACGTTTAATTGTTAGGCAAAAGATAATAAACACAGTTTTTTAAAAAGTTATTACGATGTTTATTTATGGTTTTTAGTTTTAAAAATCCAATGGTAAATTCTGATTCCCACGTAAAATTCTAACAAAAAAAACAACAAAATTGCAATTATACCAATCATTTTGTTTCTAAAATAAAAATAAAAAATAAATATAAAAGCTTGTCAAGGTATAATTTAAATGACATTAAAAACTGCTAAGTTGGTTTTCTAACCGGATATAGTTTTAGTATTATTTGCATTTAGTTTCTATTGGTTCTTTGATCTTTAGCCGACTCAGTTTAGTGCAAAAGTGTCTTTTTATTGCACAATTTTTAAAATACTATTATGTTCATTTATTTTCAACATAAATTTTTATTTTAAAATGGAATTTTTTAAATAAAGTCGGATTTCTGTTTATTTTTTTTGTTTTTAAATATTCAATAAATCAAACTTGCCAAGAGGTGTAGAAACTGACAAAACTGACAGGCAAGTGGTATTAAGATGCAAATCTCTTCTTGAATATTGCACCTTTATGCAAAAATCACGTTTAAAATTGCACGTCTAGTAAATCTAATAAAACATCTCTGTCAACAGAAACCTGTTGAGAATATCTACCAAATATCTTTATTAACAAAAATAAACAGGAACTTTGAAAACCTTGAACAGTATCCCACACACAACTGATTCACCGTCAGTTAATATAAATGTAGGCACATTCTTCTTCTTAGATAACAAAAATATCAAAAAGAAACATATTTTTACAGCAAGCTACCAAACTAAAAGTACTCAAGTTGTAAAAATGTTTCGTGCTTTATTGGCACTTTCGCTGTTTTCAATAACAATCGCTGCTCCAAGTCAAATTGTGAGCACTCCAGCACTGGCAGAATTACCAGGTAAAGTATCAGCAAAGCAAGCGTTACTTCAAAACCAACAAAAACATTAATGCTTTTTAACAGTATGCGGAGATAATGAAATCTTGTTAGCAACTGGTGGTGGCTGTTTTGTCAAACCTGACGGCGTTCAGCAGTGCGCTCCACCTAAGCCGCCTACTTGCCAATGCGAAAGCGGGTTCCAGAGAAATGCCAGCACCAAAAAGTGCGACAAATCGAATACTTCAGCACAACTTCGTGCAGGTCGTTCAGTTTCTGTCGTCTCTGCGAATGGTATGTTTTGGGGAATATAACCACTGGTTTTTTGCCATTATGTTTGTTCTTGTAATGTGCGTGCTTGGCAGACTGCAACGGACCGAATGAGCAGCTGGTAGCCAAAGGTGGTGGTTGCTACATTGGCACTGATGGAGTTCAACAATGTGCTGAAGCACAGCCACCAACTTGCCAGTGCACCTCTGGTTACCAAAGAAACGCGACTACCAAAAAGTGCGAAAAATCAGTAACTGCAGTAAGAGCTGGAAGATCAATTTCCGATGCGCAGAAGAGTAAGCCTAATGTACCACAATAGTCCGTCAGTACAGAGACAGTAACATTTTTTCTGCAATTTCTCAGACTGCAGCGGACCTAATGAACACTTGGTAGCTGTTGGTGGCGGCTGTTACGTTGATGTCACCGGGAAGCAAGTTTGCGCTCCACCGCCGCCGCCATCATGCGTTTGTGCTTCTGGCTTTGAGCGCAACCCCACCAGCAAACTCTGCGAGACAGCCAGTTCAGTTCAAAAAACCAAGCTGTAAAACTGCTGTTTTTAAGGAAGTATTCAAGTGTTTCAAACGGATAATTTAATGCACTGAAATAATTTACAATAAAAGGAAACTTGTCAAGTCAATGAAAAAAGGTTAAAAGCTCTACATTGAGATCATGTGTTGAGTAATGAATGCCGCAAAGTGATGAAATGCTTAAGCTTGTGGTGTGCTTCCTTCGGCTGTGAAGTTTCCAGTGGCGTTATTCCCTTCAGCAGTCTGCAGAGTGGTGCTGGCAGTGGTAGTCTGGTTAAGGAAGAAGATGGGAACAGTGTCGGTGGTGTTGGAAAACGAAACTGACGAGTTCAGTTGACGCATAGCCTCATCCAGTGCTTTCACCCAATCGATGATAGTGTGTCCCTTGTTTTGCAGGCGATCACCAGCACTGGTTACAGAGCCGCCCAGGCCTGTGATGCCATTTCCCAGCTGGGTGACGCTGTAGTTGAATGCGTTTAGGGTGATATTTCCCATCGTTGTATTAACCATCCAGGAGAGTGGGCTGATGATGATAGGATGAACAGCACTGGAAACGGAGAGAACAGTCGAGTTGAAACTGGTGAGAAGGTTGTTTGAGACGTTGGTGCCAAACTGAATGGGAACCACCAAAGCAGAACCCAGAGCTAAAACAAAGTTAAAGAGTTAGTCACTTCAAGACAGCTTCTGAATGGGAGAACATTACATTTGCCGCTGTCACTGAACTGATCAGGCATCGAGTTGGCAGCCTGTGACACTCGATTGTTAAAGTCGATCAGTGGCTGAAGAAGGAAACTGTTGACCAGTGCTGGAAAGGCTGGTAAACTTGTCGTTGTTGGAGGAAGGGTTGACGTAGTTGCGTTAGATGAAAGTGCTGTGCTGTAGTATTCCCGGTGGCAGGCTCAAAGGGAGCAGCAAGGGCAGTTGTGGCCAGGATGACAAGGGTAAAAAGGAATGAAATGGAGGCCATTGCAAACGGGAAAAAAGTGCACTTGTTGAGGGAAAAAGAGACTTGATCAGCACAGAAGGAAATGCTCAGAACGACTGGTGCAGGGGTGGCAATTGAAGGTCTGCTTTTATAGCCAAGTTGACGGTTTTTCTGAGGGTCAAAAGTTATTGATAAGTTTGCGCGTGACAAAATAGTTTAAGTTCAAATTATGATGATAATGGTATCAGTGATAATCAGTGTCAGTGTCACGTTGAATATAAAGTTCAAAGCTACTGCATAAAAGATACTGGTTATCAAGTTCAGAGCATGTTTTTGGTGAGTCATTCGTGCACTCCGACTGTCACAAATGGTCAACTTTGCACAATGTACAAAAGAATTAACAGTAAAACTAAATAAAACTGATTTGTAAACTTTAAAATTTTATTATAAAATGAGACAAGCAGTATTAATACAATGTAAAAAATCTAAATAACAGTTTTTTGGCCACATTTTCCAAAGCTTAATCAGATTTTTTAGATTTAGTTTTAATCTTCGTTTGCGTATTCTTGAGTCGTTCTCGTTCGGCAACCTCTTCGACGTCTCGAGGATCTTCAATTTCATCAGCGCCTTCAAAGATGGCTTTGATTAGAATTTTCAATAGAAGCTAAAGAAATATAAATTGGAGCATTAGAGAATTTGCATAAGAGGTAGCAATTCAGAGTCACATTAGCGTACCATTGCCCAATATGAGTTGAGTAAGAAAACGAGCCAGAGCAGGCAGAAGAGAGTAAAGCTAAGTGGAAACCAAGTATCGACAGTGTTTGCCGTTGAGTAGAGCACTCCGGGGTAGATGACTCGCAGTGGGAAGAGGTACAGCCGAAAATAGAACCAGAAGAAGAGGAGCAGCCCAAAGCAGATGACTTTGATGACTTCACGCGCCCTGATGGCCCACTTACTAGTAAGCTCGAGTTTGAGTAGGCACTTGGTACCTTCCATTATAACATCGCAGATGTCGTGCAAGTAAAGTACGAGATTGCCCATTTGGTATGTTTTGGTGAGGTACGAAATTGATAAGAGAAGAATGGCAAAGATATGATGCACAAACATGGCTATGGAGTCGGCATTGTTCCACACGTTGATGTAGAGAACGGCGTAAAGTGAGTGGACGTAGTGTGCCACCTCGAAGATGTACAACGCCCAAATGGCGGTCGGAATTGTGTTCTCGAAGCTAAAGTCTAGTTGAACAAAAGGAGCAAAAAATCAGTAATGAAATGAACTTTAAATTCTATTGAGCGCACTTACCCTCCCATAATCTTTCTGAATGCGTGAGATAACCATTTTGCCGTTCAATGAGAAATGCGGAGGTGAAAGCTACAGCTGAGAAAAGGGCAACATAGAATGATTCCATAAAACGATTGTGATTCTTTGGCAAGACCAGTTTATAGCTGGATAGTAGCTGCAGAAAGATGTTTGCAATTAAAAAGTTGTACAAATTACAGAAATGGAGTTATAGTGTAAACTTACATTCATAAAGGAGTTTCCTAGAGTAACCCTGAAAAAGGTGAGCATCACCGCGCCGACCAGGCAGAGTCCGATATCGCTCCAAACGCTGGGACAGTACTGGAGCAGCGTCGCCAAATCGGGCGCTCGAAAGTGACCATTCCTCTGTCCATCCTCGTAGAAGTTCTGCAGAACGTTGGAGGTGAGGCGAAAAAGTTCACTGTAGCCAGTCTTGTTGTACGCTTCAGGCAGCGGCGGGTTGATGGTGTAGTAAACAGGCGACTTCATGATGCTCCAGTGGGTGAATACTGCCTGCACTCGGCGGCGGCGGCAGAAACAAGAAGTGACAGTAGACCGACCGACAGTGCACTGACTGCCTGAGATGCAGCTAAATGAGGACAGGCGCGTGGAAGCGTCACCGTTGCGCTGGTGTGTACCCAATGCCGCCAATGATGTGATAGTCGGAGAGGAGCTTCAGTAGTTCTCCTCATCATTCGCAGCACCGCCATCACTGTGCGCTATTGTACTTTTTCCTCAACTCGGTCGTGTCGATCCGACCTGTGTGTGTGTGTGTGAGCGTGCTTCCTTATCTCAACCCCTGATAAGGAAGGTGCACATGGATGAGTTGTCTGCTTTCCGAGTTGTACACAAAAACGGATGATTCCCTCGTAAGAAGCGGTTTTCAGCAGTTCTCTGAGTCACTGGCACTTGTAATCATTGCGATTAGCTGTCAGTTTAATGCCACTTCACCAGGGAGAAACTCGCACTCTGAGAGTGCACTTACTGCAGTCCAACATGTGATCATTTTGTATACATTTTTAAGTATTTTTTCCTTAGTCTTGCTAGTTTTGTTGTTGGTATCAGGCAATTTGAGGGATCCTGTTCAGCTTAGTATCTTGGCATGTTTAGTTTATGCAAATTGTTCAAAGAAAATTGGGAGTTTAAGCTTTATTTTCACTGATCACCAGTTCTTTGGAAAGAAAAATACTAATTTATTAAACGCAAAATTAAAGTGAAAATACAATGAATTACTATCATACTTACCGCTCAATTGTCTTTTTGACGTCCTTGTGAGGTGGCTGTGGGATTCAACTGGCAAATATGAAGAAGTATCAGTAGTGGCAGTTATCTATTAGCTGCAAAAACAATTGTAGTGTTTACACCTGCAGACTACCTGTGGATATGCAAAGACACGACAGCACCTGCTCACAAGACACCAATTGGCATGGCTCTTGTGAATGGCCGCAGTGATTTTTCTCAAATGCCATTTGCACGAATCTTTTAATTAAAATTAAATATGTAGCATACGAGTATTGAGTTCTTGACTAAACTGTTCGGAGCTCAGGCTCATCACCGCCAGCACTACCAGCGCAATGGACAGGCTAATTGGTAAAGCTGGTAGAGCCTGGCGATAGGCGAAGAGAAGGAGAAGAGTGAATATAAGACCAACGACAACGGAGAGGGACACAAAGAGGACGGTGACAATATTGCGAGTCATGGTCATCGTTTTGCCCACTAAAAGTGAATAGAAAATGAAATCGCCTAAACCTAACTGCGGTCTAATGTTTTCTACTTGATGCTGTTTGGATGGGTCGCTCGAAGGTGTCACAGAGTCATTCGGGGAGTCATCATCATCTAGAGAAAATTACCCAAGTTATTTATGGCATACCTTGGCGTTTCATTACCTGAATGGCTGTTTGAGCACTTTTAGTGTCCGAGTTTTTGACATTTGAAGATATTACTGTACTTGAGTAAGCCATAGTGGAGTAGAGCAGAATTGGCGGTAGTCCATTGTGATTGTTGCCTGATTTATCTTCAGCCTGACGTTTGTTGAGCAGTTGTACAATGAGCCGAAGTGGACCACAAGGCGTCAGTACAGCAAAAAGGTCCCATAAAACAAGGACAATGAGCAGCGCCCAAGTGGTGTACGGCGGAAAGAGGATGACGATGAGGTATGCCACAACTACTGAAATGTAGATCAGGCACATTTGACGAATGATTTTGGGAGGTGTCAAACAGGTGAAGGTGAATATTCCTGGAAAAAGTGCAAGGGCTACAAACAACAAAGTAAACAGTAAAGGCCAGTGTGCCTACCTGTGCCGACAATGTTCCAGGTGACAAGTGCAATAGTGAACCAGTCGATGGCGACTTCAAATGCAGCTAGGATACTTTTGAGGAGCATCAAAGTTTGCGTCACAATGGCTAGTGGTATGGCGACGGCAGCGTAGATTGCAAAGCAGATTGTGATGTTCAAGTAGATGATTCCCAGCATACAAAAAGTTGCAATGGCAAGAAAGATTAGAAAAGAGATTGCAGTTGTTGTGGCATTTACGGTTCGGTCAAACACATTCTGGTCAATCTTTTCCACCCCCAGAGGCATTTCGCTTAGTTGACCAGAGTAGCACTGCTCTTGCTTGTTTTTACAAGTGATCGATACCTGCCATTTAGAAAAGTTACACTTGTGCTTGCCATTTCACTTTTACAGACTTACGATAGTGCAAACAAGGAACAGGGTGATCACAATGGGCATCACCACTCGAAGAATTGGCCATCCGGGACTTGCTTGTTTAGACTGCATGGCTACTTGTCAACCGCAAAAACTGAATTGCACGACTGTTTGTGTTTTTATTCAGCAGATATCGTAAACACGCGTCAGCATTACCGCAAAAACAAATTCGAACTTTTGTTAAAGTTCTATTTTATTGCTAAAAGTCATCGTCACAACATAAACAAGTTATCTTTTTTCAACTTTCAAAATACAGTCTTTTGGAACGATAAAAGTTCCCTGATTAAAAAACTCCATTGGAATCTTTGTTTCACTGCATGGTGCCACTTTGAATGAATTGAAGATGTGTAGTAATGCCAATTTCAGCTCAAAAAGTGCTAAATTTCGTGCGATGCACGAGCGTGGACCTGCTCCGAATGGGATGAAGGAGTACTTGTGGTACTTGGAATTTCCCATAAATCTATCAGGATTGAATAAATCAGGATTTTCAAATGACAGAGGGTCGTAGTGAAGTGAATAAACGGGAATGTGCACAATGTCTCCCTTTTTAATGTTTATTTTGACTTTACCATCGCTGGTCTCCAGTTTAACGTCTTTTGAAGCAGTTCGTTCAATGAATGGAGTTGGCGTGTAAAGTCGAAGCGTTTCAGAGACTACAGCGTTTAAATACTCGAACCGTGTCAATGACTCAAGCGTCACCAGCTTAATTGGATCAATGACGCTATTTTCCGACTCTTTTTTAAGCTTCTCAAGTTGAAGATGGATTTCTTGAACAAGTTTTTCTTGAACTTTCGGATGAGTAGCAATTAAAAAAGTCGCAATACTGGCACTGGTGGAAACAGTCTCATAACCGGCTAAAAAGAAAACTACTGAATTTGCAATAATTTCTTCGTTTGACACAACTGTGAAAGTGAAAAAATGTATAAAAAAGACAAAAACACCATTAGTAAAACAAAAAACTTACATTTGGCAGTCTGTTTATTATTTTTGTCTGTTTCATTGCTTTGTTTTTCATTTTCTCTTTCAGCTTCCAATAGCAGCTCAATAAAGTTGTCTGCTTTTAGTTTATTTTCTTTATTTTTTCTAAACTCCTCGCGTTTTTGTTTAATAATTTCCATTGAAAACTTCATAAAAAAATCGCTTACATTCCCATTTACTCGAATGTTCAGTGCATGAGACAGTCGTGGAAACATAAAGACAAACGCGTACAAAGGAATACTTTTAAAGGAAAGTTCCTGTTGAAACAACCGCTTAGCCATAACTACAACTTGATTGGTCTCATCTACTTTAGTAGACACTCCAAATGCCACTTGAATGATGGTGTCTAGTGTGAACAAAGAAAAGAGTGGTTTGAAGTTGACGATTCCACTAGAAAAAAATAGTTTTATCGGTTGTAATGTATTGTTTTTACATGCATACTTTTTTGAACTTGAAGCGTTTTCAATATTTTCTAGAAGTGTTTCAAGTGTGACATCAATTCTAGGTTTCATTCTACGCAAACTTCCCATTGAAAAAGTAGGCGATATTATACTTCTTACACTGTTAGAAAAATTGTCAAAGTAGTGACTAATTTGTTTATTAAAAAATAGGTTTACTTACCGTTTCCACTGATCATCCATCAAAACGGTTAAAGCACTTTTGAAAACAGGATCGTAAATTTTAAATTCCTAAATAATGATCATTATACTAAAATAAAACATGTTAGCTCTGAAGCAACATACTCTACGATTTGTAAAATTTGTAAACTGAGAACTTAGAACCAATCCAACCAATTCTGGATCGGCCAGTAAAACGCAAAATTTAAAAAACATACTAAAACAAAAAGCTTTGCCTTCTTTCTTGACAATCATGTCTTTCCTTTTTCCAGGAAAATCGCCTTTGAATGCTTCAACAAAAAAGTTCTCTACATTTACAAACTTTAAATTTCGTTCAGCTGATTTTCGATGATTTTGCCAATCGCAGTACTTGCTGTAAACCATCCAGACCATAGTTAGAGCTGATGCAGCAAACACAAACAAACCAAAAGTTCCAGAAAGATAATCCATTCTGTGCTTTTTTATGTTCCGTTTAAAATTAAACTGTGAGTAGAAATAAGGTACTCAGTTTATATACAAATTTTATTTAAAAATCGACTGTGAAACGGTGTTGTTTCAATATTGACGATCAGTCAACGTTTGTCAAAAACTGATTGTGTTTGTTGTAATAGCAGAACCGACGGATGTTAAAGTTTGGCAACAAAATATGCTTACACAAGGGTGCGAACAAATTCATTGACCTAAAATTTGCTTGTTTTCAATTTGCAGTTTGGTACAAAGAATTAAGTGTCAGTAGGCGAGTGCTAATCAGAAAGATAGTTGCTAATCACTAAACGTCTGTTATCAAACTTTTATCTTTTTTGTAATGCTTATGAGGCCATACTAAAATTGTAACTTTGTTATTTGAAAACTTTAACACCGTTATAGATTTAAAAAAAATATTTGATTGTGTTAATTGAAACAACACAATTTATTAATATGTCAAAAACTATCATTTGAGTTTTTTCGCTGGAGCTGCCAAATTAGTTGAAAAACATTAGACAAAAAAACAATTAGAACTTGCACTAGTTTTAGTTTTTAAAATAAAATATCCAATTGTAACGCTAGCTCAAACGGTGAGCTTGTGTGACACAATTTTTGATGTACATTTTTCAACAAATTTATTTTTTAAAATAACACAATATGTTGTTAATTCATAATAGAATCTTGTCAGAATATACGCAACAAATTAAATTGTTTTCAGCAAAGTGTGATAATATTTGGTTAAACTTTTTGTTGGATGATTTGTTAGCAATAGTGGGCGGAAGTCCAAACACAACAACTCGATATTTGCATTACATAAATTTGTATTTAATGTTATTTTCAATATTTCGAGCAATAGTTGCATCAATTTCTCTAATGAACCAAACTCTTTGGAGCATGTATATTAAAATTGACAAACTAGCATTTACTGGCGTTGAAAACGGACAACTTGATTTAGTTTTTCTGTTGAACGTCATTGTGTATTTGTCTAAAGTATGTTTTTTCTGGTATAAATACTACTTTTGTTTTAACGCAAAGAACAGCTATCCCTGGCTAATACCACTGGACATACTGGGAAACGTGTACAAACACAGACAACGGTCATTGTTTTTTCCAGATGTTATCGTCTCGAGATACCGAATCAGATTTTGGCGTGCTATAAAAATAGGTCAGATTACCTATGTTGGAGGAAGCTTCATTACAGGTATGTTTAAAAGTTTTTATTTTACTTTATCAAGATAACTGAGCTCTGACTTTAAAGTTTTTTGTGCACTAGCATGGGGATCAATTCATTATTACTTCAACTTTAATTTACTTTATTCGTTCACTATTCCAGTGTTTATTGACGTTTTAACAATGACGTTCATAGCTCAACAAACTGTTCATATGCACCTCATGATTGGAAATTTTCTTATCATTTCTTTTGGAGTTGCTGATCACAGCCTTGACCAGTGTACGCAAAATATTATAAATTTTAAAAAAGTTTACAGTTTTTATAAAAAAGTTCCTTCATATTTAATTACCAAACTGTTTGATCAATTTCAAATTCATAAACGGAATTTCTTGTACATGCTTAGAAGTAATCAAGTAATTGGTAAAATGACCTATGCTCATGTGATTACACTAGCGCCTGGCCTTCTAGTGACATTTTGTTATGTTCTCTACAAAAAGAGCACTTTTAATATCTTTGTGTTTAGTTTTCTCATTGTAAGCTTATCTTTTCAAATTCTGTCCATTCCAGTCACTTACTTTCTATACGGGCTAGTGGCAGTAAAAATGTCTAAAGGAGCCCAACATGTGCCAGCAATTCAAATGATGTTTACTGGCAAACAATTTTCAAAATTAAAAATTTATTTGAATTTACACTATGAACTTCTTAATGGCAGAAGATCAGTCGGCATTAAAGTTGGACCATTGTCAACGATCACTAAACTAAAAGCTTTTAGAGTACGTTAAAAAATAATTTTATGATTCACTAACCTTTTTAGTTTTTAGTTTATGTTTCTCTACATATCATATTTCATGTTACTTTATCAAAGTTTTACAGTCATTTACAAATTATTTAAGTTTCAAAATAAAGACATAAACTAGTAGTTTTGTTTTTAAAATGTTTTTTATGTACAAAAAGTTCTTTGAGAAAACTAAATAAACAAAATTAATAAAATCCTAAACTGGCACGTCATTTTTATTATTAATTCATTTGATTTGCCTTAAAAAGGAAGTTCCTATTAAATGTAATAAAAGTGAGCGTGACAAATTGAATTGATTCATTGTTACTTATTTTATTAAAAATAAATGCAAAAACAATTTTTAAAAATCCTTATAAAATTTATTAGCTGTTTAATTAAAAAAATAAAGTAAACAAATACAAAGTTATTTTTACTCTTATAACAAAAAATTATTTTAAAAACATTTATTGACAAAATGTTTATCGTTTTTCAACTCTTAATATAATATTTCGCGGAACAACAAAGTTGTTCTGATGGTACATTTCAAATGGAACCTGGATAAAAACAAACTTAAGTAAAACACAGTTTTAATTTTGCAAAATAACAAGCTTACTTTTGTGGCCTCGCATCTGCTAAACTTGAATTTTCTCACAGTGTTCAACAGTGCATGCTTGACTTCCATCAGCTGAAATATTGCAATGCAAGTTGGAAAATGTTATAAATTAATAAAAAGTAAGTTTAAAACACTTACCGCTAAGCTTCTGGCGACGCAATTGCCTAAAGAAAGAGAAAAAGTTAGTTAAACTTGTTGGAATCAGTTGCAAACTTAATGCTTACGGGGACCTTGTCCAAAAGGCAGATACGAGTACTTGTGATACTTGGGCTCTCCAAGGAAATGCTCCGGATTAAAGGTTTCGGGGTCTGGAAAGTGGATGGGGTCACGATGCATTGAATAAATGGGAATGTGAATGACATCTCCCTTCTTCAAGTCAATTCGCACTGATCCGTCACTCGTTTGCAGTACAATGTCCTGTGATGCTGTTCGTTCGGTCGCCTGGGCAGGAGCATAGAGTCGAAGCGTTTCATTGACTACAGCATTCAAGTACTCAAACCGCGACAGCACTTCATGGCTTATCATCTCTAAAGTGCTCTTTCCTTCATTCTCTGGCTCGCTTTCAAGTTTCTTTAGTACACTTTGAATTTCATCGTAAAGTTTCTCCTGAACATCCGGATTCAGTGCCAGTGAATAAACGGCCAAAGTTAAAGTTGTAGCTGTTGTGTCATATCTATGATGTGTTAAAAGCGGATTTAAATTAGTAAATTTAAAATTAACAAAGCAATTATCGTTTACCCAGCCAAAAAGAAAAGCACGCATTGAGCAACCATCTCTTCAGTTGTCATAAATTTAGAGCTCTTTTTCGAGATATCACTTTCGCCCTTTTCACCTTTTCCCGCTGCTTCATCACGTTCATTTTCCGCCTCAGCTTCGAGAATAAGCTCGATAAAAGTGTTTGCTTTTCCTATGAATAGATAACCATTAAATGTGTTTATAAGTTAATAAATGACAGTAACTAACCTTTTTTGTGTTTCTTTAACTCCTCCTTTGCCTTTGTGATAATATCCTCAGAAAAGTTTTTGAAAAAATCCACAGTGAGGCCTCGGAATCGAATACCAAGTGCCTTTGCCAGTTTAGGGAATGCCATCATCAGAAGCATTTGAACGAAAATTGTTACTGTTATGTCTGTAGAAAACACTTTTTGCGCATTCAAAATGACAGGATTCATCGGATCATTAAGAGAGTCAATGCGCGTCCCGAATGCCACCTGTTGAGCAAGAAAAGTGTAAATACAGCTGAAAAGTTATGTGTGAACGCGTAGAATACCTGTACGATGGTGTCCATGGTGTAGCTTCCAAACAGCCTTTTGACGTCCACATCAGGTGCTTCGCCGACGGCAATTTCAAAGTTGTTGAGCAAATTCTGAACAGTTTCGTCAATTCGAGGCTTTATTCGTCGCAAACTGCCTGATGAAAAGGTGGGCGTTACGATGCTCCTCAATCGCTTCCATTGATCATCAAGTACGGCGCTGAGTAATTGTCCAAACACTGGATCGTCAAACTTAAAAACCTTATCACCAAAATAAAATTAGTAAAAACTCTCAAAAATATTTTTACTTACCCGTCGGTTTACGAAATTTGTGAACTCGGTTGATAGTACCTTTTGAACAATTTCAGGTTCGGCGCACAAAATTGTGTTCGACCTTTAAAAAAGATGACAAGTTATTCTTTTGCTACTGATTATGCTAATCAAGTGACTTACATCATCATTTTAAAGCCAAAAACTTTCTTTCCGGTCTTTTTGATAATTTCATCTTTCGTTACCTCAACTCTCTCCTTTTTTAGCACTGATAAGATGGAGTTGTTCATCGGAATGTAAAGCACATTGCGCTTTTTGAACTCTTCATGTGTCTTGTGGTCAGACCATTTCATGAAAAGGTAAATGGCAGCGCCAACGATTGCTGTCCAAAAGAAGAACACTATCATGGTTGGTTTGAGTTTCAGTAGCTTAACTTTAGTGTTGATGAAAAACTGTCAGTGGATTTGTTATTGTGCCAAACTGATGCACACTGCTTATATAAGGTAAGTTTGGCGGGCTGAGGATTTTTATGTTTGTATACGGCAGTGCTTTGCAGAGAGGCGAACCAGTCTGCTGGTGGCTCCTGCTTCAGTCGCACTTGCAATGGTGATGCAACCAAGGCCGACCAGTTGATTGTGAGTTGATTGCACGAGAAGCAGCACCATTGGTGTTTGCTGTCGTGCGACGGTCGAAAATATTACGTTCTGATTTGTGTCTAACTTTATGGGTTGCCTGTTTATCAGTTTGTAATTCTGTTGTCTCTTTCTACTCGATTTATCCACATGATTATCACTTGTCGCCTGGTATCAGTCAGCAGAGGTGATCATAGATTATGTTATTTTGGATACTAAATTTAGTACATTCAAAAGTACTAAATAACACATCACCCTGCATGCGACGTGAGAATTCCATTCTTAATCGATATCTTTAAAATTAGTACTCTCGTAATTAAAAATTGAATTATTTCTGAGCAATTTACTACAGTCGCTTGAAAGGAAGCAGACGACGCAGAATCTCATCTTTGAACACTTGAGTTTGTTGGGAAGCGTATTGAGAAAACTGAGCTCAGGTTCAGTAGGCTCCAAAATGGAGGAGTTGGCGAGCATGGTGAATGGTAGTGCGGGAAGGCAGGCCTGGTCGGCAGTGCACCTCAGTGGCCACTCTGCCCAGCACATCGTTTCCCACAAGCGAAATCCCAAAGTGTCTGCCTGACAGGCTGGACTGCACTGCAGACAGCATAGGTAAACAAAGCCTTTCTCTTCTCTCTCCCGTCTCTCCTTATTCCCTCGATTGGCCACTTCGTCTGCGTCTTTGTGCGTCACATTTTGACTCTTTAGTTGAAGATTCATCTGTTCAGCACATTCGCCACGCATCAACCCTTAACCGACCATATACCTCAGAACGTACTTAGGACTTTTAAAATATGTCTGAACCTATTTCCAGAAGAGCTTCTCACGCTGGTAGCTGGTACAGCTCATCCAGTAAGTTTTCCACCCTTTGAAACTTGCACTTGGAAGACTAATGATATCGAGTTATGTTTTCAGAAACACAACTCAACAATCAGCTTGAAAACTGGCTAAAGGCAGCTGGTCCAAACAAGCACGGGCCTGCCCGAGCCATCATTTCTCCGTAAGCCAATTCGTGGTACCGCTATAACAGCTGAATTTTATGTAATGCATTAATTTTTTTAGTCATGCTGGCTATCAATACTGTGGAGCTTGTGCGGCTTATGCATACAAGGAGATATGCCCTACTACGACGTAAGATGTAACAGATAATTGGGACGATTAAAACTATTTCATTTGGTACCAATAGGAAGCGCATCTTTATTCTTGGCCCATCGCATCACATTCATTTAACTGGTTGTGCTCTTTCTACTGCATCCGTCTACGAGACACCTCTCTACAATTTGAATATTGATCGTGATGGTAAAACGAATGTTAAGTCACTTCTGACCCTCAATTAATGTTTTTTGCGTTAACAGTTTACGAAGAATTGTACAGCACCAATGCCTTTGAAAGGATGACCATCAATGCCGACCAGGAAGAGCACAGCATAGAGATGCAGCTTTCTTACATTGCCAAGGTGATGGAATCCGTCGGTCCATCAGGCTTCAAAATTGTGCCCATCCTGGTTGGGTCTCTATCTACTGACAAGGAGGAAATGTACGGCCAATTGCTTGCCAAGTATCTGGCCGATCCAGCCAATGTTTTTGTCATCTCTTCCGATTTTTGCCATTGGGGATCTCGCTTTAGCTATCAGCATTACGAAAAGAGCTGGGGTGAGATTCATGAGTCAATTGAAAAGTTGGACAATATGGTAAATAGCAAAGTGCATCCTTCTACTCGGCCTAAATTAAACTATAAAAATTCTTAACAGGGAATGAGCCTGATTGAGTCACTTGATCCAAGTGCTTTCACGGCGTATCTGAAGAAGTATCGCAATACTATTTGCGGACGTCACCCGATTTCGGTGTTGTTGAACGTATGTGTGATGCCATTTTGAAATTGCTTACATTTTATTCTAACCTTGGACATTTTAAAGGCTGTTCAACATCTTCGATTGACCACTAGCAACGGCCAACCAGGAATCAGTGGAACTCTACGATTTCTCTACTATGCTCAGTCTTCGCAGTGCCTTCGCATGCGTGACTCGTCGGTTAGCTACGCGTCCGCCACGCTCAATTTAAGCAATTGATTCATTCTTTGAATCAGAAAACTTCTGTGCATCGTCCTCAAACATCTTTTTGCCACTCTTTATCAATCATTCACAATTTTTCGGGACATCTTCCAAAAAAGCTATAGTTTCTATGAACAAATTCACTACTCTTAGCTATTTCAAACAATTCTCTCCTTCCCCTGCAATTATATCTCTTGTATTTCATTACCCCACCTAATTAGCAACTAATTTTACAATTTTATTCTTTATGTACTGCAGGCCCTTTTGCCTGTTCAATTTTTATGCAACAATCCCGTCTAAAGAAATCATTATCTTTAGTTCTGGATGCATAACTTATGATATAATTTTTACACGGCTTGTATGCATTAACTTTTATACCAATTGTATATGATAATACAATTTATATTAAATAAATTTAAATACAACAAAAAGATTTATTATTATGCGGTTTACAAAATGAACACAGTTATTGTTAGCGTCTCTTTCTACTTGAGTTTGTGTTTTCCAGAAAACTTCTAATTTTATTTACATTGTTTTTGAGATCTTCAATTTGTTCTTTAACAACCATGTTAGCTGTTTCAATAAAGTCAATGTTTTCTTTCATTGTTTTCATATTCTTAAAGGTTTCGGCTAGTAAGGTGTCACGATTTAATTGACGGTAGTGTTTAATGGTCAAGATCATAGCAGTGAAAGAGATGATAATGAAAAGAATTATCCAGATTTGTGGTACTTGAAATCGGCGAATGTAACGTCCAAAAGGTCGGCTCGGAATCATTTTAGTTGATGTTAGATAAGATTACTTTAACTAATTTACCAATGAAGTTTTCTTCTACTTAAACTGACACCATTAAAGGGAAACATTTTGTAAATATTTTCAAAATTTTAGATCATTTGTCGTTACAATTTTATATCGTTTATTAATAAATTAGCTTGTAGCCTTTTGAAAAAAATGCATTTGTTGGTGTACACTCAAAATATACACTCGGCCTTTCTGATGAGCTTAATTTACAGAAAGATTTCTTTTGAGCACATTCGTTGCATAAATATTTCGTCATTTAAATTCTGTTGGAACCTTTTAATTACACTATGATTTTCTATTAGATACTAATTTAACTGACATTTTCACTTTTAGTAATCAAACTGTGCTTTTAAATGCATCAGTGGCTAGTGTCTCTTTTGGAAAATCGCAAGTAAATGATGGCCTTGACGCCTGGCAAGTAAACAATGCTCACTCGCTTACCAACAAGAAGATAAAATAACTGACAACTGAGTTGGAATTATAAAAACCAATATATGAGCGCGCTGCAATGCGATGGTAATCTTTCACTTTCACTTTTGTAACCTTGTGCTCCAGACACTTTGATTTAGTCTCTCTATCTACATTATTAGACTGTCAAAGTTGTGTCACACACGGACAAACATACTCCTTTTTTATGTTGTTAGCTTCCTAAAAACAGACAATTGTAAAAAGCAATTAAAAATGCCAATGTCCAATGCTGTTGTCTACTCAACCGCGACTGTCGCCGTAAGTGGAACTTTACTTTGGGTCTGGTTAAAGTGGAAGGACGCCCAACTTCGTCGTCAGTTTCGCGACAGGAATATTCAGTTTGTTGACTTTCCCAACTTGATAAGTCAATCGTTTAGTAAGAAGCACTTTGAGCAAGAAGAGTACGATCGGGTTAAAAAGTATGGCAAAATATTCGCCACCAAAATCTTTGGCCAGCCAACCATATTTGTCGCTGACCCTGAACTTATTCAGCTTATTTTGTCAAAAGATTTTACCAGCTTCACTAACCGAAGGGTAAGTTTTTTGGGTTATCCTTCTTCCCTAAAAATAATATTTTAATGTTTAATTTTTCATCTTTTGCTGCAGATATTCCAGTTTGACGACCCCATTTTAAAATCGTTTCTTTCTGTAGCAATGGACGAGCAGTGGAAAAGGCATTAAAATGCTTTTTATATTTACCAAAACCATATTGATTTTTAATTTTGATTTCACTAGAATTCGCGCCATTGTTACTCCTACTTTTAGTACGGGTAAAATGCGTCGAATGAAGCCAAAAATAGACGAAACGGTCCAAAATATGTTAAAGAATATTGATGAAGCTTTGAAGCAAAGGTATCAATCAGTATTTTATAATTACATCTGTTTGTTATATTCAATGTTTGATATTTTTTAGTTATGTCATCGAAGTTAAAAACTTTTACGGGTCTTTCACAATGGATACCATCTGTCGTGTGGCTTTCGGCCTAAAGATTGACTCGTTATCGGAAGATGAAAACCCAATGATTTCTAAGGCTAAGAAAATGTTCTCCAATGACTTGAGCGTTAAAACCATGATTTCTTTTTTTCTCTTGTTTGCTGTTCCTCGACTTGCAAAGCTACTAAACATTAGAAATGATGTTTTTGACTATTTCAAGGACTTGTCGCTTCAGGTCATTCACCAAAAAAGAGAAGAGTTCAAGAAGGTTGAAAACTTGGGAAAAGCGAGCAACTTTTTAGAGATGCTCTTAGAAGCCGAAGCCGAGCATGAAAAGCTACAAAGCTTGGAAAAGAATGTCAATACAAATGGTACAGTAGAACCAAGCAAGAACGTGAAATGTAAGTGATCAAAAGTGGGGCGCAGAGGAGAACAGTTTTGACACGTTTACTTTCCCAAGATTTGACCAATGACGAGCTCATATCACAGGCCATACTTTTCTTCATTGCCGCTTTTGACACTACAACGTCTTTAATAACTCTGGCTTCATATTTTCTGGTACGTCATTTTGGTTTCCTGCTTAGTGTTGTTTAAAAAGTTTGTTTTTCTTCCAAAGGCACTAAATGAAACAATCCAAGAGAGTTTACACGAGGAAATTGTCACTGTCATTGAGAAGCTTCGCAGAGAATCAAGCGAGCAGCTGTACGATCCACTAAAGTTGATCACTTTGAATCGTTGTCTCAGTTTGAGTACCTGAACGCTGTGGTATCGGAGACTCTGCGTTACTTTCCTCCTGCCAGCCTAGAGCGGACTGCTTCTCGGGATATTGTTCTCCAAAATGAGGATGGTTCCGCGTCTCTAGACTTGAAAAAGGGTGACATCGTGCACATGCCAGTTTACGCTATCCACAGAGATGAAAACTGGCCTGACCCTGAAGTTTTTGACCCCTCTCGATTCATTGGCCCTCCTCAGTATCACAAGTACTCGTATCTGCCTTTTGGACAAGGTCCCCGTAAGCATTAAGTTTGCAACTGCTTCCAACACGTTTAACTAACTTTTCCTCTTTCTTTAGGCAATTGCGTTGCCAGAAGTTTGGCTGTAAGTACTTGCAGTGAATCTGAATTAAAATATACTAATTTTTATACATTTAATTTTAGCTAATGGAAGCAAAACTTGCATTGCTTCACGTAGTCTACCGGTACAAGCTCAAAAAGTGCTCAAAAACAAAGGTAACGCATATTTTCGTTTAATTACGATATTGTAATTAACCTTCTGTCGTTTCTTTTATTAGGTGCCAGTCGAGTTTTACAACAATGGCCAGATTCTAACACCCAAAGATGTGTTTTTGGAGTTTGAAAAGCGATAAACATTGAAGCACACATGATGTTGAATTTGAACATTTTAAATAAATTAAAATTACTGAAAATAAGTGCCCAATCTTTGCGATAGACGGCGGCTCTGTTGTTATTTACGTTTTTGAAAAAAATGCTTTCAAAGTTTGCTGATTCAGCGGTGCTAAACGGCGTTTGCTTTCTATCACTAGCGTTTCCGCAACAACAAGAATCAGCCATGCCGTTCCGACTTTTTACAAATACCTACTTGAAGAAAGCCAATGCCAAACATAATGGATGGTGCTTTAAATGCCATGAAGAAGTGTCGTTTCCTGAAATAGTTATTGTTTGTCAATACAAAAATTGCCCCAACACGTTCCACTTGGGGTGTATGCAGATAACCACATTTCCTTCGGATAAATGGATTTGTCCCTGGCATAAGTGTGCTGAAGAGGACTGCAATGAACCTCCTCTATCATTTTGCGAACGCTGTCCCAAAGCCATCTGCCAAATGCACTCAACTGATCCAGTTAAGCACGAGTGCAACTGGTATGCTTTTTGTGTTTCGAAATTATTTCCCATCTTAACTAAAACTTGTTCTTTAGAGTACCAGCCGTTGGAAATGAAGGCTTTTTAATCGATCAAGATTACCAT
Organism: Tyrophagus putrescentiae; assembly: GCA_024499935.1. Lineage (NCBI taxonomy): Eukaryota > Metazoa > Arthropoda > Arachnida > Sarcoptiformes > Acaridae > Tyrophagus > Tyrophagus putrescentiae. The sequence continues at coordinate 5,795,264 of JAMZRA010000002.1, read as the reverse complement.
GGAAGAGTCATTTGAAAACAACTGTATATTTTAATTCATTTAAATTTTGTAACAATAAAAATTGGTTTGCCTTATTGTCACCAAATAGAACCCACCTTCTCCTTTTTGCCTAAGTTCGTTTAAATCTAAGTAAAAAGGTTCTTTGATGACTCTAAATATTTGTTTGAAGAATTTGTTGGGTTTTGTGAAACTAGTGATCATTTTGCAATCAATACAAGTTGTATTGATGGGGAAACTGTGCGCGGCTGAAAAGATTTCCCGCACATTTTTTTGCACTTAAAGTGCATTTTTCGTCTATTGCCCGCCTACTTTTGAAGCCTTCACAACGCTTCCCAAACGTTACCCTAACTGCTTCTCCAATCTAATCATAAACCATTAAGTTGGCACACAATCTCCAACGTTTTAATTTTGTTCAGCTCATTTGTCATTTGGAGAAGGACGATATTGTTACTCTGTAAGAAGATGAGTTTTTCCAACATTGTCGTCACCGGTGCGAATCGAGGAATCGGCTACCAGTATGTGACTTATTTGCTAGCTCAATCTCCTGCTCCAAAGAATGTCATCGCCACTACTCGTAAGCCTAGTGAAGAGCTAAACAAGCTAAAGTCAGCCAACTCGAATCTGCACATTGTCACCTACGATGCGACCAACTACAAGAGCTACCCGGATTTTGTTGAGCAAGTTTCCAAAATTGTCGGCCCCGATGGCATCGATTTGCTAATCAACAATGCGGGCATCTACGTGAGCGGCAACTTGGAGACAGTCAAAGCGGAAGACGTGCTGCGAAACATCGAGGTGAATGCTGTTGCTCCGCTAGAACTGACTCGAGCCCTGCTTCCACTGCTGAAGGCGTCGTCCACTGCCAACAAGCGAAAGACCGTCATTGCGAACATTAGCTCTATGGCGGGCAGTATTGGCGACAACACCTCAGGTTCGGCAGTGATCAGCATTCCGTACCGGTCGAGTAAAGCCGCACTGAACATGATCACTCGCTCCTTGGCGGTCGACCTGAAGGAGACTGGAATCATTGTGTTGGCAATCCACCCTGGCTGGGTGAAAACCGATATGGGCGGCGAAAGAGCTCCGTTGACCCCACTAGCAAGTGTGAGCGGCATTTCAGAGTTTCTGGCTAAGGTCAGTTCAGAGCAGTCAGGCACCTTTGTCAACCACCAAGGAAAAGAACTGCCCTGGTAGTGCCCTTTTTTGTTAACTGTGTCATTTGAAAACAAAGTAATAAAGTTTATTTGAAATGTTCACTTTTTATTAACAAAACGTAAGTTATTCTTTCTTCTTATTGCCAAACTTGGCAAACGGTCCAAAGATGGCATTTTTTCGGTACTCATCTGAAGCCAAGAAGTCCTTCAAGTTTTCCAGCTCTTCAAAACGTTTCATGTACGCACTCAACTTCTCATGTTTTTTCAAGCTGTCATTCGGCACCAGCTCTCGATACCAGTCAAAAATTTCGTATGCCAGAAAGTCAACGTAGCTGAGTTTATCTCCAGTAAGCCACTTCCCAGGAACTAGAAACTTCTCAAACAACTCTAGTGTGCTGTCGTGTTCCTTTCGAAGTTGCTCCATTTCTTTTTCGAAATCGGCTTCAGTGGCGTACGGCTGTTTGTGGTAGTTAGCGATGACCATTCTTTCCACGCAGTCATTTAATTTCATCATCAGCATGTCTTCTGTAGCAAGCTCTGGGTCAGAGGTAGCACAGAGACCGAACTTTCTTCCTAAATATCTCAGAATGGCCATTGATTCGGTAATTTTTACCCCATTTTCATCGTCTTTCAAGTACGGAAGATTCGCAAAGTCCAAACCGAGAGATTCCTTTTCTCCAAAGTACTTGTCAAAGTTGTACGGTGGTCCATCCAGAGAGTAGACAACATCATTGTAGTCCGCTTTAGCATACCGTAACATCAGGCGTGGAGCCGAGCCGCGTCTGCAACAGAAAAAAATAAGTTGAAAAAGTTATCACCTTTTTTGCAAAAATACCCTCTGCAATTCCAGTATGCAAAAGTCAGTGTCATCTCAGCAGCTCAGTTTTCTGGCAGTTTGATGGTAGAGAAAGCTCACTGTAGGTTTCCAATCTGTTGCGTGAGCTTATATAACATTATGTTGCAACTGACAACACTAGTATCTGCATCAACTGTTAGCATTTCGGACTCTCCCCTCTTTACCAGACAGTTTAGGCGCCTGTTGCGAAATGAGACTTTTATAACCTCAAGGACATCATTCAATTGTTGCCATGCAGCCATCAAACTGTGTGCATTAGTGCCCACTTGAGGAGGTTGCCTCACCGTATCTAAACATTTTAAACTGCCTAAGCTTGAACATAAGTAACTGCACTGAACTTAGACATTTGCAAGTTTTAAACATTCGCAATGACATTTTTATCACTGAAACATTGAACAAATTTTTAAAAAATAGTTCAGTTTTATAATACAAAAAGTTCTCTTTAGAAAAAGATTTGTTATAAAAATGCCAGCTTTAGTTGTCATTTTTTAAAAGTCGATTTTAAATTATTTTGTATTTTGCTCTAATGACCATTTTATTTTCAGGTGTTGTTTCTGAGTCAAGTTTAAGCAAATCTTTAAAAGAAAACCCATCTGAAGAAGAATTATCATTTGTCCTGATTTTGTTGTTTGCTCAAATATTTCTTATAATTTTCATTGGTTTTGCTTGGGCTCTAGAAGTTTTGCGCTACTCTGGCGATGTGGTTCCAGCAGAAAAACTGGAAAATATGAAGCATATGACAAGCAAAACCAATGCTGGCTCATTTTCTCCGACGTTTAAAAGTAATCCAAAACCAAAACAAAATGAATTTACTATTTGAAATGTTTTTATTTAATAATAATTAAAATCTACAGAGTATTTTTAATTGCTTTTGCTTTGGGTGACGTTCACTTAGGGACTCGTTCAGTTATGCTGATCATCAAATTCTTGGGACTCAGAAGAATAGACCCACGAAAGTACTCCAGTTTTAAATTTTTCTCGGCCATACATTTGTAGTTTAGCACAAAATTAGCAATTCCAATGCGCAGTTCATTCTGTGGAACAAACATTGATAAAACAGAGCATTTGCATGCGTAACGACGAGGACTTACTTGAGCGAATCGCATACCCACACAGAGTCGATTTCCTACTCCAAATGGCATAAAGGCAATATTAGATTCGTGTTGCCTTTCCGGGTTAAACACAGCCGGCTCATCAAAGTATTCAGGATCAAAGTGAATTGCTTGCGGCCGAATGGCAATCGATGTTCCTTTTGGTATTTTGATACCAGTGTCCAGAAGAGTACAATCTTCTTTTGCAACGCGGTGAAACTCAAGAAGGGGAGGACATAGTCTGAGTGTTTCATTGATTATGCCATTTAAAATGGGCATTTTTTTCAAGTTGTCGTAATCAAGATTGTCCTTCATTTTGTAAACTTCTTGGTACAACTTTTCCTGCCATTCTGGGTGCTGAGTCAAAAAGTAGATTACGTGCAGAAGAGTGGCACTTGTAGTGTCATAACCTAATAACATCGTTAGTATAATTTGAAAATACTAAATTAAGAAAGTTTTACCTGCAATCTGAAAAATACTAAATTAGATTTAAAATCACCAGAATAAAAGGCTTACACTTACAAAGAACAAGATGCCCTGACCAGACAGTTCTGAGGGAGATAGACCTTTAAACTTGGATGGAGTATTGTTTTGATTGACATCTTTATCTGAATAATTTTGACTCTCTTCAATCATTAGGCCAAGTAAATCTGAGTTTTCTGTTAAATTTAAAAAACATTTTTAACATGACACGCTGTTAGTTTTGTTCAGCTGACTTACGCTTAGCTGAGTCACTCGCAAGCCGTTGTTCAATTATTTTTGACGTCAAATCATCAAAAAACTGAACTGCTTTCTTGTCAAACGGTTCCAGTTTAAGTAATTTAGCTAACCATGGAAACAGAGTAGAAACAACCATACTGAAAGAGGCGTCGACATTGAGAACCTTCTTGGCGTTGACTACTACCGGATGGTTTGGGTCGCTTAGTGAATCAAGATGAATTCCATAGCCTGCTGTGGCAATAGTATCCATCGCAAAGCTTCCAATGAATTTCTTCATATCAAAACGTTCACCCGATTCAGCCATCGGTTTCAAATGATCAATGAAGTTACTTGTTATTCTTTCTATTGGAGTCAGCATTTGTTTCAGTTTTCCTGTGGTGAATGCCGGAGTAACTACCGATCTAAACAAAAAAAGTAAATCAAAAAAGTTTAAACTTTTTAAATTAATAATAATACCTGATTCGTCGCCAATTTTCGTCTGCTTCAAGAAAGAAAAGTGATTTTCCAATGTTGGTTGTGCCAGTGTAGAAATTGAATCGTATCGGAAACTGGTGAAAACTTTTAATTGAAAGTTCTCGAGCCAGTTTGGCATCATTTAGAAAGAGTACTTGAGATGCAGGCTCATAAATGCCAAATATTCTGCCATATTGCTTTGCTTCATCGAACACTAGTTGACGATACTCTTTAAACGCCCATTCAATGTTTATGAAAGGGTAAGCCGGTACTCCTTGTCTTTGCCAGAATGTAAAATGTAGATAAATTCGCCTGATTTTAAACAAAATTGTTAATAAACTTGTTTTGTACATTTTATCGACATACCTTATATAATAAAAAATCAAAACACCTAAAATTGTAAGCAAAAAAATTGAAAACATTTTTCTATAACTTAAACTTTTTGATTTTGCAACAAAATTGACTTTTGTTAGCGTACTAATAAACATATCCTTTTATATGCAAGTCAAACATAAATTCAAACAACAAAATTGGTTATGCATTACCTTATCACTGCTTGATTAGAGGAATAGTGCAAGAGAAGCTTTATGGTTTTAATGATAATCATTGCTTGAGTTTGGTGTTGTTACTTTGTTTGCTAAAAATATCTTAAAACTGTGGTTATGCTACTAGCCCCCAAACCTTACTTGTTTGAAAATATTTAAAATAACCAGTTACACTTTAAAAAGTATTTTTGACAGATTTATAAAGTTGTTTTTTATTTTGTGTTTAAAAAAAGTAATGCAATTTTCTGATGTTTCTCTACAATTACTACAGCGATGTTAAAAGTTTTAAACATAACGTCAATTAGCAAAACAATATTGACAGTTTTTAAATTATTTTATACTCAAAACACATGTTGTATCAAAACATTTATGGAAACTTGTGTGTTTGTTCTAGTTGGTCATTATCAACAAGGTCAAGCTTATCTTCTTTCTTTGATCGTGAAAGCTTGCCAAACGTTTTTTCCGTTGGAGTCGAAGGTGGAGAAATGTCAAATCCAAAAGAAACCGATTTAGTCTTTTCTGATGGAGTTGTGGGAATAGCATCAGAGTAGACTGAGTCACTAAACGAAGTTCGCCTTGGCTGGTACTGCCTTGATTGGGTCAACTTTCGCTGACAATAGAACAGCAAAGTTAAAGTTATCAGAATTGCCGGCAATATAATAGCAAAAGCTGCTAAAACATAAGCAAAGTTTGTCAGAGTGAAGTATCGCGAGCTGTAGTAATAAAGTCCGTGTCTGGATGATTCTTGTTGGGAATCTATGAAAAAAAAGATTTTTGATAAACCGTAGTTTGATACACAATTGAAAATTACCGGTTGATCCAGTTGGGCGGAAAATCCACCAAATGACCAAGTCTCTTTCACCGGAGCTTGTCTCTTGATCAAAAGTGCCTTCAACAGTAGTGCCGTTTTCTGCAGAAACTTTACTACCATTTAAAGCTTTCATCAGGAACTGCTAGACATTTCTTAATAAGCATGTTATCGGTTGCCCATTCATATCCATTCATGCAGTCGCACATCATGTCTGAGGTGGCCAGACCATCTTCTCGAACGATTTGTTTGCAGAATAAACTCCAATCAGTGGCTTTGCACTGTGAGTCGTAGAGGCAGCTCTCATTGTAGGTGACTACAGGGACGCACATCTGCTCCATGTAATGGGGATCTTCTACTAAAATAAAGGGTCTAATTTCTGTGGTGCTCACCCCACTACCGCTTGAAATGGCGACCATCTGTTGAGTGGGGCATTCGCAAAAACCATTTGAACTGTTGTCATCTGTCAGAATGGAGTTATCATTTTGCATGCACATAAACCCGTCACTACAGTCTTGTGTGACATTGCACGATTCATGAGCTCGTTTGCCTGTTGATCGGATAAGGGAACAGTATCTGTTTCAGTATGTAATTATATTTTAACACAATCTTTTGTTTTACCTTTGAAATGTCGCAAAACACTCGTTGCTTCTCCTGTGATGTAGTTGAATAAGTCGTACGAGTTGACATAATCTGCTACAGTACATTTGATCTCAATCTGCTCAATTCCATCACTTTCCATGACATCAATTAGTGAGTTGACATTTATGTCGATTTTGTGCCAGCAGTTAAGCGAACTTGAGTCGCAAGTTCCGTTTGATAAAATCAGGTGGCTAAACTGCGAGTTCCAGTCAAAAATTGGACGACGCATTTTATAAGACTCCTCGTCAATGGAGCCATTTTCATCATCTGAACATACTCGCGAAGAGCACTCGTAGGTAACAAAAGGTCCATTACGCGTTGACGCATGTGCTGGATTGAGATAGACGCACATCTTTAGCTGTTTCGGTTTATCAGTTGAAACCACAAGTTTGCTATTTTGAGAATTATCTGAATAGTCGTAATCCTCATCGCCATCATTGTCGTTGTCGTCGTCATCGTTGTCATAATCAATATTAGATTTGGAAGTACTACTTGCCAGATTTTGCAGTTTGCCAGATTGGCTTCAATCGGTTTTTCTATTTTTGAATTTTGTGACTGTGGAACAACAAGTGCATCGGAAAAAATGCTTGCAAGAACAACAATTCCGAGCAGAACAGTAAAACACTAAAAGAACATGTCGAAAGAATTGAATTCATTTTTAGAGCTAGTAAATAGGTCGGCTAGATTTACATGGAGGCTGAAATGAAGTGCTCAGGTAATCGATTGCTTGTGTGTTCTCGTCGAATCAACAGCTCTAACTACGCCACAATTTGCCTAGTAGACATTTTGCATACACGCACAAGCTGCCTGGTTTAGGCTGGTCGCGCTCATTTTTGGCCAAATCATTCAGTCATGGACTAAAACAGCTGAAAGGGAAAGAGGGGACGAGAGAGAGAGTAGCTGAAAGTGGTAAAGCAAAGAATACAAAAAGCACTAATAGCGCCAGATGAAACCACACTTTGGCTGACAACAGCAATGATGTGGAAAGGATACAGTGGACAACAAGTGGCCACATCACCGGCCACATTCACTTGCACTTGTCGGAATGAAGCTCGTCATTGTCTTGGCAACTAGTCATCGCCTAAAACTGCTCACTCACAGCTGTTTCTCGGTTGTACGACAAAACAAGGCACTTTGCTTTGTAAATTAATGAATAATTTTTGTACTCATTTGTACCCATCTGCTGGAAATCACAAATTTCTGTCAGTAGAAATCAAAATCTATAACTACCTTACATATCATATTGAAAAAAATTATTCAACTGCTAAGGGGTGCTAAAGACTGGTAAACATTTGGAAACAGTTGTACAAGTCACCCAGTCAATGGAAAGCTGCAACTGACGTCGGTGACAGTTCAGTGACGGGGCAACATGAAGCATTTTATCTAGCGGAAATGTGTGCATGTGATGGGCAAGCAAATTGGCAATGAAACTGACATTTAAACATGACCATCAATGACAAAAGACACAATTACTTTTTGTCTCACAAAAAAACTTTAATTGCTATTTTGGCTATAACTTACAATAAAGTTCGAGTTTTAATGTTAAATAAATAGAACATAGATTTTTACCAATATTTAAAAGAAAACATAAGATTACTTTAAAATAGTTATTTTGCAGTGTGAAGAGTTTGAATAAGTTTATTAACAGTGAAGCCGCAAACTGCAAGCAAGAAACCCTGACAAAGAGTGAGCCATGAAAGCTCTCTGTTCAATCTATGTTCCGGCCACCAAGCACGTAATGTCAAGTGTTGGCATCACAGTGAACGCTGGTGAGCGCAGCATTGTCCTTGACTTTCTCAAAAGAGAGCTCTCTGTTGTGATGTTTCACCAGTACACCAAAATGTTTGGTCTTGGTGATAGTCCTGACATTGGCAGATGGAAAATACTGCCCAAAAACATTCTCAGCTTTCACTCGGACAACAACGAGGTGACGCTGCGCATGCGATATGGCAAGCTGGTCATCTTCAACATTAGTCCGGCACTGGCGAAAACGATTCGTCGAACTGTCCTCCGATCGGCCACCATGCTAAGCCAGTGGGCAGTTTGGAAGAGAAGCGTCGCATACAACCCATTGTGGCAGCAGAAGTACTACACTCGACAAAGACTGACTGGTGGTCAGGCCGGTGCCCAATCCACTCAACAGCAACAGCCACAGCAGTCAATAGTCAGTGTGGCCAGAGCAAGCCGCATCAAGTCGCTGATGCTGTACGATCAAATGTGCGACCAGAAGGCCTCACTGGGCTTTACCGCTCATGAGATCATCAGGCACAAGCTGGCACAGCGACAGCCTCGAATCAACAATCAGCTGGTGAAAAAGTTGAGCACCTACAAAGGCCTGCTGGAGGAGTATTCTCGGTTAAGAAGCGACCTTGCTGCGACTCATCGAAACTGGGATGATCCACTTTTGCGGCAATTTGATGTGTTTAATCTTCCCAATGAGCAATCCTCTTTGCAGTTCACCACAATGAAAGCAAATGTGCAATTTCCACATGACTGCAAGTTTTACGACTCATTTCAGGACAAATGGTTCAACGTTTCTAGCAACAAGATCACCTTTAAGCCATTTGTGGAACCAAAGACCGATCAAGCTGCTTCTATGACTAATCAGTGGATCATTGAAGTGAGTTGGGACACTCAGAGTGTTCAACCTTGCACAATTTCGCCTAAAAATGTTCTCTTCTATCGCGCAAGTTTTATTGCAAACTCGGCATCTTTTACCGTTTTCATGGCACGTAAACGAAAGTACTACGTGTTTAATTTTGAAAACCAAGCAAATGTTTTGTTGAAGTTTATGAAAACATTTTTTGATTGGCTCAACGGAGAAAATCGCTCAATTTTTCCGCATCAAAGTTGCATTCAAGACTACCTGACTGAGCCTAAATGGCGTGCTGGAAAACTGAAGACATGTCCAGCACAACAAGTCACTTCCCAGCTTCTGAACAACCTTTTCAGAAGCATCACTTCTAAAGAAGATGAAAATGCAATCTTTTTGAAAACTTTCATCTATGGAGCAGTGTCTTTGAACTTTTCCCGCCTGAGCGAGATGAATTTGCTTGCAGAAAAGTACAAAATTCCGGAGAAAAACCGCAGGAACCACTCTCTCTTCCGGGAAATCAGTCGACGAGTGGCTTTGGACTGCTTGCAGCTAGTCTGGCAAATGTCCACTCTGCTGGCCAACAAGTACGCGACCACTCTCGAAGAGTTGTGCCGTGAAAAGGTGCCACAAGTAGGAGCTTTACACTACTTTGGCAAAGAACTAACTGATGAAAGCGCACTGAAATTGAAGCAGATGCGCCAAACGTACTCTGAAGTGCAAGCCCTAATGAAGGCCTTTTACGGCTCAAACTGGCCGATCAACTGCCGCGACGGCCACAATGCTACGCTCCAGAGCAGATTCGCCCTCTTCAATGCACCTCACTGATGTATTTGCGAATAAAGGTTTTCAGTGATCGAAATCGGATTTATTTCTAACTGATTTGCAGGGCATCAGATGGCGGCTGCTCTTGCGTAATAGTTTGTTAAACTGCAACAATTGTCAAAACCGGCTATCTGCTGATGATGACATCGTTTATTTACCTTTTCACTGCGAATCTGTTTATGTACATCAGTACTCAAGTGCAGCAAACAAAATAAAACAATAAAATAAAAGCAGTTTTTGCGTGTTTAGTCAAATTGAACAATAATAAATTTTAAGCTGAAAAAATGCTTTCATCTCGAATTATCCAGAGAGTCCTCTCAGTTCGATGTTCTTCTTCGACAGCTACTGCACCGTTGGCATCTACTCCGCACATTTTAAATGGATCATCTGGCTACAAGTTTGACAATGAACGCTATGGAAAAAACATTGTCCTCGTGGAAGGAGTTCGCACTCCATTTGCTCAATCAATGACTGATTATGAGCATTTGATGTCCTACGAGTTGATGTCGCACGCTTTGAAATCACTGCTGAAACGCATTCCAATTTCTCCAAGTGATGTTGATTACGTAGTTTGTGGAACAAACTTGCATGAACCAAAGACGCCTAATGTGGCTAGAGAGGCTGTCCTCGGTAAGGAAAGATGTCAGTAAATCGGTTCGAATACTTATTGTTGTTATAATTTAGCGGCTGGTCTGCCAATGAGCGTTCCTGCAAACACAGTGACTATGGCTTGTGTATCGGCTAACCAAGCTATTACAAGTGGCATAGGATACATCAACTCGGGAACTTACGAAGTGGTCATTGCTGGAGGAGTTGAGGTAATGAGATTGGTCATAGTTTTTACTTGTCAATTCTCGCTGACTTTTTTTGTTTACTAGACCGCTTCTGACGTACCTATTCGCCACTCAAAAAAGATGCGCCAAATGTTGCTCAAGTTAAACAAGGCAAAGAGTAACAAAGACCGATTGAACATACTCAAAAAACTTCGCCCAGATTATTTTGCCCCCGAGGTTTGTTTTATTAGAAAACTTGCAACCAAGTAACGTGAGTTCTTTTTAAACTTAGCTTCCTCAACTTTCTGAGTTTTTTACCGGTCAAATCATGGGAGAGGTGATCAAAACCACAGCAAAAACTCAAGACCATTTACTAAAAACTTAATTACATTTTTGTCTACAGGCAAGTGATCAGATGTCAGCTTCTTTTAAAGTGTCCCGACGAGAACAAGATGAGTTTGGTCTCCGTTCGCACACGCTAGCTGATAAGGCGTTTAAAGAAGGGAATTTAAGTGATATTGAGCCAATTTTTGTGCCTGGCAAAGGTTTGATATCAAAAGACAATGGTATTCGTGTGTCTACATACGAAAAGGTTTCAAAGTTAAAACCATCCTTCACCAAAGAGTACGGTACCGCTACGCCAGCAAATTCTAGTTACTTTACAGACGGTGCCACAGCTATGCTCATCATGACTGAAGAGAAAGCCAAAGAACTTTGTCTCAAACCAAAAGCTTATCTTCGAGAGCACATTTACGTGTCACTTGATCTGAGAGATCAGCTTCTACTAGGTCAGGCCGTACATTATCACTAAAATTAGTGTTATTAAAAATTTTGCAAATTCTGCTCTCTAGGTCCTGCATATGCAGTTTCCAAGCTACTGAAGAGAACTAACCTAAAAGTTTCTGATATTGATGTTTGGGAGTTTCATGAAGCCTTTGCGGGCCAAGTCCTTGCGAATCTCAAAGGCCTTGATTCATCTTATTTTTGCACCAACTATCTCGGACAAACTTCTAGAGTGGGAATGCCAGACATGAACCGTCTAAACACATGGGGAGGTAAAAGTTCAACTATTTGTGTTTTAAAATAATTTTTTTCATTTTAACGTATATTCTACTCACTTGCTAAAGGCTCCCTTTCAATTGGTCACCCCTTTGGCGCTACTGGAGTTAGATTGGTTACAACTGCAGCTAACCGGTTGGCCAAAGAAAATGGACGACTAGCAATGGTCTCCGCATGTGCAGGAGGTGGAATTGTAAGTGTTCTTATTTTAAATCAATTTTACAGTTTATTTTTTCCGTTTTAGGGTGTGGGAATGATTGTTGAGAGTTATCCGTAAATGGACTTTATAATAACACATGGACACTGCAGATACTGTCCTAATGTAATTAACTTTGAATGTTTGATGATCGATAAACATTGTTATGTTTTTGAGTTATCAAATAATAACAATAAAAAAGCGACACATATCCGGTGTTGTGATTTTGTTTAACAAAACACAGTGTATGTCTTATCACATTGAATCAGTTTCTCCCCTGAGTCTCAGCTGCAGGGTAAGCTGATAAACTATGAGTAATACACTTAGTTGGCCTTAAGTGACTAAATTCGTTAGTCAGTCAACCTGTGTTTACCTCACTGTTTCACTGTTGTGTTGTTCTTGCACTCGCCGCCATGGCCAAACATTTGAAGTTATTTTTTAAACGCAAATCGCACAACTTTGAGCCAAAAGTTCTTCTCAATTCTAACAGCACGTTAATCACACTTTACGATGATGAAGAGTTGTACATGAAGCGAACAAGTAGTGCAGAGGATTTCAGTTCTTTGCCTACGCATTTAATTGACTTTTCTATTCTGAAGAGTCACTCTTCTTCAAGTCTTGTTGATGTTTTCCATGGTACTTGTAATGATCAAGGTAAATAATATCAATTTTTGTACGCCTTGTTATATCATATAAACAATAATTTGTCTGCATCATGTAGAAGATGAAATGAGCAAGCCAACCAAAGTACCACTCTTAAATTGTGACAACTGGCTCTGGATGGAAATGAAGAATGGTCAAACGCAAGTGAATGAAACTTGAACGCATTTATTATACTTTATTATAGTTTTTCTTGTAAACTGTTTGTTTATAAAATGCAAATGTATTTATTGTGAAGATATCTAAAATATTTTTTTAATAAAGTAGTTTTTTTAAAACTAATCTGAAAGTCAGGTCATTCACTGATTCACAATTTAAACAAATAAATAAATTTATTTAAAGTTAAGAGCAGAATATAATTGTACAAAATGTCACTCATTTTACTAATGACATAAATAATGCAAATACAAATATTTTAAAATCAATAAAATGTGTAATAAATTACCATTCAGAAGTGCAATAACTCAAAAGCAGTCAACTTTCATCTTTGAATTTTAAATTTATACATTTGCAGCTACCACTCGTTACATAAATCGTTATAAAACCGGAAACTACATGATTAATTGATGTAAAGAATTTGAACATTTAAATTCAATATTCAAAAAACACACAAAAATAATTTGTAGCAATTTTTACAAAATCAACATTTAAATCCTTAAATGTGCTAAGTAATAGTAAATCAATTGTAATGTTTTTATTGTAAATTGATTTAAATTATAATTAAATTTGTCTACATCTTTAGAGTAAATGTCTCATTTTCAATTATGCGCACCAGAAACTAGTAGTAGTTCATTCAGCTCGACCGTTTCTGGTTTTGTCAGGCCTAAAGTGGAAACCTTGTCTGAAGAACCATCTCTTTGCAACCATTGCCAGCAATTTGTCTGTCCTTGTCATCGTGTCAAATCAAATTTAAATATATTGACTGCACCGCAGTCCTGCCTACTTTACTTCCTATGCTTTCCTTCACCGTAGTTAAACATGCTTTATTTTTTGTATGCGTTAAACATCAAGCTTGCTTTTTAAATATCAATTCATCATAATTTCTACTCGTCGCGTTTAAATAACAAAATTATCAACAGTGTTGCAAAAACAAAAAAATTGTCATATATTCAAAATTTAAAATGTAATTAGTTAGAAAATTAACACGTAAATTGTAAAACATTTAAAATGTTGTAAAACTTTAAACATTTTTTGTTACATTACTAGACGGCAATGTTAACAGTAAATGTACTGCCAACATTATTTTTTTGCAGTTAATAATTTGCCAAGTAAAACTTAAAAAATTATTTTGTTTTGTTGTTTAAATAAATAACGGCAAATTAATTTTTTAATATGAAAAAGAAAAGTTTGTGTTTCAAAACGAGCCTCTACTTATCAAACTGAATGACATTTTGTTGTTAATTTTGAAATAGTTGAAGCAGAAGGAATGTTCTAAATCTTTTTCCCTTGCTGGTTTTGTACGCGGCAGTGCACAGTGTGCAGTATTGATAATTCTCCTAATTCATTGCACAGTGGCCATGTGCAGTGCTCGATCTGCTGCCTAATGCGCTGTAGCAATTTGTAATCGACCAACGTTATTAATATTAATGACACTGTTTCTTTTTGTTTTGCTGTGTGAACAATCTTTAACTGAGCATTGTTTTTTTCGTTTTAGAATATTAAGAATTTTTTAATATTTCAACGGGCAAAGAGTTAAAAGCATTTTCTAATGTATTTTGTTTTAGCGAGACTTTTTTTCATAAATACTTTTTCTCTGTTTTGTTAAAATAAAACTGAATTTTTAAAGAATATTAAAAATTTACTAGAATTTTTCAATTAAAAATGCATTAATCCAGCAGTAAATACAATTTGTACACTGTACATTTTTGACTGTATAAAAAATTAATTAACTTGAGCTCATGAGCCAACGGAAAACATTTTAATGTCAATTTGAAGCATAACAGTGTTTATCACCGCGTAAGACGTAGTCGCAGAATTACTTCCGAGAGAAGAAATTGACAATGTAAACATATCGGCAAATGGTGTCTCCATCTAGTACATGTGCACAATGAGAGATGCGCAATGACGACCGGCATCGATTTGTATTAATTAAAAGAGAAATCTAATTGCATGCGATTCTAAGTTTAGCCGTATTAGACTGGATGTGCAGTCTGTCAGCACTGGTCATCTTCTGTCGACACATTGTTACACGTTCTATGCCCTCCCCTTTGTCTCTCTTTACCCTCCTCTGACTGCCATCAATTGCCCAGTTGTTTCTGATTGATGTCTCGCCAATAATCACGGCAAATGTGAAGACGTATTAATATTAATTAGTGCCTCTTCCAAACGACATCATCGCCTCTTGGCGAGTGTTAATTGAATCAGGCAGAATTTTGCCATCTAACAACCGGTGTTTTGTATGAGTGTGTGTGTAAAAAAGAGAGAAAATGTTTGTTGTTTTTTTGTACCCAACGCTAACTGAGAAAACTGTAAGGACTCTTCTAAGTGTAATTTTCATCGCTTCATTTACACCGCTAAATTTATTATTATCACCAACTTGCCGTATTACTCAACATTTGTAGAAGATAACTAAATAATGGGTAAAATGTGCAATGTATAATTTGTTTATTACTTAAACTGTTTCATTTTTCTCTACGATATTTGTCAATGATGATAAGAATTGACAAATTATACTTTACAAAAGCTCATTGAAAAGTTCATTTATTTTGCAGTCTAGTAAACGACTGTTCATATTTATGTTGCTTGACACTGTTATTTTATCAACTAACTCAGTTAAAATAGTTGTTTTTTGAAAAAATTACACTTTTAGTGTTTCAATTATAATCTGCTCATCACCAGTGATTTCTGTTTTTTTGTAGACTAGGGGACAAATGGATTCATTGCCTCGGCGCGTACTGCATTCTTATCAATTATTTACAGCTCATTTCGTTATTTAATTTAATTTAACTTTACACAAGACAACCCAATTGGCTTTTTATTTTTTTGCTTCAATGGAATAGTTTTTGATTACTATACTTCATTTTGCATTGGCCTAGCACAAATACTGATTGCTATTTTTTATTTTCAACTTGCGTTTATGATATGTTTTATTTTGCATCTAAACTAAGTTTTTTAAATCGTTATTTTTGCATGTAAATAACTAAAAACAGTATTTTTTGTTTTTTAAAGTGATTTATTCAGATTAATTCTTGATTAATTTGATGTCAATTGTGATTTCCTTAAAAATACAGCAAACGGCACACACAGAACAATGTTTTATTTTTTTATTTTAAAATAAATTTTTCATTTTTGTTTTTAATTTTAATTTTTAAATATATAACTTTTACAAACTCGCAAACTCGTTGTGCCCCAAACCGTCGGTGCGGATCAACCAAATGACACCAGTCAATGCTTAACAACCTAATAAACAAAATAAACGCTAAAATGAAACGATGGTTTGTGGCGCGAAACGACACTCACACCCTTGTTTTATTTAAAAGTTTGTATTTTATTGTTAAAACTAAGACCATAACTTTAAAAAATTTTAATTTTTTTTATTGTCAGGTTTTTTGTTCTTTGTCACTTGTTTATTGGCTATTGTGAGACATGCCTGCCCTACCATTTAATTGGTTTTTTTCAATTATTTTAGATTTTACACTTAATTTTTGAACACTTGATTCAATCAAATTGAATTGATAATTCTACAATTTTTAAGTTTCAGTTTCATTTGATTGGTTTATATCAGTGATATTTATTTATTTGTCCGTTTTTGACATTTTTCTTTTTTAAATTATTGTTATAGTACTGTCGGTGTTGATTCTTTGTTATTCGTTGTACAATTTTCTCATTTTTCAATTTCCGAACTACTAAATTGATACACAAACACTCAATTTGTGCAAAACATTATAAACACTTTAATCTCAGTCATCACACTGTTTTTTGTTATGGTTTTATCAAACATTAATTAGTGCACACGATGTATTTTTAAATTGAATTTTAGTAAGCAAAAGTTAAAAACTTGTAATATTATTGCATTTTTACTATAAAATACATATGTTTGCTCAAAAATATTTTATTGTTAATTTTTGTGCAGTTTAATATTTTTTGAAAACTAGCCAATTTACATGCTTTTTAGAAAAACTCACCTAAACTCATTCTATGCCATCAAATACAATTGTTGGTGATTGAATGAATGCAACTCATGTTTTTTGTGATGTTAATCAGTGCAAGAGTTTTTGATTATAATTATTTTTTTATATATCACATTCTCTAAAACAACAGCACACCAACACATAAACCTTTTGGCAAAATTGCACTTTTAATGAAATCGAGAAAGACAGAAGGGCCTAGCAGAAATTGTTAAACGGGTTGGCGTTTTGGCTGAACCGCTGTTGATTGTCGCCATTGACTGAAACTGCTCGTGATTTGCTTTAATTAGTGCTCAAAGTGGTTCTCAGCTATCATTGTTCCACGCATTATGCTTCTCCTTTTGCTCTTCTCTGTCGCCTAGCCTGTGCATTACGGTTGCATTTCATAACTTGCCCTTGTTCGCTGTGCTTTGCGGTGCGCATTGCAAAGCTGCCACTGACTATTACGCTTTAATTGCTTTCGAGTTGGATGGTTTTCTTGTTTATTGTCCTTAAATGACTATTAAATATTACCATATAACATTTTATGTCATTTAAAAGTTAATTGGCAAGTTTTGATGGATCGGAGAACTGTTGATAAAATATAAAATAAGTAAAAAGCAACTGGTCAAAAATTTTTACATTAGTTGTTGAATTAAATAATTTTTTGTTTTAAATTAATGTTGTTTTTGCAATTAAAAAATTAAAAATTTTTTAAATTGTGAGTTACGTTTTTTTGCTTTCCTGCATTTCATTATTTTAAAACACAAAATCTCACGTTTTAACTTTAAGATTTTTATTTTAATTGAGAAACAAGTGACATTTTAATTAGAAAATAGTTACACAATGACAACTGACAGATGAGATAGGACTGACAATAGAAAATCACTAGACTATAACCTTAAACAAGTTAAGCAAAAGAAAAACCTTGTAAATAAATACAATGAGTTTTATTAAATGAGATGTAAAACTAAGCAAAGATGTCGCCTATTGTTTTACTTGAAGATTTATATGCAAAAAAGCAATTTAGATTTTTTACTGAGTTCTAAATACAAAAGTTAAAAGTAAAAATCAATGTTTTCAGCATTAAATAAAAAGGATGCTTTTGCAAATGCCATAAAACCAGCGTGATCTTTGTATGTGTGAGTATTTGCAACGGAGTTATTGTTAAAAAATAGTCAAACTGGTGTTCAGTTTAGTTGAAACGGCAAACACAATGACATTGGCCGCATATTTCACTAGAAAATAGCAGCAAATTGCCATTGTCGAAGGTCTGCTTAGTGTTTTAATTTCCCAACGGACACTTGGCTGCTGTCTCAAAGAAGCTCACATCAGTTTCAATATGTTTCAAGTTGCTTCTTTCTTATTAGCTGCAATTTGAATTGAAATTTGTTCTTTTATTAGTTTGTGTAACTTAAATTTAAACTAATATAGTTATGAATAATAATGCTATTTGCAAGTTGTTAGACAAAAAAGTTAAGTAAATATACTTTTTTAGACAAATGGGAGAGAGTACAATAAGCTGATTGCCTATTAAAAGATAATAGATTTTAAAAATTTTGTTTGTAAATGACAAAATATTGTAAATAATAATTTTATAAATTAATTTAGATCAGTAATACTGTTAAAAGTTTTTGTAGTTAGTTATTAAAAAAATTTTAAAATAAAACAAAACAAAAAGACATAATAAAGGCATTTTTATAAGTTAAAAACTTGAATGTCAGCATCACTTTACATAATCTAATCTTTTGGCCAATGTAATGTTATTTTTTGGGGCCTTGTGTAAGTGTCATTTTTCCAATTTATCTTACTGTTGCTCTACTTAACTCTTCTCTTTATTATTTTTTATTCGTGTCAATTCGCTTTTGTCTATTGTGTAAATGTTTATCTAAATGCTTCCTTGTGGCCTTAAGCCGTCCTTTCAATCTCATTATCTGCCACTCATTCCATTGTCCTTTTTCAAAAGTGTTGTTTGTTTCATCTTCTTTTGTACTTGTGTCTTTTTGTATGTATGTTTTTTTATTTTTTACATATTATGTTTTTTAGCAAACACTTCAGTTATGATTAGACAGTCAAAATGATGTATGATAAAAAAAAGTGACATTTTTATAGTATTCCAAATATCAATTAACAATTAGAAATTATGGCTTTTTCCAAAGTTACACAAGTGTTAAAGTTTAATTTTCTTTATAATTGACTAACTTAAAATGACAATCTTATTTAAATATTTGTGTTAGTACAGTTTTTTAGTTTAACTTTTAACTGAAATTTTGTTTTGAGTTTAGTACTACAAACCACAAGGTGACAAGTGAACTCGTAACACTTTCCCAATATCAATTGCTAAAACTCAACAAGAGAAATAAAGAAAGAAAAAGAGATAGAGAAAGAAAGAGAAAAATAGAGAGAGAAACACAAAGGCTGCAAACCGCTTTTGTTAAACTGTAGGGTTTTCCTTTTGGCGCCATCTCTTTTGAAACCGGCTTCGTCGTCTATATAATCTTCAAATTAGTTGGATAAATATCCTACTGCTGAGACTGAACGGAGTCATTCTGTCAACGACATTTGCCAGTAGCGGTTGTCTCAGCAAATTTTGCCTTTGTGTCTTTTTCAGCCATCACTGTTTGCTTCTTGTCGTCTGCTGCGCTAAAGTTCGCCGCCTTGTTGTGCATTACAGTAACTCAAAGTAATTCAAACAAACCAATGCCGACAAAGCCACAAATGGGCAGCCCAAGTTTGTTCACTGATACCGTTAACGAGTGGCCCTTTATCAACGTGATTATCTTCTATCAAATCTGATTTGTCTTCCTTTCATGGTGTGCCGTCTCTCCATGCCAAATTAAACACGACCACGGCTGCACCAAATCAATAAATTGTTCCAATATTTGATTTGATTATAATTTTTTGACGTCCGGCAACTTGCCACCGCAATCACACTTCACACAAATCAATTCGCAAAAATATTTTTAATATTTATTTGAAAATTTTGTTTTTCAGTTTACACAAATCATAATTTACACTATTTGCTAGTTTGACAGTATAATATTATTAGAAAAATTTGTATTATTGTTTAAAATGTAAATTTTTGAGTATACAATGCAAACTATACTTAGCATAATAACTAATTGTTAAATTTTTTCAACATTTTAACAGTTGTAAGCGTTTTAATTTAATTTGTATTTTTTATTTTTAAACAAACAAAAACCACTTAAACGTCAATTTTAAATAAAGCCAATTAGGGCAATTTACTGGTCATTTAATTGGATTTAATACCCATTGGGCAACAACAAACTTTTCAACACTTTCTCAATCACTTTTCTTTTTTCTCGTTTTGAAGTTTTTATCTGAACTTCTGTGCCAATTAAATGAAAATGTGGCAAAAATCTGCGATTTAGTACCCAACTAACTCAGTGTGTCCTACTGTGTGCGTGTGGCTCAATTTAATTATGATTTAATTACGTGTCTATCTCTCGTCTCCTCTATCTTTCTCTTTTCACTTTACGGAAACAAAACTTTATAACAGAACAAAAAGGATGCTTTATTTACTCAAGTACAATTCATCACTTAGCAGGCAGTGAAAACGTGATGTCAACTTTTGACTAGACAATCTTTGTTGCACTTAACATCTTTCTACAGTGTTTTAACTAATAAATTGCTATCTTTTTTATACTGTTAACATCAAGCTCAAGTGCAAAGCATGGCAAACTTAACGTTTAACAGAAGCCATGAATAAAATTGTCGAGCATTTTAATAAATAACAAACAGTGAGTACTTATTTTGCGTAGTTTATAAACAAGTTGTTTAAAAAAAGGCGGAACAAAGTTATACAAGGTAACTTTCATATTGCTAGTTGTTTTTCGAGTTGTCTCTTTTAGTCATTTCAAACAAAATAAAATGTTTTCTAAATGACATATTCAAAATTGACAGAAAGTAAATTTTTTCAACTCAATCAAATTTTAATTATAACAATAAGTTATTTTATATGTGCATTTCAACACCATAAACAACAATTAAAAAATTACCTTTATTGTATACTGCTCACATAAACAAAAAAATTATTTTTTTAAAATAATTTAATAGTATACAAAATTTTTAATATAAAGTTTTTAACGGTATATCATTGCACAAAAAAAGTCAGATAACAAAGTTTTTGCTATTTTCCCTATGTTAATAAACTTTATCAGCAAGAAGCATAAGCAACTTGTGCTAATCATTAAAGTCAATTTATTATTTACTTAATTTATTTTTACTTTAGTTAACCCGCAAGCCAATGCGTTTCATTAGGGCAATTTAGAATACACTTTTTTATTAGCCTCATCCGTTTTCCATTTGAATGCTGTCGAGTATATCGTAAGAAACCGATCTTCTTTTGTTTCCATTTACTCCATTATCGTTACATCTAAATTTGATAAATTTGTTCAGCATCAAAACAGCACACTAGATACTTATATTTAAGAAGGTAATTTATTGTCGATTAAAACTTAATACATATATACGTATAAAAAGTTTTAGATAAACGACAAAACTTTTTAAATAGTGGTTTTTTAACGACAAAATAATATTGTAACGCTAAGTAGCTTTTACCTTTCTTCATAATGTTTTGGCAAAAGTTATCAAAATTTTTACCGGTTTAAAAATTCAGGTCATTACTAAGTATGTGTTGGTAAATAAAACAAAATTGCTAAGCATCAGTTGCATCTGCGATCAATATTATTTAAATTGGAATTGATCAGCCAATAGAGAAAGTTTGTGCATTCTCAAGTGCCTTTGCTCAACTCTATTTTAGTTTGTTTGCTATTCAGATTGAGCGGCATTTAGTTTGTCTTTGCCTTGTTTTCTTTATTTTACTCTTTATTTGTTCTTGTCGTGCCTCTTTGTTCACTTTTCAAGAGGTGCCAAATTTGTGGATTTGATAAAAAAGAAAATTCAAACAAAAGTATAAAGCAAAAAGTTGTTCTGTATTCACTTGTGAAGAGTTTGGCAATTGGCTGTAGTTTTTGTAGTTGTCGATCCAATTGAATATTCTCCAATGATGTCTCGGAAATTGTATTTCAATCCGCAAAGAGATGCTCGTGATTGGGATTTGATTTGATTTTTAGGAAAAACGAAAAGACAAGTTCTATTCATCAATAGAATGTAATTGAACAATGGACAAGTTTTTTTGTTGCATTTTTTAAAGTTAGTCATTTTATTCAAAAATATTGTTTATTTTAAAAACCACAATTAAAAAAATTATTTTTTTGCAATGGATTATTAAATATCAATTAATTATTAGGCGTTTTTTAGGTTTACAAAGGCAATTATGTCAATATCCTCAAATGTACGTGTTTGAAAAATATTTAAAAAATACTTTTAGTTAACTTCACAGTTTTGTAGTTTTTGCTAGTAAAATTAAAAGGAAGCAATTGATGATTGGTTGAGGTCAAAAAGAAATAAAAAAGCAATTTGTGCGTGTGTGGTTAGATGAAAATAATCAATCAATCATTGAGTATAATTAAGTTTACCAAGTTTTTCTAACTATTTAAAGTTTTTTATTTGGCTAGCTGCAGTTTGTTGTAAAAAACCTTAAATGTTTTCTTGACTTATTTAATGTAAGCAAATTTGTAAATATAAAACAAAAAATTTGTTTTAAAATGTACAATAGTCAGTTTTCAAAAATAGACAGTTTTTATTCATTTATTTGACAAAACAAAAATCCATTTTGAGATCGTTTGAGGTTTGTGTTGTTTTTCATTTTTTCACAGTAGTACTTTTAGATGTAGGAAAACCCAATTGAACTCTGAAGCAGCGAAGCATCAATTTAAGTGATTTGCACTGTTTTAGACATTGACACGGGCGACACTGATAAATTGACTTGAATCGAATCAGGGAAATTGTGCACAAAATTTGCGACATGTGACCACATTGAAGGAGTAATCTTAAATTGCTCAATGTTTTAGGACTTGGATAAATTTGTCTTTTTGTTATAACATGATTTTAAATTTTGTTATTAAGTGTTGCTTAAATTTTGTCAAAGAAGCTATATGGTTGATATAAAAAAATGCTTGTGAGTAGTGAAAGTTCTACTAAAACAAACTAAATTTTTTTTATTTTGTCATTAACTTGCGTGTTTATAAATTAATGTTGCACTGCGTTAGCTAGCTTTTTGTGAAAATTTTATCATTATGCCATATGTAAATAAAGTTATGAAAGTGTTTCACAAAATGCAATCTAAGAAAATGCTCGATTTATACTTTTGTTGTTTATTTGCTAAACTAAAATCTTTTATCCTTTATCTCATTACCCACTTATAATATTTGCAGAGTTTGTCATTACTAAAGCCAATCTTTAATCTAGTAAAAGTGCAAAGAAAGTTAGAGTACGACTATATAGTCTATAACACTGTGCTTACTGCTTAATGTCTTTAAGTTCCCACAAATGGATGTAACAACCATAACGTTTGTGGCTAATCAGGCAAATATGAATGGATTACCGAAATAAAACGTGAATAAAATTGAAAAAAAAGTGAGCCAGCAAAAATGATAGGAGCACTAACTACTGTTAGTTTCCAAAAGCAATTATGTGATGTGCACTAAAGTTTTTGTTTTTAAACTATTAACTTTGATAAACTATTTTCAAACTAAACAGATTTAAAATTTATTTTAAATTGTTTAATTTAGTAGCGGCCCATAGGCCGCTAGCGACGTGACTTTGAGAAGTTCGAAGTTACGTCGCCTGTTTGTGTATATAAGCAGCTACTCTTTGCCAATAAAGTCAATCTGGATTACGTATGCTTGTGTTCACTTTCACTCAGCGCTTCTTTTTGTAAATTTTGTAAACAAATTGTAAAATTTTAACAATAATTTTGTTTTTTGATAAAAAAATACTCAAAAATCTCAATTTTTATTAATTTTTAAAACAATAAAAAATAAAGTCAACTTAAAAAACTATCGTTTTTTAAATAAATTAAATAAATTAGCATAATAACTCTTTACTTGACAGTGATTTATTGAATGTGAGAAAATGAAAGTGTTAGCAAAATAAACAAAAAAGTTTAATTGAAAACTTGTGTTTAATTGTAACATTCAACTGCATGTTTTAAAAAACTGGCCTAATTTTTTAAAGTAACAAACATTTTTTTGTAATTAAAAAATTTTAAAAATGTAATTGATTGAAAATCAGTTTTTTCTATACAAAACTACAAGTTTTTTGGTCACAGCATGTTTAAGTTTTACACGATGAGACATGATTGTGATTGCTAGAACAAAATAAGTTGCTTTTACTAATTTAAATACGTTAAACACGAATCTAAAATTAAAAAAATCTTTGTAGAATTTTTGAAATAATTGGGATTTGATCTTTAAGGCGAGAGTGAGTCGAATTTTTTATTTTGTTGGCTCTTGTATTATTCCTATAGAGATTGTCATTTTTGCTGTCAAAGTTAAAAAAGTGAAAATCGAATCACAAAAATCTTTGTAAGACGGTGGTTTGCGGCCACTAAATGGTTATTGGTATTGGTATTGTTATATCTAGCACATACTGCATTGATCGCAACATTACAATACATCGTTTGAGATAATCATTATGATTAGGAGTCACTAGTCTGATCTGAATACTGAATGCCTTTATCTGGTAAAGGAGTGAGCGTTTCATTGTTCAGACACATCTGATTAACTGTCTTGCTGACTTTAGTTTATGTCTGTCATTTTGACTTTGCCAATTCTCACATTTAAAGCTCAATACATAATAATGTTGAAATATTCAATTATTGCCAGTTATTACCGTGGTAAAAATCTACCGGATTCAGTGAGAATTGGCAAGACACTAAATCTGAATTATTCAGCGTAGTTTTTTTGTTCTTTTTTTGTTGGTGGTTTGCTAGGCGACTATAGCCGCAGTTTTATAGGGGGACATGCCGCAAGCATCAAATACCAGAGCGATATACTACAATGCTTTTTTTGTTTGGCTTACAAATCCAGAAGTTTGCCACAAAGATCCCCTAGCTTTACTATACTACATAGTATTGAATGAGATCAAACTATCTTTATCTGCCGTCTTTTCTTTACAAAAAATAATATAATTCTAATAATGATTAGATAGATATTGACCACAAAAAATACTATCTAGAAAAATTGCCAAAATTTAACAGTTATGAAATGAGGCATAGACAAAATAGCTAAGAATAAACAATATATTTTAAAATAAAAACTGTTTTTGCAAAATAACAAAGTGCAAATTTTAAAAATATTTAAAATTTGAATTTAAATATAGCATTTTTTAATTTTAAGAAAAACAAATTATTTACTGACAACTAAAAAACTTTTAAGCATTTTATACTTTTTGGAAACTTTTGATGCACTGTTGTCGTTTTTTGTAGGCATTAAAACGTAATTACTTTGCGCTCAACTTGTAAGTTTGTCCAGCAATTTTTGCTTTGTTTCACAATCTCAGCTTTTTTATTCTTTTAGTAACATTTTTCTTCATTTTCTACTAAGTCTTCACAATGTCCATTGCTCCAATCTGTGCTTGCTTCTTTTTGCTAGACTAGTAATAACTTTTTTATCCTGTGCACCGGGTAATTATTTTTCAATAATTTATTATTTGTTTCTGTTTTGACCGCTGTCTTAGACCACTGTCTTGGCAAGTTTTT